>JAJJWW010003570.1:0-58772 GCA_023531295.1 Papaver armeniacum | reverse complement strand
AGGCTAAATGGTTATTTCATAGAGAAGTGCTATTGTCACCCTGCCGTACGTTAAGGGGTAGTCATTCCTCAGTGAGGGGCTGCTAAAGGATGGCCCTTATCATGGACTAAGGGTTGGTCAATCAATTATTACAATCCAAATTCGGAGAGAAAATCATTTCTTTAATCATTCATCTCTTTCTCTGTTGGTGTGTGTGCGACTTAGAGGGAAATGGAGGCGTGGATCGAGTTGGGTGTTGCCGATTCAAGCGAAGAAAAGAAATTAAACAAAGAATCATTGCTGTTGCCTCGAGAGAGGTTGAGAATTTGAGAGAGGAAGAATAGGTCTTGTTAATGGTGGAATCAGAGGCTGATTGAATCCGAAAATGAATCGAGCAAGGGTTGAGCAGTCAAGGAATTTCGGGAACGGCGGGTGCAAGTAACTGTGTTATTTTGGGCAAAGACAAGATCTCGTGATTGAGTTGCAACGGATGAAGAATTAGAGCAAAGAATGAAATGGGTTTGTGTTGGATTCAAGGTGGATCGATTAACGGGAAGTTAGGTTTGAAATCGGGCTATGAAGATGCTTATGGTGACTGAATTAGTGAATCTGAGACTTATTGATGTTGTATAGCCTGAGAAGTCACCATAAGCTTGAATCACTGTAGAATCGCACGAGAAGTGATTGTAAAATGGCCGATCGATTGTGTACAGGGACTGTTGCCATTAATGGAAGTCTTGCACTCGGTCGGCCAATTGGAGTTCGTGTTGCTCTTGAGCTAAAAGTGGCCGCATTGTTTGTCTTTGTAATGGAATGAACTGGACAGACTGAGTGAACTGAGATTGAAATTTTCTTTGCGCGCTTTGGGTATTGGTTTTGTGCCGGTGAAAGCGAGGTCATAGGTGTTGGCCTGAGAATGGTTCAGGGGGGATTAAGCCGCTTTCGTTATGTAAGTGCATAGAACAGCAGAGCTGAACTCAAGTGCGGAACGACAGTCTTTGGTGGTCTTCTTTGTAATGATGGTGTTGTTGCGGTTGTGTGCGGTTGCGAAGCAATGGGAATGAGGCGAGTTCCAAGGAGAAGTCGGTGATGCTTCAATGATGGTTGTGATGGTTGTATGCGAGATCACTAGGCATGAATGATATGGCGAGTTAGCCGTGGTTGGCGCAACCGAAATGCTGGTGGTCAATTTTGGTGGTTTCGCGGTGAGTGGCGGTGCGGTGAAGGCTAGGCGAATGTTGCGGTGGCGCTTTGATGGTGGCATTGCGAGTGAGTTACAAGAGAAGCACCGGAGCACGAGTTTGCGGCAGGGGAGCAATATGGATAGTGATGCTTTGCCATGCAAGGAAGCGGGACAAGGATCGTTTCACATGAGCCGCAGAGAATATGAGATGCATCTCGGCAATTGTTGTGTTGGCCGCAATGAGCTTACTTGGGATTTTAGTTTGATGCAGTGGAGGAGTTGGTTGGCTACATGAAGCGTGGGAGCTCAATTTACAGGGATGTTGGTTTGTTGGTGGTATTCTGGTGACCACTCGAGCTGAAAAGGAAGGCTCGGGCAATGGCTTGAGATTAACAGCGATCTGGAGGAGATGGTTGTACCGATGTTGCCGCAATGACCAGGATTGACTTGCACCGGCAGAGCCGGAAGATGGAGTCAAGGTTGGGATAGATGTGCGGTGGAGCCGGTGGCTGCAATGCCGGGATGGTGTTGGTGGAAGCAAACTAGAGTGAGAGCCGCACGAGATGGTACCGAGGCAATGGTGGAGCTCAAGCGCGGCACTGTGACACAAGATGTAGCCGGGAGAGCAAATGGAGCTTGAATTACGTGGTGTGCACATGAGCCGGGTGGGCTTATGAGGTTGCAAATGAAATAGAGGATACTTTGAAGGCTTAACACGGGGAATTCCAAGGTGAATGGATTTTTGAAGCCGCAAATAGTGCGAAAACGGAGAAAATGGCGCACCGGTAAGCATAGTTCCGGTAGCGAAATTAAAGTGTCGATCGCAATAATGGAGTGAATCGTGAAGGGGGTACGAGTCGATGCAAGAGTCGATGGCGGGACATATGGGCTACGAGTTTTAAAGCGCGTTTTTAAGCAAGAAACGGGAATTGGCTAAAATGGTTTTTGTGAATGGATGCAGAGAAGCGCAAGTGTAGAATTGCCTGGTGGTAGTACCTGATGACAAAGGTGGCTCGAGATATTTTTTTTCCGTGACCGGATTCTGATGATGTCGATTTTGGACCCAAAATTCAGGACTTATTTTCACACATGGGGCTTGGTGGACGAATTTGAGACGGGTTTGGAAGACTTGACCTACTTTGGGTATCCTTTTTGGAGAGGCATATAAATAGAACTTTTCTAAACCTAGATATATCTCCATGAGGAGAACTCATACTTTTGGTTCTGGGTTTAGAAACATGATAGGTTTTCTCTTTCTTTTATGAACTCTATTGGTAACTGATTATTGGTTGAAGATGTAGTTGGATTTTGCAACCAAGTTATGATTTTTATGAATTAGTTTTTCTCAATATTATCGCTTGATTTCTACGGGTTATAATAATTGCATGATTGAAGTATTGCAATATGATTGAATGTTTGTTTAGTCGAGTCTAGAATTGATTGAACTCACATCCATATCTATAGCTATTTTAGGGTTTTCATCGAGCGATAACCTTGAATACGAGTAGCATGATATGATTCTAGGTTGTAGTGATACATCCTTGAAATCATATGTAGAAATTGACCTTTGTTCGAATTGTTTGCGCAATGTATTACAATTGCATTGATTAGCCTATTTCTGAAACTTAATGCTCCTAGGAATTGAACTTGATTAGCGCAAGGCGTTAGGTTATTCTTTAGGTAGAATTCACATACGCAGCTCTAATGTGTGTGTTGATGACTTAAGAATTTACGGAGTATTCTTGCAATAAGGTATTCTATGGCTTTTGATGATAATGAGATTAAATACGAATTCTATTCATATATTCATAAACTTGTTTACAATTGAAGATGAAACCTTTATCCAATATTTTCACATCCTTGATTTGCGTACTTTATTTGCTTTTTGTTTATTTTTATTTACACAATCAGAAATTCTTCCTGTGTTTTATATAGGAAACCATAACAATTTGACAACCTAGACCTCTACGTGGGATCGATCCTTTCTTTCCCTTGCTATATTTATATTTTGAGTAGTAAGAAAGTGTAAATTATTTTGACGCTACGACCGCGATCAGTATCCCCGGCTTTGTGACATGATTGATGTTCTGGAATGTGTGGATCGTGGATCCACGAAAGATAGCATGTAATGCGAATTGAATAACTGCTTGTTTATTCAGAAGTCGATACTTGTGAATATCGTGTGTATTTTATGCGTGTACTGCATTACGGTGTGGTAAAGTGATGGATAATGACTCCTCACCGACCAATTAACTCCCGACCGGGGTTGTATAACCAAGTGGTGAAGTTGAACGGATGAGATGATGTTTGAGACACTCATCTGCGATCAGTTAATGAATACTAGGTTTTTTGAAGAGGAGCGCAAGCATGACTCTTCAACTTGGTAGAAAACCAAGCATGGGAGGAATTTTGGAGAGGACCGACCGAACGTGTATGTAGATGGTATGCTGGTGTACACGTCCATGTCTCACCGTCCCATGAAGGTGCGATCTAGGCTACTCAATTTGACCACAAAGAGGAGTGGTTGAGATCGGTTTGCGGAAATCCTTGCCGCAAAGGAGTTGGAAACCGCATGACATTCCGCACGCGTTTCGAGACGACCAATCTTGGTCGGTCTTGGTCGATCACTCCAACATGTAGGTGGTAGGTCATGTTCACGTCTATACCCGACTATCCCATGAAAACGTGATCTAAGCCACTCAAATCATCCTAAGTGAAGTTGAGGTCGAGATTAGTTTGCAATTTGGGAAGTGTAACCACGCATGTTTGGGCGGGCGTTTTGGATTAGCCGGCATGATATGCCTTGGCCGATCACATGAGGAGGTAGATGGGCCCACGGTGGTCATCATCTTTGGTGATGACCTGGACCGCTTAATCTAACTGGGACCCTCCATTCATGCCGAGAAGATGGACGCGCGTGGCTTGAAACCCTAATGTGAGGGAGTATCCAACACTTATAAATGGCTTTATCTTTTACAAGATGTCAACAGCATGATTTTTCTCGGTTTTTTACAAACCTAACCTTAAACGAAAATCCACCATCAACAAATACGTGATCCCAAAGTTATAGAAGACTTTTCCTTTTGTAGCTTTTCATCCTTCCAAAACTAAGTCTTCATAGCCCAAAGTCCAATAACAAGATGTCCACCAATCCCATATGTGAGGAATACCCATGTGAAAATATGTCCCAAAAGTAGTCACCGGAAAACTGGTATTATGGCCTAAGTTGGACTCGGAATCTTGCCGGAAAATTATTTCGGTGACCGTAGAAAAGTCATACACAGGTCACCCAATCACTGGGTCAACTCGGTCAAGGTCGACCGAGTCACTCGAGTCATTCAACTCAGTCTATGAGTCAGATTGGTGAGTCAGGTTCAGATCTGAGTCAGAAACTAACTCAACTGATTTAGTTTTAAGCCAAAGCTGTCAAGGCCTGTGCCTTTGCAACATTGCACATGCCATAACCTGTTGTTGCACCATCATTGTGCTTCATCATCAGTAATACCACCATTCTGTCACTCCATACTCCACTAGCAAAGACTTCGTCTCTTGCCATCTCTCGCAATCGACCATTTCTCACTCGGCCCGCAACTCATTGACATTTCAGTTCAGCCTTCTCTTTCAGCCTTCCATTCACTTCAAACAAAGCTCCCCGCAATAGCTTTGTAACCACCGCAGCTCATTTATAACCTCAAGACAATCCCAGGCCAAAGGCAAAGCCTCGTAATTCCATCGCTTGCACAAAAATGCACATTATTTCCTAGCATTCATCTACACTTTCAAGCCGTTCATTCTTCCCATTCACCGTAAGGTATTCGTTCTAGACCAACGACAAATTTCAACTCAATTGTTGGCTTTTTTCCCCATCTACTCCACCGCAGCCTTCCCCGCAACCTTGGCACAAACCCATTTATCATCGCTTACAAGATCGGCTTCTCTACAAATTTAGCTCGACTTCTTGCACATTATCTGCAGCAACAGCACACACACACAATACTCAAACACCTGCAATATCATCTTCTCAACCTCTTGCATTACAGCCAACACAAGGCTTCAATTGAAGACCACCAGTGCCAATGTCACAGCGTATACTCCATATCCCCATTCTCCTCCTTTGCATTGTAGCTGAACACCTTCTACGGAGGCCACAGATTCATGACCTCACTGCTCAACAACACAAGACTGCAACATAGAGCTCACTGCAACCACTCAACACTTTCATTGCAGATCAACTCAACTTGCAATTCCCATGAACATACCCATTGGACCAAAGCTTCACAAAATTTTAACAAAAGTAACACCAATTCCTTCTTTTACAACAGCAACCCATTTCAACAATATCAATTTCATTACCTCCTTCTCTGATATTTCTTTTAGCCTCGTAACTCAAAGACTGGCACATCTCCAAACACAACTTCTGCAGCCTTCTTGACCCTCTCACTTCCATGCTAAACAAGCTCGATTCAAGACTAAGCTCATAACTCAAGCACCATTTCCTATAACTTCAACTCCAAGAAACCTAACATACATCTAACTCCATTCTTGAGCCAATGTCGAGACTTGGTTCACCTCCATTGCAAAAGATATAGCTTAGCACCACCAATGCCGTCATAGCCAACACCGCAAACCAAATCCACCAAAGTGCCTAGCCATTTCTCGCAACTCCATTGCTACCTCGCAATTCTCACCATTCTCATATCTTTATCTCTTCCTTTTGTCATCACCAACAACAATTAAACCCATCTCAATTTCAATCACCAGTTTCTCCATCTTGTAATCATTCTCAATGGCAAACACCATACTGACAACACCACCAACAACAAACAATTCAAAATCATCGAACCCATTCAATCATCAAACCCCCTAGTTGCTCAACTAGATCTTCCCTTTCATCGCCTTCAACGAAATCCATCATCTCTTCTCGATCTCAATGTCTTCTATACGCAGATTGAAACATAAGCCATTCTTTACCATGTCCTCGATCCGAGATTCAACCGCTGCTGCTCGTTCTTCAATTTCGAAACAAATCGAAACCCTAACCGCAATTCTCGATTTCAAATTACAACCTAATTCCTTCCTCAAGTTTCGAGATTCAGTTCAAAAAACCCATTTAATTTTACTCTAAAATGAATCAAGTAGAGATCATTTCATTGTGAACTTCATCCATCTCTCGATCCCATTTCCATCCGAATTCTAATGGAGCCGCCATACTTCTCTTGGTTTCGGGTGAGTTAGTGAAGAATAACAATGATAAGAGAATTGATTTCTCTCTCTAATTTTAGGGTGAGTGTAGGAATAAATTTGGATATAACCACCCTGGTAAAGTAGATAAGGGATACCCAGTGACCAACTCATACATAGCTTGTCGGTTCAAGAGAACTGACAGTTCATTGTTCACTCTTTCTTGTGCAATATATCCTTCGCTGATTCCAGCATCACTCGCCAGTGAATCGACATCTTTTATCTTTACGCACCAAATGGAGTTTTTCTCCTTCTTTTGCTCCCAAGGACTCCATTGCACCTAATAACTCAAAATTAAACATAAGAGATGCAATTCACAAGGATAATAGCAAAGAAAGCATAAATACTAGATATAAAATTAGGTGTTTTACAACACCTATCAACAATATCGTTGGATGTATCCATTTGAAAGGTATGCTAAATTTTATAAATGTTACTTCTGTATTTTTCTGTTTTATGCAACGTGTCAGTAGCTTTCCCTTAGAGCTACTAATATTTAAGTGTTGAAGTTTTGTATTATGTACCGACTTTGTTTCCACCCTTCTAACTGGTAACTATTTCATATCCTACTTTCGTATAGGTATATGAAGACATTCAAAGAATATGTTAAAATTACGCACTACCTGAAGCTTGTACAGCAGAGTGTTATCTTGGAATGGAGTGTGTTAGGTTTTCTATTCTCATGGATAAAAAAACGAAATATGAGAAAAGCCAAGGCGTACTAATAATATTCAAGATAGTTCCACACCTAAGCAAGACGTCCTCTTTCTAAAGGTGTCGAAGTGCGTATGGATAGTGAAAACCTAAAGATTGCTCACGCGATATGTGCTTTTAGCACACCGAGAATTGACCCATATCTAACGTAAGTATGACATTGATGTTCATTGCAAATGGTTTTTCAAATCAATACGTCCTGTTTTAATTTTACTTTTATCTTAGAATGCATATGGATGAGTTAAAATATTCCTTTGGGGGGGTCTATTACCAATGAAGACCAGCTCATTTCCATACATTCAGGCACATTCGGAGATTGGCTTAAACAAAAGGTACGTTTTTTCCAGTTTTAGTCAGATTGGCGCAGCTTAGTACAAACTGTTAATAATCATATCACTTATGGCTTTTGAGACTTCACAAAACACACCATCGTCCATGGATGTGCGTTGTAGATTGTTTGATTCTGTTTTCATGTACGGGTTCTAAATATATTTTGTTTGATTTCGTCACTTAGAACCATCCATGTTAGGCACATCATCGCTATAAGTATTGTCTTCTCATGCTCGAGATAACCATTTTAGTTATATTTTTATGTTATGAGTATGCATTTGTAGGTTTATATGCAGCTTGAACAAGGCATGTCATTATCAAACACGATAGAGTGGTTGGGAAAAGGATCTTTAGAAAACTGTGTGTCATATAAAGGCTTGCTAATCAATGGGTCTAGGTTTATTACTAAGGATGTTCAAGAGTCACACAAAATAGTGGTGTTTCTATTCAATAAAATACTTTAGTTGCGGGACAAATCGAAAACCACTTTGGTTTCTACGGTGTTTTAGAAGAAATTCTGGTGTTGGACTACCATACTCTTCAAGTTCCCATATTCAGATGTGACTTGGCTCACACCTATTTTGGTGTGAATGTAGAGAAAGGCTTCACATTAGTCAACTTAAAGTAGCATAAAAATCAATTTCGTAACGACCCATTCATTTTAGCATCACAAGCGCGGCAAGTTTTCTATTCTCGAGAGTCGGATACATCTAACTCGGTATGTGATGTTGAAACCACCACCTAGGGTTTCCATGAATTAGAGGAATACAATGAAAAGGATGACACAAAGTTGCCAACCTAAGGATACTTCAACTCTTGCCTTACAAATGGATGGCGAGAGCGAGAGTTACGCAAGAGAAGATGCTGAACCTATCGTAGTGGTTCCGACAAATAAGAAGAACAAGAGGAAGAAGAAAAAGTTCACAAGTTAGGTCAGTACGTAGTGTATGTATTGTGTTTTTACGAATATTTTTTACCGTCTTCGTCGTCATTGTTCTTTGTCATTGTGGATCTTGTTGTCACACGGTTCTTGTGCATTTCCTTTGCTAATATTAGTATTGTTCTTTTGATTGTGATGTTTGATCTTATTACTTGTGATTGTGATTTTTGATCTTAGTTCCAAGTGAACACCCTTTTTTAACTCCGCCAAAGGAAAATTATTTATCATTTCATTGCTTGGTCTCAAGCCCGTAAAATGAGGAGAGAATAAGAGAATTTGTGATAGTACAGTCGCTTACATTCAGAACAGGATATGCACAGTAATTATCTCTTTTTTTGTGTTTAGTTACCATTTGGTGCTATGGGATGTCATTGTTTCTAAAAAAATTCCCTTCTTTTTATGTTTTTTGGTGGATTGGAAGAAATTGGGTTCTTGAACTGTGAGATGAAGTGCCATGGAACTAATAGCTATGAAATGAAATGCATTATGATTGTAGATTGTATGTGATTGTTTACAAGGAAGGATTTGCGCTGTTTGCGGCTCAGGTGACTGAGCCTTATTTGTAAACATTATATTTTGTTTTTGCAACTCTTATAAAGGTTGTCAAAGATTGTCCAGAGTAAGTATAAACAAACCAAAACCCGACGAGTGTTGTGATAGTGTAGGCATGGTTGATGGTGTGGACTTGCACTTGCAGGAGGCTCAGGATCAAATCCCCGAAAACTCTTTAACCAACATCCTATATTTTTACTTCAACAACACTTATAAAGGTTATTATACATTTTGATAAAAATAAACACAAAAAACTAGAACTTGTGAACTGTAAGGATGGTTGATGGGTTAAACTAACACACAGTAGGTTCATGTTCGAATCCCCTCAATACTATTATTTTTCTTTCATATTTTGTTTTCCGATATTTTTACTTCCACAACACTTATAAAGGTTGTTATATATTTTAATTAAAAAAAGCACAAAAAACCAGAACTTGTGAAGTGTAAGGATGGTTGATGGGTTAAACTAACGCACAGTAGGTTCATGTTTGAATCCCCTCAACACTATTATTTTTCTTTCATTTTTTTTTCCTTCAACGACTTGCGGCTGGTTGTGATAGAATTATGAACTACATATCTCGGAAAACGGTTGTTAAAGAAAAATGTCATCACAACTGTTTTGCTTAAAGGGTTGTCGTTTGTTTTTTTGTCGCAACCCTTTGGTCTTGGGGGTTAGTATTTATGCCATTCTATGACTCTTCCTTTGAAAATAGTCGTAGAACATCCCATGTTCTACGAATTTTAGAAAAGAGTTGTATAACTCCAGTTGTAGATGTATATTTTTCCTGTAGTGTCGTATCATCACCCAATAACTTTACCACTGTATTACAGTGGCACCGTCGCCTACCATCAACGCCTTGAAATAGAACATATCATATAGTTTGGTATTAATGTGCGTGCGGTGATATATGAAGATAAAATAAAATATAGAATGAATTTAAAAGATATACAAATTGCTTTTGGTAAATTACGAGGTTCAACTTTAAGTGTTGATCAAATGGTGAAAGCAAACATACCTTTCAAATGGTTTTAAAATGAGGAAAAACTCAGATTATCATTAACTTTAAAAAAACAAATTGCATAATGTTTTTTTTTTTTTTTTTGATAAAAGAATTTTTATTGCTTAAATATTGTTGTGATCTGTCGCCAAGAGATCACTGATATGAGGATCAAAGTTTGCATAACTTTCAAAGCGTGCAGAATTTTCTCTTGCATCTTTAACAATAATGTCTGCAACTTGATTATCTTTCCTAGGAACTGAAATAAAATCACAAAACAAAAACTTGGAGATGAGATATTGTATCTCCTTTATTAAGTTCCTATTCTCCCATTGAGTAAGCAAATTACTACTCTTAATGGACTCTATTACTAGCTTGGCATCCGCTTCAATTTGAATGCTTGAAAAGTTCTTCTCCAGTGCCCAAAATAAAGCTTCTTGAACTGCCATACACTCGCTTCTTCTGGATTCGGTGCTCCATCTCCATAGTTCCCTTTGATTCCAAGGCAAGTACCTGAATGATCACGTATTACAACACCAATACCATATTGATTAGTATCATGATCAAAGGAACCATCTACATTAAGTTTGAAAATACCATTAGGGGTGGCTTCCATTAGAGTTAAAACTAGAAATGATATGAGTGGATGCATTAGATATATTATAAGTGCGCAAATGAGAAGCTAAATGATAAGAAATTTTGTGCACGAAAGAGATAGAGTTGAGTTTTACTCCCTGGAATACCACATCACATCTATCCTTCCATAAAACCCATATGCTTATCATTAGCAAGAAAAGCTTACTGTCTTCTGGTGTATTGTTGTCAGGATCAAACCAACTTAATACCCATTCAGAGATAGAATTGAAACTTTTAGAGATAGTATCAATATTAATGTTCACACCCTTCCATACTTCTTTAGCGTGCTTGCAATGAAAAATAATATGCTCCATGTTTTCCACAGGATCTCCACAAATATCACACTGAGTGTCCAAAGAAGAATTATATTGAGCTCTCTTGCTCTTTGTTATATTGAGACCCCTTATGCATTTCCAAGAGAACAATTTAATTCTCTGAGCAGCTGAGCAGTTCCACGGATTCTTCCAGACTTTTGGATTAATACTAATACCATTTATCCGAATATCATCATTATTGAGAGTTAAAAGTTTATAGGTGCTTTTAACGAGAATTTACCATCTTTAGAGGGAGGCCAAATCATTACATCTTCTTTGCGATATCAATAAAAGAGCTTGAATCTTCATTGAAGTGGCAGCATCAAATAACTTATCAAGGAGATCAATATTCCAAAGACTTGAATTTGGTAAGTATAGTTCTTCTACGGCATGCATAATGTTTAATAGTGGTGTGTATTATCATTCGAATTACATTAGTTTTAAAACTATGAATAGCTTTTTCATCGTATAAGCCCTATTCTTATGAGATCTGTGATCCAGAAAAAACTTCCATAGGAATATAAGTTTAGTTATGCAGATTCCATTGTACGGATTCATGGTCTCCCACTAGGTTTTCGGAAGATCAAAATGGTTGAGTTTGTAGCTTCAAAGATTGGTGTGTCGTATCCTATTCACGCACCAGAATAAGCAAAATGAGGGAGTTTTGCTAGAGTCAGAGTCAAGATGGATGTAACTAAAGCCATTAAACAAGAACTTAATTTCACGCTGCCACCAAAAAAGAATGTCGAATTAATGTATGAAAGACTGCCTAAAGTTTGTTTTTTCTACGGAAAATTCGGACACATCATGAAGCAGTGCCCAGAGCTTTCCAAAGAATGTGAAAAACTAGGATTTTTCTCTCCGGAGACCTTCATGAAAAAAAATGTAAGACATGAAGATAGTTAAACCACGGAAGACATCAATGCCAATTTTAAACCAAAACACTAATAAACCAATCTTTGTATCATAAAACATCAAGAAAATACAGAAGACATCCATAAAGAAAACCTTAATCCTCGGTCAACTGTTCAAACACTCAAATAAAGTCACTCAATCTCCATGAGTGACCATACCGTCTCCATAGTCACTTACACAACATGTCAAAAGTATAATTACTGAACATGAAGCTACAAAAAGCTTAAAACAGCGGAAAAGATATGTCAGAACCCACCAAAATAAAGACTCTTGGAAGAGTATCAATAATGCAGGCAGCAAAAGAACACCGGAACAAATGGATTATGACCCTCCTTCCAAGCAACAATGCAATCACACTGAAGAGGCAGTGGCGACTTTCCTGAAAAACTCGCAAGAGAACGTTAATACAATATTGCAACTGTCGTGAATTAGGAATGAGACGACAGTTCTGGCCTTAAAATCATTCCTGCGCACCTGAAAGCCATCTATTCTTTTCTTATCTGAAACGAGATTAAACAAAAACAACAGTATAAGAGTTTGCAGCACATTAATGGAGACTTGCCATTCTCTGGCAAGATAGTGTTGATCTGGTGGTGGTCTCGAAAAATTAAAATCTAATTCATTCCAACATTTGTCAGAAACTAAGCATTCTATAGTGGAATCTATTCTGCATTTATGGACCTCCGGTACACCCTCTCATATATGCTTTTGGAGAAGTACTAGCAATCTTATTGTTGATGGAGACGTTGATTGGTGCATGATTAGAGACCTTAATGTTCTCATGTATGAATATGAGAAGCACGTTGGGTCTCCTAACACAAATATTAGCTGCAACGAATTCAGAAACTTGCTAAGAGACAAAGACATGATGGATTGAATTATGCTGGACTTGCGTTTACTTGGTCAAATAACGCAGTTCAAAACCGACCCGTACTCAAAATATTAGATGGAGCTCTTTGTAGTACCGAATGGAGACTGTTTTTTCCTGATGTTGCAGTACTACATCTCCCAAGAATCGAGAATGATCATTCTTTAATCCTTCTCAACACCATGCGGAGACCTCCGAAATGGAAGCGCAATTACAAGTTTGAATATTATTTGACTGAACATCCTATTCAATGAGTTAATACAGAGAAAGTGGAACTCATCTTCCAGTGACACTCTTGACAGATTGCAAAATATGGGCAAAGACCTTATGAAACGGAGCAGAAACAATTTTGGAGACACAAAGAGAGAAATCGAAAGTGAAAAGTAGAAACTAATTAACTTGCAGGGCACAACTCACTTGAACGATATTAGGGAAGAGGAAATGGAAATATGCTAGAAAGTCATCAATTTAGAAAAACGAGACAAAATGTTCTGGCAGCTGAAGAACAAATCCAAATGGATGGCCTCCACGGATAAAAACACAAAGGTATTTCATGTCTTTGTTGTTCACAGAAGGAGTAAGAACAAAAATTTAGCTTTAAAAATAATGCAGGTCATTGGATTTCAGATCATGACCAAATCAAAGAGAACTTGTTATCTCACTTTCAGGATATGTTTACTAAGGATTCTAACGTCTCTCTAAACTCTAACGTTAGATGAACACCTGATTTAAGATTTAAGTGAAGTTTGCTGGGAAAATAAGAAATCAATCTCCACCGATAGATGGTTTAGCTTGATACACACAAATAAAATATACCTATATTTACATATGGGTGAACTGTAGCTAAATGTCTATAAAAGGTTGGCTCAATAACAGTTAACTGAAGTTAGCCATATGAACACTTTTAGCTTAGATATATTCATCTAACACTTCTAGACTCAATCTGATAATCAACCAATCATGATAGATAATCAAATGTATCTAAATGTATTTTAACAGAGTTGTTCAAATGTTCACTATCTCATAGAAATATCCATGAAGCATTTGAAACATATTTGTCTTGGTTTGTAAGTGTACAAAGTACTTATACAAGAACCAATTCATGAACATAATGCCACGATTTGCAAACCGAGTTCGCATACCTTAAAGAATTAACAATCTAGGGTCTTTAGTTCGCAAACGAACCTGAGTTCATGAGAATAGAAAATAGTTAGCATACAGAGTATGTGAACAAGTGCCATACTTAACGATTTTAGAACCTAACCACCAAGTTCGCGAACTACCGTTTCGGACCTTGTCTAGTTCTGTCGTTCGCAAACTTCGCCGGACCCATCATAGATAAACTCGTTCGCAAACGCAGTTCGCAAACAAGAGTTCCGGACCTGAACTAGCAGTTCATAGTTCACATACTATGTACGCATACTGTGTTGTATCTAGACATTGGTAGTAAAAAGCGGGGGTTTAACAACCACACCCAATATTTCTCTTAGCAATCTGTATGGACAAACTCCAATATACTTTCAAGAGAATCAACTAGACAGTCATACTCAATCTTAAAAAAAAAAAGCACATCCAAGAGTTATATCTCAATTTTTTAATTCAATCTGCAATCAAACAAATAGGAATTTGCGAGCTCGATTGAATATAAGAAATAACTTGGACGGTATCAAAAACCAATATCCAAGTGTCAATCAATATAATCAACAACTAAAGGTTGGATTCACAATTGATTGAACTTACGCACAACTCGTGATATTTCAACTATATAGAAAATATAATCCGGAAAGAAATAACACGATACACCGAAATTTTGTTAACAAGGAAACCGCAAATGCGAGAAAAACACCGGGACCTAGTCCAGATTTGAACACCACATTGTATTAAGCCGCTACAGTACTAGCCTTCTACAAGTTAACATCAGATCGGAATGCGGTTGACCCATAACCAATCTCACACCGATCAAGGTACGCTTGCGCTCCTTACGTCTCTCGAATCCCAAGCAAGACTACATGGTAGGCCCGAAGATGTGTAGGACTCTACGCACTTTCTACGGCACGGGGCGAGGTGCGGGCGATCCACGGAGACGAGGGGTGCTTATGTGATCTAAGGCTTGATTTCTGTAACACCCACACTAAACTAAAAGAATTTATAAACAAGCTATTTGCGACCTCCTTATGTTAAGCAACACAATATCTCATTGTGTCATGTACCTTCCTTTGAAGGTCTCGGATGATTAATTACTTAACTAACTCCTTCATAAAGAGTGTCCAATCTATCACAAGATCTTCTAGTGTTAGCTAACTAATTCCTCTAAGACTAAACATCGGGGGTTTCCTCAAACACCACTCGAAATGAAATTAAAACATTACAAGATAAAATTGAACACAAATAAACTAAGAGTTTTGTCTTCTACTCTCTATTTATACATGCTAATTCCCAAACCCTAATTTTTCCCCAAAATCTCACCCACTCCTGCAATCGTGAATATTCTTTGATTTTTCCCAGCTGTGACCTAACCTAGTTCCTTCTATTTCTCACTTAGCTTCTAGGTTTATATGAATGAAATAGAAGCAAGTAGGAGGTGATGGCGTGGTTGTTGGGCGTGGCGACAATAGAGGAGAGATGGTGGCGATGAGGGTGCTTTTTGCGATAAGAAGGTGATGGGGTTGTACGGAGTTTTGCGAGTTCTGTCGGTGAGAAGGAGAGAAGAAAGAAGAGAAGAAAAAATGAGTTAGGGTTATGATTTGGGCATAGGTGATGTGGTGTTGAGCAAAGATGATGAAATATCAATCATTGGTAGGGAGATCCCTGGTTGGCGGTTTTGGAGCGAATAAATGGAGGCTTAATGCGGCCCCAGGAAGATCTAACGGTCGGGGATGGATGGGCTCGGATCGCTCTAGCTCAAAGATGAAGTTGGGTTGCATTTTGTGGAATCACTTTATTTATCACGATGAGCGCAAAGATGAGTAAAATGCCAAAAAGGTGTATAAATATGTTTGGCACTCATCAAATACCCCAAACTTTGAACTTTCGCACTTGATTTATCAATGAAAATTCACAAAACCAAGAGTCTAAAGAGTTGAGGATCAACCCAAAAGACAATATGTACAAACATCAACAGTCTTACACAAATATAACAAGTTGAAGTAAGACTCAGATGTGAAGGAGTTTCCCCAAACCTAAATTTGTGAGCAGGTGTGTTTTGTGAGAACAAAATCTTGTAATTTTAAAGGTACATCATGCAAAAGGTCTAACTCAAAATGAGTTTTGCTAATTGACATACATATTCTTGTGGCTCCTTAAGAGTGTTATACTTTGATGCAAAATAGTCAAGAGGACTTGGGAAGCACAAAGTTCTAGGCTAAGTTAGGCATTTTCGAAAAGTTGGTTTTGCAATTTTGTGACAAACTACACCTAGGTTTGGTGGAGGAGTTTCTAAGACTAGGCATACTATTTTCATTATGGGTGATAAACATTTCATTTTTGAAAGTCCTCCCTTTCTCATTTAGTGCATCAGATTTGACTCAATTTGAGTTCTAAGCTCGCAATCTTTTGGTCAAGGTTTTGAATCAATTCTAGAATTTCATTATGTGGTTCAATGAAAGGAGAGTTTCAAAAAGTAGGAAATTCATAATCAATGCTATATGGTTTATCATGCAATACCTCCTAGCATTATTTTGTTCGATGAGTCTAAGATTTTCTCCACATCTCCCACTTGTGGTGAATGATGTATGTGATCATAATGATTAGGTATGTGAGTTCTGGAGGCTGAGAAGGCCCATATAATTCCCTAAAGTCACATGGTATGGGGGTGTTCATCCTGTGAAAGGTGCCCGTAAACTCTCTAAGGGATCTCACCCACAACTAAAAGTTGCTACGACCCAAAGTCGAAGACTTGATAAACCAATCCGTCTCATACTAGATGCAATAAAAGAATATTGTATAGATAAATGTGACACTAAACTCTCCCATTTGATCCAAACGACATCACATAACAAAACACAGATATACCTATGAGTTTTGTTCCGTCTTTTATAAATCAAGGTGAACATAAAATAGAACCAATTGATATACCCCTAGACTTATATTTCCGCTTAAAATGAATGAAAATAGAAGCTAGAAATATCAATCACCTCACAATAATCTTAATCGTATGGTAGCTAAACAAGATATTGTGGAATCACAAACGATGAGACGAAGATGTTTGTGACTACTTTTTATCTTGCCTATCAAATATTAAATCTTGAGCCAATCTTAGAGAAGATAGTACTCAATCATGATAGAAAACAGCAAGATCAGAACACTCAACTATAGAGAAAATAATCTTAATCGTATGTTGGTCTCAAATATTAAATCTTGAGCCAATCTTAGCTCAATCATGATAGAAAACAACAAGATCGAACACTCAACTATAGAAAATTCACAATCCCAATGAAGTCTTAAAGTCGTTAACCTACAGGGTTTTAGAAAAACCTAAGGTTAAAGGAGAATCAACTCTAGTCGCAACTAGTATCACACATGAGGTGTGGGGATTAGGTTTCCCAGTTGCTTGAGTTATCCTTTATATAGTCTTCAAATTAGGGTTTGCAATCAATGCTACCTTGGTAACAAAGCATTCAATATTCACCGTTAGATGAAAACCTTATTAGACTCAAGCTAATATCTTTAAGCCGTTATATCGGACTTAGCTTGTTACACACAAATGAAAAGTGACTTCATTTAGATATGGGTAACAGTAACTAAACGTGTACACATTTGTTGGCTCAACAATAGTTAACCGAAGTTAGCCATATGAACACTTTCATATCAACCATATTCATCTTAACCATAACTAGTTCAAATGACTCAAATGAAACTAGTTCTAGAGTTGTTCAATTGTTTATATTCTCATAGAAGTATACAAGACACAATTGAAGCAAAATCAATTTTGATTCACTCGAATCAATTCATGAACATTATAACTACGGTTTGCAAAAGATTGCATTCATTATTATATAAATGTATTAGTTCATGAACAAACCGATTTTGGAACATAACCCACTCAAGTATGCAAACGGCTACCCATACCTAAGTGGCCGGACTAAGTTTGGGTTCGCCAGTACGCGAACTGGTACGCATACCACCAAACTTAGTAAAGTCCCGGAACTTGAACCTCACGCCAGTACGTGTATCGGTATGCGTACTTAGTTCCCAGACCTTTATTAACCAAACAGTACGTATACGGGTATGCATACCATGGTTCCCGGACTTGGAATAATTTACAACAGTTACCATACAAGTACGCATATTGTTCTATATCTAATCATGGTTATTTGTTCTAAACTCTCATTTCAATCATTGAAACATTCTCGGAAGACGAAAATATATGTCTTACACAAACTATTAGCTTTAAAGCAATTTTCAAGTGATCGAATGATCAATATGAAACATTCCGAGTCTACATCAAATGACTGTCTCACACAAATCATGTAAGATATTGCCAGGCGATTTTCACATGATCATCTTTTGACTTTCATCAAGAATATAAGATGAACTTGGTTAAAGCGAAAGCTTACCAACACATATTTTGAGAAATATGTAAGCGAGTTAACCTCAGCTCGAAATATCAAATGTGTATAATTGAAGTTTATATAGTTATACGACTTTTAAGTGATAGATGAGCTCAAGTATCCATATACCTTTTGTTGATGAAGTTCCACAAGCTCCCTTTAGTAGTTCTTCGTCTTCAATCGATGAACGCCGTGAAGTCTAATGCTCAACTACACTTTCTATCCTAATCCGAGACTTAGCTATAAGTAGACTAGAAATCAAGACTTATAGTTTTGGCAACGAAACTTGACAAACAAGCTTGAGATAGCAACGCTTGCAAGTTTGACCGAGCAGTGCTCTAACAGGTAGTAGTTCTAAAACTCTCATCAATCAATTTGAAACATCCTTAGAAGACGACAATGGTAATCTTACACATACCACTAGCTTCAAGTAATTTTTAAATGATTATTTGATGATCAATACGTAACATCTCGAGTTAATATCAAATGATTATCTCACACAAACTTGATCAACTTGACTTAATATTTAGTTTCCAACAAATCAATTGTTTACAACTAAAGTTGATGATGAAGCATTCTAAGCTTTAAATTCCTATTTTGAGAATTATATAAATGAGATAAACTCGACTAGAAATTTCAAATGTGTATAACACAAAGTCTATATAGCTATACGACTTAGTCTCATTAGAAGATAGACTTCTGAGTGATAGATAATTTTTTTAATTAGTCTCCACATACCTTTTGTCATTGAAATTCCTCCAAGATCTTTAATAGATCTTCTTCTTCAATTGGTGAACGCTGTGAAGTCTAATGCTCAACTACACACTTCTATCCTAATCCGAGACATAGTTTTTTTTTTTTTTTTTTGACAAATCAAGGCAAATTTTATAAAAGAAGTTGTAGTCACCGAAAGAGTGACAGAACTATCAAAAATACAAATAAATTCACAACATTAGCAACTGCCAACAACAACATTCCAATTGCTAATAAGTGTACTCAAAGAAAAACCTTCTAAGATCCTACGAGGCATACCCCAGTTAAACAAAGTACACTTAATAGATATGATCAACTGCTTCCAATTTCTGCTTCTCTTGCCGCCATATAATCGATCGTTTCTTTATTTCCATATTGTCCACCAAATTTCAAAAAGGATAAGACCCCAAAGCTTTTTTTGCATGTTAGTACTCTTTTTTTATGGCCATTCCCATAAAGTAGGCTTAACATTCTCAGTGAAATACCATTGCAGTCCAAAACTATTGAAAAATTAATTCCACAGCCTTACAGTTTCTTTGCAGTGCAGGAACATGTGTTCATTAGTCTCAAGTTCTTCATTACAAAGAATGCAATTACATGTATTGGACCTACCGGTCCTTTCCAAAAAATCATTAGTCGAAACGCCATTAAAACAAAGAGTCCAAACCAAGAATGAAACTTTTAGAGGAATTTTTAGATTCCAAAGATGATTATGCGCACGGGAAGGATAAGAACCCATCAACATCTAGTGAATCATAACATTTAGCAATATTGAAATCATCCCCTAGCTCCCAACTCCTCTGTTCATCTGTACCCAGAACCATAGAAGGGTCTCCCAATAATTGTAATAGGAAAATAACATCACTAATCTCAGTTTCCTTTAAGTTTCTTAAGAAATCAAAGTCCCAAGCTAAACTATATGATATGCAGTCTTTCACGGTGGTATTTTTCTTTCTTGAAATGTTGTATAGAGCCTTGAAAGAACATTTTAAAGGAAGACTACCAATCCACTTATCTTCTCAAAAAAATAATCTTATTACCACTGTTAAGTTGGAGGACAGTATTTTGCATTATATGATCTTTGGACTTAAGAATACCATACCACAGGCTATGTCCGACAGATTTTGTACTTGAGTTTGGTAAGAAAGAGTTAACATTACCTTCAAACTTTTGGTGAATGATTCTTCCCCACAGAGCTTTCTTTTCTGCACCATAACGCTAGATCCATTTGAAATGGAGAGCTTTATTAACCAGTTTTAGTTTCTTTATGCCAATACCTCCTATGTGTTTAGATAAAGTTGTTCTTGTCCAAGACACCCAGCTTCTCTGTTTATCATTTGAAGTAGAACCTCGGAGAAAATATCTCATAATCTTCTCAATGGTCTTCATTACTGAATAGGACATCTGAAACATGGTTAAATAGTATATTGGAAGACTAGACAATACACTACTTATCATTATCAATCTCTGGTATTTTGATAGGTATCTTTTCTTCCAAGTAGCTAACTTTTGTTGAATTTTATGAATTATGACATCCCAAATGGGCTTGCACTTTGATTTGCTCCCTAATGGAATACCAAGATAATTAATTGGCTATTGAACCATATCACAACCAAAAATTTCAGCACAAAGATAACCATTATTGTTAGAGCCAATTCCAGCAACTGCACTTTTCCTGGAGTTTACTCTAAGGCCAGACACAAGCTTAAAAGCAAAGACAACATTCTTCATATTATGTACCTGCTCAGTTGAATCATCTAAAAAGACAATGAGGTCATCTGCAAATTGTAAGTGTTGAATCATAGTTCCATCTGGAGAAACCTTGAAACCATAAATAAGACCAACTTCACCAGCTTTCTTGAGCATTAAAGAAAGAATTTCTGCCACCATAATGAAGAGAAAAGGAGATATTGGATCCCCTGCCTAATTCCTTTTTGAGATTTTAACATAGAAGAGACTTCACCATATATTAAGATAGAAAATCTTGCATATGAGATACACCATCTAATTCCTTTTTGAGACATGGCCATAATTAGTAGACTAGAAATCAAGATATAGTTTTGATCAACTAAACTTGACAAACAAGATGGAGATAGCAACGCTTGCGAGTTCGACCGAGCATTAGTCTAACAGTGGGAGAGTGGTTGTCTAATCCTAATATTTAGGAAAATAAAACGTGTTTTAATGATTAATCTTTTTCCTAAGAAGAAGAAAAAAAAATAAACTTGTAAATTTTGATTATAATTTTTTTTTTTTTCAAAAAATGTAGAGATTAATTGCTATAAATTAGGAATTATGTGTGTTAGTGGGGTTAATTAGTTGTTAGTGGTTTAAACGTATGTAAAGCCTATTTAAGGCCATTTTATGTTAATGAAAAAAAATTACACGGAAGTTTAGCAATGTAGTTCTGATTATTTTATTTTTTTTTATTTTTTTTCAATCTCCCTCTCACTCCTCTCTGTACTATGTTTGGAAATCCCACTTGGTATCAGAGTTGGGGCAGAGAGTTGAGTTGAGTTGAGGTAGAGATAAAAAATATTTGTTTTAAAAAAAAATGATTTGATTTGTTTAGTGCTAAAAAATATGGTGATGAGAGAAAAATTTCTATGATGAAGAAATATTTTGGTGATTAAAAAAAACGATTTTGATTTTGAAAAAATTGATGGAAGATTTTTTGTTCAAAAGGATTCTCAGAATTTTGTTCAAAAAATGGGCTCAATTTTTTGTCTTGTAGGTGTTTGATATTGAAATAAAAAAAATGAAGATGCAAATATTTAATCTGCATAATATGTTAGGTTAGTCGAAATTATACGGGATGTTGATCAGCTAACAATGTTGATAATGATGTTTGTGATGAAGATCGATGGTCCTTATGATGATGATGATTAATAGTGACAAACAATGGTTGCTAAAATTTATGATGATGATGAAGATCGTGACAACGATGAGTTTATGATGATGTATGATGATGACGACTGTGCAAATTAAATATGTTGCAATGGATGATGGTGTTTTGCAAATTATGAAGCTAATGGATGATGCAATGGTAAAAACAATGATGAATTGAAGGTGTTTGAATTAAGGGAAGGTGTTGGAAATGTAATCCAAACACGTTTGGTATGTTAAGAATTTAAATTAGTCAAGTTTATTAAATCTTTTTGATTGATTTGGTTGGTCTTAGAAAAATTAGGAATTACTGGGGACGTGTGTTAGTAGTTGTATAATCCTAATATTTAGGAAAATCAAATGTGTTTTAATGCAGAGAGTAATTGCTATAAATTTGGAATTATATGATGTTAGTGGGGTTAATTAGTAGTTAGTGGTTTAAACGTATGTAAATCCTATTTAAGGCTATGTTATGTTAATGAAAAAATTACACTGAAGTTTAGCAATGTAGTATTAACTAGTTTTTTGGTGTTCAATCTCTCTCTCGCTCCTGTCTGTGCTATGTTAGGAAATCTCAAAGTTTTGTAATTAATCTGTTTTCCTTTTTTGTTTTGGGTCTCTTTTTAACCCCACCTGTCTGATAAAAAAAATCTTTTAACTAATTTTTTAAATTATTTTGTAGCTACAACCTGATGTCGATTTCTATTTCTGTCAAGGTAGTAATAGAGGTAATCTTTTTCTTTTCTTATCGTTTCATGTTATCAATCCTTAACACTATTTCGGTACCATTGGATTTTAGAGTTTCGTGAATTTTGGTGTAGATTTACTGCTCAAGTCGGCTCAAGCTATTACCATTTAGATTTGAACCAAGTTTTAGAAATTATGTTTGACTGCTTGTTCCTATAATTTGTACACATTAATCTAGTTATATTCCCTTTTCAGGTGCTGCTTGGTGGTGATCCTGTTGAAGACCGTAACCTGGAACCATCTGTCTCGGGATTGGAAACGATCAAATAAGTCCAAGGCATCCAAAAGAGATATTGGAAGTTGGATTGCAGTGTCGTTGGACAGAAGTCAAAGGCAGGTAGAAAGTCTACGAGGGGGGGGGTCAAATAAATGAAATCCAGCTATCACCTCCCAGAGTAAGACCGCCATAAGAAATAAAGGAAAATGGTTGGAAGAGAATAAGGAGTTTATAGATAGCCGAAGAAAAGGGAGAGAGATTTTAGAAAGAAAAAGTAGATAATTCAACTTCGCATGAAGTCTCTAGCATTTGATCATTTTGCCTTTATTTTGGTTGGATAATTCAAAAAAAAAAAAAAAGTGAGAGAGTTGAATTTTCTTTATTTTTGTGTTTCAAAGGAAAATGAGTTTTTGTGAAGTGAGCGTCATTTTTTTTATGATTTTTGTTAAAGGGAGAGCAAAAAGTGATCTGAGGAGTGCAAGAATCGTAGTCGACTCGCAAACTAGGACCCATTCAATATATTTTTCTAACTCGGACAAAATTATCCTACTAAACACACCCAAACCCAGCTAAAAACTCGCCCCCATCCCTTGAACAACCCACCTTCGAAGACCAAAAATGACCAGTTCAAGCCGAAACTTCCACCAACAACCGTCACCAACAAGCCCTCCCTGCCATCACCCGAAACCAACAATCTCTATTGCAATTTCAACAAGATCAAATTTGAGAAAATCAAGATTCCTTCATAAGATTATGACTATCATGTAGGTTTCTTTTGATTCTGTACTATATCGAAACGTAAAAATGAAAAGCAGGGTAGATTTTGTTCAATATTGAAACCCTAATAATGAAAAACAGGGTACCGAAACGGCGAAACCCAAATACTCAAAAATTAGGAAAAAAAGTCAACAAATGTTTTCTAAGTTCAAAGAGACCCGTTTTGATATTGAGACTTAATTGCATTTGATTTTTTTGTATAGAAGTCCTTTTAATCTTACAACAAGTTGTCATTGTTATTATACAAGAACAGGGAGGAAAAATCATCAATGGATGGTTTAGTTTCAAAAATTTAAAATACCTTATTAGTTTTTGGAATGGGATTAATATGGATTATCCATACGTGAGATTATTAGACGAATAATCGACCAATCTTAATCAACGCGAGTATTCGTGAGTTTTAAGGGAAACAGGTGATATTCGATATTAAGTTCAAGAGTTTGTAGCCAAAAGGTTTTCATCAAGTACAACATAGTTAGAAAAGGAAACGTGAATTTTAAGGGATCCAGATTGAACAATGGATGCTTTTCGTATATGTAAACAAGAATATAAGAAACAAAATGACCAGAAGCTGGTCTTTCTTTATGAGCCACCCATATTTCTTAGCATAATTATAAATATGGGCCAGTGGAGATGACGGTGGTGGAGTTTCTCAGAGGATGGGGATGCGGTGAGTTTGTGGTCATTGAGTGTATTGATTACGGATATTTTTGTCCGAGTTGGAAAAATATATTGAATGGGTCCTAGTTTATGAGTCGACTATGATTTTTGCGCTCCTCGAATCACTATTTGCTCTCCCTTTAACAAAAATCTTTTTTATAAGGGCTTTTGAGAAAGAATGAAGTGTATTAGTATCACTTTCCTCACCGTGCAAGAGTGATTGTGTAAGAGATTGAACTCGGTTTTTTGGTCCTGGGGACGATGGGACAACGTTGAATCTTTGGAAGAACTGAAAAATGTGTCAAAGAGAACGACCTAGTCCACGACTCACCCATAACATTATTATTTTTTATTTATAATTTGTTGTGAAGACATAATTCGGTAATTGTTCTAACAATTTTAAGACGTTTTATTCTGCCATAGAGATCAAAAGAAAAATGATTGTTGAAGCGCGATAAGTACAATTGTTTACAATTAAATATGATGTTTGAAATAATTGAAGGATTATCTCCCCCAATATTATGAGGAACGTACAAATTGAACCAACTTGGATCAGTCAGAAATTAAATGGCTTGACAAACATCTGAAACTCCACTTCAACTTCAATCTTCCACAGAGGGTTATTACTTGTCAAACTAAAGAAAACATTTGAAATATTAGTTGTCAAAGAACATAGTATGAAAACCTGCAAAGGTTAGATCAGCCATCTCTGCAATTAAATAACTTGTATATGTAGATGAACTTAAATGTAGCAATACATGTGTTCTTGTATTAATAATGGTATATATTTCCTTTTTGTTTTCGATATATTAGCATTCATTGTATTTCCAATTTTGTTTACTCCATAACCTTCAATTTTATAACTTTTTGAATAGAGTAAGACTAAAATTTGATTAAATTGCAGCCAGTCAATTCATCCCGAATCGACTATTGTATCGGTAGGCTTCAATGTTGTGAGGGGAGATCTTATGGGCCCATGTGATGTCACTCATGTTTGTTACGGCTAGATGACACACATGCTAACCTCCATATCCAGTGAAAAGTTGCTAGTCATTCTTAAAAGGGGGGGTGAGTACACGTTCTTTTGTTTCTTGGTAGTTATTTTGTAGATACAACCTGAGGCCAATATCTACTTCTGCCAAAGCAGTAATAAAGGTAAGCTCTTTTTCTTATCACAACATTCCAAGTAGAAGAGGCTTTAGTATGTTTTTTGCATAATTATCAACAAATGCATCTTAATAACAAGCACAACCCTCATCCGTTTTTTCCCAAACTATTCGTAGTTGTGTAATTTCTGAGTTATGTATGATTTCATTTTATCAATCCTTAGCACTTATGAATCATGGTAACAATCATGTATTCAGCCCTGATCTGGTTTTTCCTAACCCAACCCGTAGTTGTGTTATTTCGGGTTATGTACGGTTTCATGTTGTCAATTTTTAACACTATTTCGATGCCATTGGATTTTAAAGTTTCATGAATTTGGGTGTGGATTTACTGCTTAAGTCAACTCAAACTATTACTATTTAAGTTTGAACTGATAAGTTTTAAAAATTATGTTTGACTACTTATTCCAATAATTAATACACATTGATCTAGTTATTTTCCCTCTTTAGGTGCTGCTCGGTAGTGATCCTATTAGGTTTACCATGTTTTGACGGGAGATTATAAGTTATTTCTTCGTTGCCACTGTAATAGTTCGTTTTAGTTATTACATTCACTAGTTTTCCTTTTTTTCCCAACTCTTATTCTTCTTTTCCTTCTAACCTAACACATTTTTCTCTCTTTAAAAATATATAACTCTCATTCTCTAACTAAACTAGCTATAATATATAATTTGATCCAACTCCATTAATTTAAACTAGTTAATTCAATTATCTTACTATAACTCTAGTGCTTTAACCATTAATTAGTCAAGGTAGTTTAGTCATTAATTAAAAGATGTTTGAAATTTTTGGTTACTTGATACATGATAGTGTGATCTTGACGGACTAGGATCGTAACATGGTTAATATCTTTCTTCATGAACAATTAGCATTAAAAATGTTATAATGAAAAACAAATATTTTTAACATGCTATAGAGTTTTCAGTATATCTTTTATGAAATTGGATTTGGTTTTGATATTTTTACTGGAGATATTAGACATTATAAAGTTAATACATATTGAATTTCACAATTTTTGGGCACCGAAAAGTATTTTAAAGGTAATTTACAAAAATGCATAATGTTGTTGGAAATTTCTGACGAGCAGAAATTTAGTCCTAATTGAACTCGTTTTTCCTAATGTTTGTCTGGATATTTTGAATTTGTGTAACATGAAACTTGTAGATCAAGAACTTATCTTCAAAACCTATTTTGAAAATTTTCATTTGTATTTTTGGTTTGAGAGATGTGGTGATTTCAAAATTGTTGTTTATGTATGCCCAATATATGAGACATGATACTTGAGCTTAGAGATTAGAGGTGTAAGAAATTATGCCAAAAATAATATTTTGATTCTACAACTTAATATTCTTGTTATGCTAATGAAAAATAATATCATTCATAGCAATCAAACTAGTTCACCACATATATCTTATAATATGCTTAGTTAAAGATATAAATATACGATGTTATAGCTATAGAACTTTGAATCTTTATTTGACACTTAAGAGTAACTTGGAGTACTAATTCTTAATTGGTTTCAAATGCTCATATGTAAATGATTGTGACGGGTGAGAATTTACTTACTTGAGCAAGTTTTTAATTTCCAATGAAATAAAATTATGGAAGATTAATCGATTTGTGGAGCGATGATTTTGCTAATTTGTTAGTTGGTGTGGAAAGAGTGGAAAATGTGTTATGACCAACTGATGTTTCAAAAAAAATAATGCATGTCTGGCGAACTATTTGTAGTTGTTGTAATGATCAAATAATTGAAAATATATTGATTGTTCAATCTTAGAATGAATTGTAGGGAAACAAGATAATGAGAATAGATACTTGTTGTTTATGATAATTGGCACATATAAGTTTAAAATTTATGACATACAATTTGATACCAAACCAAAACCGAAAGAATTAGAGACCTAGTCAAAACAAATGAGAATACCAACTCTCCCCAACAAATGACCATAATCTTGATATGAAGTTATTTGATATACTTGCATGAAATCAAGTGTTATGACTCGCCATTGCAAGGATATGAAATGCTATTAACAATTCTTTTCAAGTTAAGTCAATGTGATTTGTGAATATTGTGAGATATAGGTATATATTAGTGTTTTACACCACGCTTGTTTTAATAGGTTAATGTTCAAAAATTTGAATCGAATCGTCTATAAAAAGTGATGTCGATATATACTCACATCTGTGTGATTCTTTGTTATGGTCTTAATAGTTTACTTCTGGTAGAACTATCTTGTTAAATATATTTTCCAACCAAAATAAAGGCAAAATGAGTGTCAAGGTAGAATATAGAAGTTGTTTACAACTTACGAAGTATAATGCTTATATTTTGAACTTCGTGATTACGATATAGACATAATCTTTATGACTTGTTTACCAGATTGTGTAATGAACTTAGGATTGATTTCATGCCTAGAAAACTATGTTTTGTTACATGAGTTTAAGGAAGTATACTTACGAACTTGTTTCGTAGTTGAAATAAATCAATAGGATTGGTGGTCCAGTTTTCATTAATTGAAGATCTAAGGAATGACCGATCTCTACTTATATTGGCAACCATGGTAGAACCGATCCTTACCTTTGTTGGGAGTCAAGGTGGTACCGATCCTTACATATGTTGGGAGTCAAGGTAGTACCAATCCTAACCTATATGGGAATAAGGTGGAACTGATCCCTACCTACATTGGGAGTCATGGTAGAACCGATCCCCATATATATGCAAAACCGATTTCTCTAGTCACGTACACTTTAGGGTTTGTGTGATTTTGGAAATTGGGTTTGCAAAATAGAAAAGTTCAAGATGTCGACATAATGAGTAATTTGAACATGTGCATAAATATTATATTTTATTTTTTAAGGATATTCCTCGATACTCAAGGTGAGATCCCAAACCAAAATGTTTGAGTTTCTTTTTGTTAAGATTTTCGAATGTATATTTTTTTTTCCAGCAAGCAAAACATATCTTTGGAAGATATATTAGTTAAGTATCGTGTATGCTAGCTAATATTGAGTTGTATCCAAGAGGGATTTCGGTTATACAATTGGATATTGGTTGGAATTAGACAAAACCGAATCTAGGTGATTTTTTGCATATCTTGATAATATTTTCGGTTATGAAAATTCCTTGGTGTCCAAACTACCTTGGTATACAAATAGTGAAGTTTGTTCTTCTTACAAAGTTATCCCGAGACAGGCACTTCATTTTTTATTCACAGTTGTAGCCAACTAATAGTACTACTTATAATACTATCTTGGAGAGGGAAATAACCAAATTAGGCAAAATATCTATCTTTGATAGAAGAATAACCTAATTAGTCGAAATCCCTTACGTCCGCTCGTTTAAAGACTTATTTGGGATCAAGAAGCGTCTACTAGTATGATTTGTGGGAAATTAGAATTGCATTTTTATCTTAGTTTTTTATTATTGATTTGATTAACTAACGGTTCTTAACTCTTGATTGCACCTAGTTTGATTATTCTTGAGAGCATTCTCTTCTGACATAAGGTCACTCAAACTAGATCAAGAGATTAACGGTAGTTCAGATGTGTCTTTTATATTTAACATTGACTTGTGATCATCCATTATTAATAGACTTTGTTCTGTGCGTGATCGATCATAAGCTGGAATCAAGTTTGGTTGTGCAGGTACAGAAGAAGACATTCAAGATTTGAAGACAAGAAGATTTCTTATTGGTTTCGTATATTTGTGATTTGCTTCGTACATAAACCTGATAGGCCGATATACGATTAAATCTCCTTTATATTTGATAGACAATTAATTAAATAGTCGTAGTAGATCGGAAAGCTATTATTTGAATCTGATAGCTTGTAAATCTTGATCTGATTATTTCGGTACTCTAGATATCGATCGATCTAAACCGGATAATGGAGTGTATTAGTTTAAACGAAAGATCCTTTGTCGTACTCAACAAAATCTCTGATTTACTTCTTAAGATTGAAGAGCGGTTACCAAACAGAAGTCAATTCCTGTTTGGAAGACGATCCAAAGGAGTTAATGCTTGAAGTCCATACACCGGCTGAAGCAACTTAAGATAGTGGACTTTATCTTAGGATTCACGTGCACTGGCCAAATTGGTTATAGGCGCAGGGATACTAAGAAAACTAGGTATCTAGGGGTAGTTTACTTGATCTCAACTATACAAAGTTGGTAGGTTCTTTGTATAGAGGCTCAATTATGAGAGTATTCAAAACTGGACTAGGTCCCATGGTTTTTCTGCATAAGTGGTTTCCTCGTTAACAAAAAATTTTTATGTGCTTTTACTTTGCTTTCTGTATTATAAATTTTTAAGTTATAATTAAAGTAATTTCACTTGTACGTAATCCAAACACGTGGGTTGATCCCTATAGTTTAAGGTTCATTTTCGGACTGGTACTATATACCAAGCGTATACCTTGTGGTTTGCTATCTTCTTGAGAGTCTTTGTCTATATTAGATCACGCAAGGTATCTAACTTAATATCAAAAAGATTGTGGTGTACTTGGTACCCTCGACATTTCAGTTTGAATTTTCATCATTTATATTGTGTAAAAAGTTTTTGAATTTATATCATTGGTTCATTAGTTTTTCATAACTTTTTGTATTTTTGGATACTGTTTTGAAATTCTTGATTGAGTCAAAGAATAGTGGGGGTTCCATATCCTATGTTTTACCAACTTCGATTTAAATTAGAGGAACTAGAAAAATGAAGGTGACAAATAATTCTCTTAGAATAAACCTATAAAATCATATACAGTGATACTAAAATTTAGTCATGATTATTACATTGCCTATAATTTGGAAGATAAATTCTCATTGAGAGTAACCTAGATCCATAGGTTGGGGTTTATTTTCAGGAAGAAATTCATATGAACTGTTTGTTGAAGGAAACAACTGAGCTTCTTCATGAATCAACTTTTGCGGCCTACTCTCTGATCCACTGACATCCATTTCTTCAAAATTTTCTGAACATTCAACAATTGATCTAAAGCCCACAAGCACCTTCACTAGAATTTATATTCATAGCTTCTTCATCATTACTAGGTACAATAATATCTTCTTCCAACTCTAATCCACCATTATCACCTTGATTTCCAGCATTCACTTGATTTTGAGCTTCAATTCCATCATTGACACCTTCAACATTCATTTCAACGTTTAGTTGACCTCTAATTTGATGAGATAACAACTCATTTTGGAAAGAGCGTTGTAAGAATTCCATTGTCAAATTTTTCATGTATACAAGCACACTTGCAAGTCCTTCTTTTTGCACAATAGCATCATCTTCAGCTGTCTTTGATCTCAATTGTGCAGCAAGAGTGTAAATCTTTCTTTGAAAAGACGTCTTTTCAGTTGTCATTTCTGCAATTCGTTCTTCTAGGTCTTGTTGTTTAACCTCCAGATCGACTATCTCGCATTTATAGTTTAGACTCATTTTTTAATCTCTGTAGCATGTTTAGCTTTCAATTCTTCCAACTCTTCAGCATGTTTAGCTTTCAGAGTTTCTATCCGAACAGTCATATCATCATATTCTTCTTTGATCAACTCAACTTTTGTCTTCGGCCTTACTTGGTTCAGTATTCCTTGTTCAATTAAAGTGTAAGTCTTCCAGAAATTTTATGAGAGCTACACATAAGAAAATGGAATCTCAATAAGCATGAAATCCTAAAAGAAAACAAGGAAGCCAAGAGTTCACCAAACAAGATGAACTGGTATAACAAAAAAAAACATGAAAGTCAAGAGTTCACCAAACAAGATGAACTCTATCTACATATGAATGACAAACACCTGAGAGTTCATCAGACAAGATGATCTCCTATAAGAAAAACAACTAAAAAATCTATAGTTCATTAAAGATCATGAACTTCTGTAAGAATGAACTTTACCTCTCCAAATTGAGAAACATTTATTTCCAATGATTTGTAGATGTCTCTAATTTTCCACCTTGCGAACCTGAGAAGGTAAGCATTCTCGTCGTCCTTTTCTTGCACTTTCCACTTGAGTATCAATACTTTTGAATGCTCAGAAAGCCAACTCTGTAAGCAAAAAAATTCTTATTAATTAGTTAACAGCACCAACACTAGTTACACAAGTTAGTTATATATAATATGCAGTTTATTATATATTTTCATGTAGCATCCTTCAGTAGACTCTCTTGCTATATTTTCCATGATATGCTTGTAAATTAGATGAGGCCAGGAAACTCTACCAGACTCTAGGTAACCTATGTACTTACGATGGATAGAACCTCCATCACCAGTAGTAAGAAAAAGTGTTGACAATAAGAAAAATTCCATCGTTGTAACAAGATCTTCATTATGTGTTTTAGATTTAACCAAGAGAACTTTTCTCGTAGTAGCAGGATTTCGTAGTAGGGGATCTTAGTTTTCAATTAATCCATTGATTTCAAGAATTTTATTGATGATACTCTTACTTTTCGCATGCTGGAATGAATCCAAAAAGTTTTATATAACCTTTATATCTACATAGTGGATGACAATCACTTATAGTTTTGGACTCTAGCAATGTATCTTTTATTCCTCATACTTCTTGGATACACAGAATGACATACATTATTGAGAACTTTTCAGAAGAAAATCTTCGGATGTATGTTGATTCCCCAATTGTGAATTCAAATACACACTCTTGACCAGGAATTCTTTTGTATGCTTTCCATAGGAGTTGACAAGATTTCACTGTCTTATCCCACTCAGAGCTAACAATATTGTCTACTAGAAATACATGCATGACATTCCAAAATGGACTCTTTTTCAACAGTGCAATCTATTGTCTGTAATACTCTTAGCAATCGCAATGAAATCAGAAAAGCTACCCTTGAACTTTATACTTGATTTTTTACTAGCTTTATAAATGAACTCTGGACAAGAACCGTCTATGATAACAGTATACACAATGAACTCCTGTTTTGTAAGAACATGGAAACACTTGACATTTTTTTGATAATGACCAACAACTGATAATTCATAAAACATGATGAACTCCTACAAGAAAATAACTACAAAGTCCAGAGTTCACTAAAAGGAAAGAACTAGGGATCCCTATAAGCAAGACTAGCACCTGATACTTCATTAAACATGATGAACTTCTACTAGGAAACAAACAGAAAGCACTGATAGAGTTCACCAAAGAGGATAAACTCCATCTCCATAGGCACGATTAGAACATGATAGATCACTTACATATGAACTCCTACTAGGAAATAAACAGAAAGCACATTGTTCATCAAAGAGGATGAACTCAATCTACATAGGCATGATTAGCAAATTACAGTTCACGAAACATGATGAACTATTACTAGGAAACAAGCAGAAAGCACATAGTTTACCAAGAGGATGAACTTCATCCCCATAGGCACAATTAGTACATGATAGTTCACGAAACAGGATGACCTCCTACTACGAAACAAACAGAAAGTACTTAGTTCACCAAATAGGATGAACTCCATCCCCATAGGCACGATTAACACATGATAGTTCACGAAATAGGATGAACTCCTACTCGGAAACAAACAAAAAGCACAGAGTTCACCAAAGAGGATGAACTCCATCTCCATAGTCAATCGGCTAGCACATGATAGTTTACAAAACATGATGAACTCCAACTAGGAAACAAACAGAAAAACACCGAGTTCACCAAAGAGGTTGAACTCCATCTTCATAGAATGAATAACATAGATGAAAACACAGACGAAAACAATATGAACATGCATTTGAAGATCAAAAATCAACTTTCCAATACTAGATATGAAATTAAGTTATAGTTATTTTTGCATCGTACCTTCAATTGCTTCAATATCTTGCTCCGATTTTTCTTGAACAGTCGATTGTTGTTGAACTACAACCATTTGCTTGTTTTTCTTTACTTTTGATTGTGATTTATTCTTTGATCTCTTTATTTAGGGTTGTTGATCGGTGTTTTTCTGGTTAATTTTTGTGATGAGAGAAGAAGATATGATATTAAAGGTTATATTAGTCGATAAAGATTATATTAGTCGATTAGGCTTGTTTTGCGAAAGAATATTAAAGGTTTTGATTAGTTGATTTGAATATATTAAGGTTGAATTTTGTTGAAGGGAGAGAAAAAAGTGATCCGAGGAGAGCGAAAATCGTGGTCGACTCGTTAAATAGGACTTATCCAATATGGTTTTCTAACTCGGACCAAACTACTCATACTCAATGCACCTGCTAATCACACACACCTCGCACCCATTCCCAAAACGGCTCCCCCACCCTCCATAGCCAACTCCATAGGAATACAGGAACCCTAGTGTTTATGGGTAAAAATCGTTTCCGCCGATTTTGGTAAATTCGGTAGGTGAGTGAGAAACTGGTTTAACCCTAAACAAATGTGTTGCACGTGAGAAATTTCTAGATTCGAGAGATCAATCTGTACAAGTCCGGCCTAAACCAAGAAATGGCCGTTCCAGACTTGCTTCGGTCACAAAGTGGAGGAGAAGGGTTGATTTAGGGAGGGAAGCAAAGAAATGTGTTGAGACCAGAATAATTCTGGGAGAGTAGTGTCTCGACTTGTATCAGAAAGTGAAAGTTTATGAAGCTTTCAAGAGATGAAAGCTTTGTGGAGAGCTTGTAAAGTTGCCTTTTCTGAGAGTGTTGTATTTTTCTCCTGGCCGAGACGTGTTGTCTGGTGGAAATAGGTAAGACCTATTTATACAAGTCGAGATTGAAACGTACCCTGGCCTCATGAAGGAAGAGAGTAAAGGGTGAAATAATGGGAGGAGGTGGTAACCGCAAGGTGTTTATGAGTGAAAACGTTTTCACCATTATTTCCTCATTTATTTGACCGCTTTATTCCTATTCACGCTTTCTTAATGTGAGCGTAGTGTACGCTGCATGCTGTGACCGCCAAACCAAGACCCTGGAAAGCATCCCCCATTTTGTGTTGATGTCTCGAGTGTTGGTTGCACCTTGAGTGCAAGTGGCGCTGCTAGGGGCGCGTGTGGCATGTGCCAATGGCATGTGCGGAACGCCTTTGTTGCGGGTTGCACCTCGAGCGCAAGTGGCAATGCTAGAGCTGCTAGTGGCGTGTGTGGCATGTGCCAATGGCATGTGTGGAATGCCTTGGTGGTAGGTTGTACGTTGAGTGTAAGTGGCAATGCATAGAGCTGCTAGTGGCATGTGTGGCATGTGCGGAATGCCTTGGCGGTAGGTTGCACGGTTTGCAAGTTAGGCTACCAGCGTGGGTTTTGGCATGTGCCAATGGCGCGTACGGCCAAGTTGGCCTAGGTTGCACGGCTTGCAAGTTGAGCTACCAGCGTGCGTGTTTGGCATGTGCCAATGGCATGCGCGGCCATTAGGGCCACGCCCTGGTGAGAAAAGCTAACAACGAGCGTGTTGGCATGTGCCAATGGCATGCTCGGCCATTAGGGCCACGGCCTGGTAAGAAAAGCTACCAGCGAGCGTGTTGGCATGTGCCAATGGCATGCTCGGCCATTAGGGCCACACCTTGGTGAGAAAAGCTACCAGCGGGCGTGTTGGCATGTGCCAATGGCATGCTCGGCCATTAGGCCCACGGCCTGGTAAGAAAAGCTACCAGCGAGCGTGTTGGCATGTGCCAATGGCATGCTCGGCCATTAGGGCCACAACCTGGTAAGAAAAGCTACCAGTGAGCGTGTTGGCATGTGCCAATGGCATGCTCGGCCATTAGGGCCACGCCTTGGTGAGAAAAGCTACCAGCGAGCGTGTTGGCATGTGCCAATGGCATGCTCGGCCATTAGGGCCACGGCCTGGTAGGAAAAGCTACCAGCGAGCGTGTTGGCATGTGTCAATGGCATGCTCGGCCATTAGGGCCACGCCTTGGTGAGAAAAGCTACCAGCGAGCGTGTTGGTATGTGCCAATGGCATTCTCGGCTATTAGGGCCACGCCTTGGTGAGAAAAGCTACCAGCGAGCGTGTTGGCATGTGCCAATGGCATGCGTGGCCAATTTGGTCTAGGTTGCACGGTTTGCAAGCCTAGGTGCGGGCGCTACTTTGGCATGGCGTGGCTAAGGCCAAGGTAAGGGTGTTTGGCTTGGCGTGGCGTGACCAGCGTAGCTAGGGCCAAGGCAGAGTGTGTTTGGCATGGCGCGGCTAGCTTGGGCTAGGTGTGGCTGGCATGATTTGCCATTGGCACGGAGGTGCGGCTAGCATGGTTGGCATGCTTTGGCGCGTTTGGTGTGACTAGCATAGCTAGGGCCAAGGAAGAGTGCGTTTGGCATGGCGCGGCTAGCTTGGGCTAGGTGTGGCTGGCATGATTTGCCATTGGCACGGAGGTGCGGCTAGCATGGTTGGCATGCTTTGGCGCGTTTTGGTGTGGCTGCCATGATTTGCCATTGGCACAGAGGTGCGGCTAGCTTGGGCTAGGTGTGGCTGGCATGATTTGCCATTGGCACGGATGTGCGGCTAGCATGGTTGGCATGCTTTGGCGTGTTTGGTGTGGCTGGCATGATTTGCCATTGGCACGGAGGTGCGGCTAGCTTGAGCTAGGTGTGGCTGGCATGATTTGCCATTGGCACGGAGGTGCGGCTAGCATGGTTGGAATGCTTTGGCGCGCTTGATGTGACTAGCATAGATAGGGCCAAGACAGAGTGCGTTTGGCATGGCGCGGCTAGCTTGGGCTAGGTGTGGCTGACATGATTTGCCATTGGAACGGAGGTGCGGCTAGCATGGTTGGCATGCTTTGGCGCGCTTGGTGTGACTAGCATAGCTAGGGCCAAGGTAGAGTGCGTTTGGCATGGCGCGGCTAGCTTGGGCTAGGTGTGGATGGCATGATTTGCCATTGGCACGGAGGTGCGGCTAGCATGGTTGGCATGCTTTGGCGCGTTTTGGTGTGGCTGCCATGATTTGCCATTGGCACAGAGGTGCGGCTAGCTTGGGCTAGGTGTGGCTGGCATGATTTGCCATTGGCACGGAGGGGAATTAGGGTTTTGTTCGTTGTAACCCTAATTTGAAAAAAATACCACCTATTAATTACTGACTACATGCATTAAATGTTCTAATAAATGTGTCACCGGTGACATTAGGTTATTTGGGGTTTTACGATTTTACCCTTTGTTTAAAAACCACCATCAACATTAAGTCCCCTGCTTAGCTCGGAACATGAGCTTTGTTGCGAGGTAAGCATAAGATGGTGACAATTGGGAAATCGTAAAGAGAATTGAGGAGGCTTGTCTGACCTTTTTATAAATAGGATTTGGAATCCTTGCCTCGCGATTTTGCACAAATGAGGTCAGCACAATTGGGAAGTCGGCGTCATTGAGAGATAGGAAGTCAAGCGGCATTGAGAAGTTGACGCGAGTTGGGAAACGGAGCGTGCTAGGCTGGCGGGACCGGCGCAAAGTGGGAAGCCGATCACGCTAGTCAAGGGATCGGTGCAAGGTGGGGAAGCTGAGCGTGCTAGCTGGCGTGACTTGGGAGACGTTGGGAAGTTGGGCGCAATTGGTGGGACCGGTGCAACTTGGGCGACGTTGGGAAGTTGGGCGCAATTGGTGGGACCGGTGCAACTTGGGCAACGTTGGGAAGTTGGGCGCCCTTGTGGGCCCGTTCCTTATATGCACGATTTTTGGTATAGGGAAATCCTTCCCTATTTCAGAATCTCCACGCCCATATATATAAAATCCCTTTCTCTCATCTTTGTTCTTTCATCTTTTCATACTAGCGGCAGAGTCATAAAAAAAACCGGCTTCCAGGTATGTCTTCCAGTACTTCTCTTGTTTCCCTTTTCATATAGGTGCAAACCCTAAAAGTAGGCATTTTTATTTCATAATCCTTGCCATGATATTGCGCATATGATTTCTTGGCGTGCTTCTTGTAGAAAATATTGTATATATGCACTCAAGGGAAATACCGTATATATGATTCGAACCCGTAGAAAAACGCTCCATATATAATTTTGAACCCGAAGAAGGATACCATAGACGCGTTCGAGCCCGTAGAAAATACTGCGTATATAGTCTTGAACCCGAAGAAGGATACTGCAGACGCACTTGAGCCCGTATAAAATACTGCGTATATAATTTTGAACCCTGAAGAAGATACTGCGTGTGTATTTTCGAACCCGTAGTGAATACTGTATATGCACTTCATATGACTTCGAACCCATAGGAAATATTGCATATATGAATTTCGGTCCTGAAGAAAATACTGCGCGGGCAGTTTTGAACCCGTAGAAAAATGCTCCATATATAATTTTGAACCCGAAGAAGGATACCATAGACGCATTCGAGCCCGTAGAAACTACTGCGTATATAATTTTGAACCCTGAAGAAAATACTGCGTGTGCATTTTCGAACCCGTAGAGAATACTGTATATGTGCTTCATATGACTTCGAACCCATAGGAAATATTGCATATATGAATTTCGGTCCTGAAGAAAATACTGCGTGGGCAGTTTTGAACCCGTAGAAAAATGCTCCATATATAATTTTGAATCCGAAGAAGGATACCATAGACGCATTCGAGCCCGTAGAAAATACTGCGTATATAATTTTGAACCCTGAAGAAAAAACTGCGTGTGCAGTTTTGAACCCGTTGAGAATACACCCTCTTTTTTTTTTTTTTTTTTTTTTTTTTTTTTTTTTTTTTGTTTTCCTTTTGTTGGGTGCGGTTATGTGTCAGGGAGATAATTTCGTCTTTCTCCATGTGCAGATATCTTGTTACTAAGTTGTTATGAAGAAATCCGACAAGATGTTACCTGAACAAAATTTCGCCTCATCGAAGGATGTTCATAGTTCCAAACCAAACACGGATGATGAATTCTTTGCTAAACCCCTCGCCCCTGCTCGGAAGAATCACCCGTGTTTCGTGCCAATTTTGTTAACCGGTGGTGAAGATGAAAAGAAGACACGTTCGGTTCGCCTGCAGAACACCATACGGTTCTGTCTTCATAAAAGGGTATATTCTTCTTCCAACATTGATTTCAGGATGTGTCAAAGCCCATTGTGTTCTTTTGATAGATGGGTTGAGTTCATGGTGAGTAGGGAGCACATAAATACCAACTTGACTCGAGCGCAGATTTTTGATGCTGTCAGAGCTTCAATAAATCTCCATATTAGGAAGGATATCCAGGGCTTGGTTGCTTTCATCTCCAGATGGTGTTCGGACACCCATACGATCATATGTAGATGGGGTGAAATAACTTTCTCCTTGGAGAGTGTGGCTCTCTTGCTTGAATCTTCCTGTGAACCGGAATCTTAATATCCGATTGTCTCGAAGGTGAGGAGAAGATGCGGGATGACCTTGCCGCTAAGTTGGGAGATTACGCTCGAAAAGACTCCACTGCGAAGTCGAAGGATTCTGCCTTAAAGAGGATGAAAGGTGCTTTTACAAATGGTGGATATCTCAATGGTTTCCTGACGAGCTGGAACCTAAACAAAAGCGATGATCTTCATGTTGCAAAGATTTTTGGCTCTCGGATGTCTAGAGACATTTTTGATGACGGTTACGGCAAGAAGGAAATAAGACCAGAGTTGCTAGTGATTGCCGTGAAGTTAGCAAAAGGTGAAGTTCTTCCCATTGGCAAGCTATTCCTTGGTTCCCCGTATGTGCATCTGGATCACCTAGTTGCGAACATGCGAGTTTCGAATGGTTTCATGAAAGTGGATTCATATGTGCACGTTGCTTTTCTCGCAAGCCTGGTTATGGGAGCACTTTGAGAAGTATGCTCAAACCGTTGCCTTCTATTCCCGCGAGTTGGGGCGGCTCCCGAATTCTTCGATGGGTGAACAAAGCGTCCAAGAGTTGGCATGAGCTTGGTTAGTCTTCTCGATAAGTCGCATGAAATCGGTTTTCGCCCATGGGAGCCGGTCCATAGGTCGGTGACTCAAATTGACACCTTTGCTTCGCTCCCGACCATGTATTTATCTTCCGACGGCAACTTGAGTGTTGGTGAAAACTTGTTTATTCAAAGCTGCATGTCCTGCTATATGCCGTCTTTCTTCATGGGGTCTTTCCGAATAGCTGCTTACAATATTGACCGTGCTGCTCGTCACATGGGTTTTGATCAAGGGGTGCCTCTTTCTTACCAGCTGGTGGTTCCTAAGGATTCATTGCATGCCGGTGCCCTTGAGCCGGGTATCCGCCTTCCCTTCTTTCAAACGGGAAGAGTAACTTCGACGACTTTTGGCTATAATGAGTTCTGGTATGATGAGTTCATTATGATCCAAAATTTTGTAAATAACGTGGTGGAGAATGTTCGTTGTAAACCTTCCCCAGCAGTTTTGAAGAAGTATCCAATGTTGAGAGATCCCAAGCGAAAGTTGCCTGGCAACTCGGAAAGTCCCCAGGCAAAGGAACAGAGAACGAAGAATCGTGCTGGCGGGTTCCGGGCGGTTTCAAAAGATCCTCCTGCAGCTCTCGTGTCTTTCAGTTCTTCCAATAACCAGGTATTGGTGCGCGTCGTTTACGCAACAAATTAATTACACCTTTCCACACAATTAACTGGTAATATAATGGCAAGGAGTTCGTTCCCACGAAGAGCAGGGAGTTTCTAGTTGTTAAAAGTCACCAAAATGGGGTTTTTATATTTTAAATCAAAGTAACTAATAAAATAAAATAATAATACTTTGCTGTAAATAATAATAAAGAAGTTGATTAGGGAATCATTCGCCGTCACTGAACCGAAACATAATTAAATATAAATTTATTTCTTATTGAACTTATATTGTTACCAACCGTAGAATAGCAATAAGCTCTGCTATCCCCCGGATTCCTACTGCCACTGGATACGGAAGCGCTCGACTACCGGATTCTATCCAACCCACCCACCAAGAATAAGCTCTCAAGGTGTAAATTAGTCGAATGCTTTACACTCTGTGAATCAGGTTGATCCTAGCATCAGACGCATAAGCTCGGTCTGCTTACTAGTGTTATCTTTACACACAATTACTTAACAAAATCCTCTCGTCGGCTCTTGCGATTTACTATCATGTAAAGAGTTGATGTGACAATTACACGTATCACACAACCCTAAACTAGTAGAAGAAATATTGATTGGTTAATTTAATTGATCATTTTAAATAACCCCTCAATATTCTTGGACATTAAAAATAATAAAGATACTCAACAATAAAATAAAACTTGAAATAAACGTGATTAAAGAAAATAATGTTTCATGATTCAGGACTTTGAAATCATCCCTAATCAATTAGAAGTTTAGCTACTCATAATTAAAAAGTACCAGCAAATAAATAAATAAGAAAGAGTTAAAGTATAACTAAAAATAAAAGCCCAAAGCGAAAGCCAGGAGCTCCCTCTCTGTTTCAAAAATGATAAAAGAAGAAGTAGTAAAGGAAGAAGTGTAAAAAGAGGTGAAGGAATGAAGTGTTTTTGGTCTCTTACAATCGACCACTATTTATACAAGAGAATTCACCGCCTCTTTCCTGATAAACCGGACATGATAACGAGGCAGGGTCAGTGAGGAGGGTTTCTGTTTATCTGAATTTAAACAGTGTTGATTCGGTGCAACAGAGTTCACCTAAGAAATGTGTACAGAATTTCCAATCCGTTCGATCGTCCAAGAACCCTATGTGTCTTCGTATGCTCCATTGATCTGTACAGATTCAATGAGCCGCGTTACACCGGATCATTACCTTTCCCAAGACGCGTCAAATATTTTCTCTTCCTCCCTGATTTTGTCGGACTGTTCTCTTATCAAAATCCCAACATTTCCACGTGATATAGGTCCCACTATTCATGTTCATGTTCAAACTCTAACTCTGCTCGACATTAATGATGGAAGTAGCAATCAAACGCTGCAACTCTTTGCTCTTCACCATCTCCTCAAACCCGATCACCATCACCGACCCATCTTCATTCCCTGTCTTCCCATTAAACACGTCCTTCCTCGTTCACAGCTCTATGCCGTCTCCGATCATTCTTCATATCACTGCCAATGGCAGCAATCTCCTCTTTCATCTCTTCCTGTCGAGCACAACAACAGACCTTGCTCTTCCATGGCAGCACCTTCTAGTTCATCTCTCGATGATGGCAGCAAAAGCAACCATTAGTTCATCTTCACAACTGCCGATAATGGCAGCAAAAACCCGTTCAATGTATTCCCGTCTCGCACTCGAACCCATCACCAAGCTCCTTTCTCTTCTCTGCCAACAGCTTCATCAATCGCCGGTGATGATAGCAGCGACCATATTTCACCGCCAGGCTCTAGTTTTGCTGATTTATCAAAATCAAGCTAGTACCCAAGTTTCGTATCGTCCCCAGGAATCTAGTGATGTATTCAAATTCGAAAATCATTGCTTATCAGATCCATCACCATCGTGATCATCATGATGACCACCATTAAGAACAGCTCATGTTCTTCATGTTCATAATAAGGAAGAAGAAGATGTGCCCTGAGTAATAATCCAGGTGCCTTTAACAGTCTTTGAATCTTGACAGCCCCTTAAGTAAAAGACCGGACTTCCTTTAGCAATTCCCTTGAACTTGACTGCCCCTTAACCGGAAGATATCCCTTAACATTCGGTTGGGGTGCCAATAGCACTTCCCTTAGAAAATGACCATTTTGCCTCCTTTTTGTCTCTGAGTTATTGCTTTGCTCATAACTTCTTCATACGAACTCAGAATGACTCTGTTCTTTCGCCATTGCCTTTGTCTTCTCGTCCTCTACAAAATGAAAAGTAGAAATGTTGTACTTGAACGAGTTCCACTTGGTCTTTGGCCCTTCTCCACTTGTAGCTAGCTTCTTTTATTGCACAATTAAGCGCAAATTCACTTCTTTTTGGATGATTCACCACTAAAACACAAATAAGATAAAACAAGCGTAATATACAATAATTTGCAAGAAACCCAACAAATACTAGCATGGAATTGACACCAATTATATGTGAAATATGCACTTATCAAATTCTCCCACACTTAACTTTTGCTAGTCCTCGAGCAAACTATCTAACCTAAAATAAAACAAATCCCTGTCGTTGAGAACCCGATTGCACTTAGCATGTGCAACAAGCCTTTAAACCCCTAGGTGTCCCTAGTGGACGAGTTATAGTCTCGTGAGGGCTTACGAGAGGTATACCCACAAAACCTGCTCCAACTTCAAAGCGTTCCAGCGTCCCAAGCATCCAAAGAGCTATGAGGACATAGAGTTTCTGCATGCTAGTAATAAGAAGTTAGAAATACCAATGAACATATTCTCATACTTATATGTTGAGTGAGAAATAATCACACCATAATGAGAGAACGCGTGTTTGAGAGCGATCAATAAGCATTTCGCCTCGACTTCTGCCTCACTTAAAAGGATTTTATGATAATTGCACTCAATAAGACAGCTTTTTTATGGGTCTCACATGTGTGCAGGTAGGAACGAAGAGAGAAATCCTACACACGTTGAATGGTGGGAAGGAAACCTTCCGAATTATTTCTGGAGACCCCACAAGATCGTGGGAAATAAAAATCTTTTTCTAATGATCTCTAAGAAAGGAAATCAACCATTATAGCAAGGATGAGAGTACTTACCACCTTCACATCCGATCGGCAGTGATGAAAGCACCACTCTCACAACATCCAATAGAAACGTCTTCGGCTCGTCTTCTTCATCTTCTTAGTCTTTGTCTTCGGTCTTCAACTATTGATGATGAACTGTTGAACTTCATAAAACTTTGACAATTTGTAACGTTTTTCCTCTATTTTCTTGTTGCTTGAAACTTCTTTATAGATTTTTCTTCCTCATGGCTTTATTGATAAAATAAATCCTAAATGCAAATCTTTTTGTATTTTTTATTTTTTTTTTTGTATTTTTTTTTTTTTTGTATTTTTTTTTAGATAAAAAGATTGCAACTACAACATAATAAAATTAACATGGCCACGGGAGAAGGACTTTACCACTTTGATCTTCACAACTTGTATTGTCTTCGTATTATAAACTTCAATAACTCTCATCTTTTGATTTTCTTTGCTTTTGTAAATAAGTCTTCGTACTTGGATATAAAATTATGCTCATTGTATGTTGCTTCACTTTGATATGAAATTTGCTCTTCCTTGTATTGTTGCTTATAAACCTTAAACGTCTTCAACTTTTCTTGTAGATTTTGATGTCGATTCCTTGTTGCTGATGATGTGTTTCTATGGACCTGTTGTTGGCGAGAAAGAGAATGGTGCTGACTGCAAATCAAACTACAAGAAGGTGGTTTTCATCTATAGACGTCACCCTCATGATTTACAAAATTAGCACTCAAGAGATCAAAAATAGTGCTGAAAAATGGTGTGAAGTAGGGTAGCTCACCATTCTACCCGGAATTAACGTACGGTGACACACACTCAAAAGAAAGCTCTTTAGTCATCTACAAATATTTTTTTGGTCTGGTGCCTCGGTTGATTTGAAAATAGGTAGTCTCCACTAATGATTGATCAGCAACTCTAATAATGCATTTCTCTCTGCTCCTCATTTGCATCACCGGCATGATTAAATCCATTATTTAACACTCTAACAAGTAAGAAATCCGAACGTAGTTCCCTAACACTTCCAAGTTCAGTTATGTCGGTCAGAATTCTCTATGTAAACATACCTAGAAGTATGCAAGTGACGCTAAAATCTCTACAAGTTAGAGGTTTTTTTTTTTTTTTTTTTTAATGCAAATATTTACAAGATTTTTGAAAAATTCAACTCAAAAAAGTTAAAAACTCTATATGCAAAATATGGAAACACTCCCCCACACTTAAACTTTACATTGTCCTCAATGTAATTGATTCATCCAAAGTAAAATAAGGTGGGAAATCCAAAAAACTAAGAAAAATAAAACATAAAGATAGAAATACAAAACCAGTGGGTTGCCTACCGTCTAGCGCTAAGTTTAACGTCCTCGACCCGACTTAGTACTCATTCACATTACTCCTCCAGAGGAAGCAATTCACGAAGCTCAAGGGAATCTATATCCACCTTGTCGCATGTAACCTCCCCATATACCAATAATCTGAAAATCTGGTAGTCCACCCAGAAAATAATTAATCTGCGGTTCTAGTAACAACTTCACACAATGATTAGCATAAGAAATAAATATAGAAGTTATCACTTTATTAAAGTTTCCCCCACACTTAGTCCGTTCTACACTCTGAAGTGGATATAGAACATAGAATTTGGGAACTTCAAAAGGTTCTTCAGCTTGGTGAACCTGCACACTGCTAGAATCAAACACATCAAGTGGTAGATACTTAGAAGCAAAATAATCCGTTAAAACTTTGGTAGCACACAACTCCAATCCTAAGTGATGTGGATCAAAAGATTTAGAAATATGCAAAGGATTAGACAAAACTTCCACAATCTCTTGTATTACAGGATCTTCATCATTCTTAAAGAATTGCAATGAATTATTTACCTCATGTGTATCGTGGTCCTCTATCAAACTTTTTAGCCATTCTTCGTCTGCTTCAACCGTAATCTCAGCATCATTATAATCCTTGGAAAGTTCAACTGGGTCTTCCACAACTTCAATCAATTTGGTTTTTTCTTCAAACTCTATCTCTTCAACAATCTCGTCATCGGAATCGGAATCTTCCCCAAAAAAGTCTAGTTCATTGGTGCAAATCCTAGGGTCTTCCGTATGAGTCTCCGGCGAAGGAATAATTGGGTCTACTTCTTGCAAATCAACCGGCCTAAAAACATTGTAATCCGGATAATCTTCATAACGTTGATATGCATTTGAGTATGTTACACCGTTTATAACAATGGTTCGGTCATTCCAAGGCTCCTCCTTTTGAATAGGCGAGTGATCTTTATAATGATCCGGAGCTGGAATAACTTCATCACTATTACACGGAATTTCCAAAGGTTGCTCATCTTTCTCTATTTCTTCCTTAATCTGATCCATGTCTCTTCTTAAGTTGTTAATGCCCTCTTGAAAATCTTGGAGTGATTGATCAACACTTCGTTGATGTTGCTCTAACCCATGGTAATATTTTTCCATTTGTATGCGAATATCTACCATCATGGTACACATTTGTTCTGCAACACTTGAAGAAATAGGATTAGAAGCATAACTATCCTCCCATCCTTGTGATTGTTCACTTACATGCCCGTCATAAGGTTGTTGACATGTATGAGAATATCCATAAGGTTCCATGGGATATTGATCATAGCCAAAAGATTGGCTTTGATTGTACCCCTGGTATGGTTGGTAGTTGTCATAAGACTGAGATTGAAAACCGGTATTAAATTGATTACCACTGTGATATGAATGATCTTGTACACCGTTCATGTTATTTCCAAATGGAAACATGTCGATGATACAAAATTGTAAGAATTAAAATTAAAAAAAAACTAAGCCTAAAAATAAAAATAAAAATAAAAGTTATGCACACAAATCGTTTATAGAATTTTCCCCCGTTCTTAGACGGGTCATGAATACTATTAATCCATTATGAACACATAAAAATTAAATAAAAATAAAATAAAAGCTAGAAGCAAAATCTAAAAACAAAAGTATTAAATAAAATTACTAAAAGAAAATAAACTAACTAAAAATAAATAAATAATAGAATAAATTAATTAATAGAATTACTAAAAATAAATAAAAAAAACTAAAAAAATAAAAAAAACAACTAAAAGCTACCAACTGCTCCCCGGCAGCGGCGCCAAAATTTTGGTGCGCGTCGTTTACGCAACAAATTAATTACACCTTTCCACACAATTAACTGGTAATATAATGGCAAGGAGTTCGTTCCCACGAAGAGCAGGGAGTTTCTAGTTGTTAAAAGTCACCAAAAGGGGGTTTTTATATTTTAAATCAAAGTAACTAATAAAATAAAATAATAATACTTTGCTGTAAATAATAATAAAGAAGTTGATTAGGGAATCATTCGCCGTCACTGAACCGAAACATAATTAAATATAAATTTATTTCTTATTGAACTTATATTGTTACCAACCGTAGAATAGCAATAAGCTCTGCTATCCCCCGGATTCCTACTGCCACTAGATACGAAAGCGCTCGACTACCAGATTCTATCCAACCAACCCACCAAGAATAAGCTCTCAAGGTGTAAATTAGTCGAATGCTTTACACTCTGTGAATCAGGTTGATACTAGCATCAGACGCATAAGCTCAGTCTGCTTACTAGTGTTATCTTTACACACAATTACTTAACAAAATCCCTCTCACACTCTTGCGATTTACTACTGTGTAAAGAGTTGATGTGACAATTACACGTATCACACAACCCTAAACTAGTAGAAGAAATATTGATTGGTTAATTTAATTGATCATTTTAAATAACCCCTCAATATTCTTGGACATTAAAAATAATAAAGATACTCAACAATAAAATAAAACTTGAAATAAACGTGATTAAAGAAAATAATGTTTCATGGTTCAGGACTTTGAAATCATCCCTAATCAATTAGAAGTTTAGCTACTCATAATTAAAAAGTACCAGCAAATAAATAAATAAGAAAGAGTTAAAGTATAACTAAAAATAAAAGCCCAAAGCGAAAGCCAGGAGCTCCCTCTCTGTTTCAAAAATGATAAAAGAAGAAGTAGTAAAGGAAGAAGTATAAAAAGAGGTGAAGGAATGAAGTGTTTTTGGTCTCTTACAATCGACCATTATTTATACAAGAGAATTCACCGCCTCTTTCCTGATAAACCGGACATGATAACGAGACAGGGTCAGTGAGGAGGGTTTCTGTTTATCTGAATTTAAACAGTGTTGATTCGGTGCAACAGAGTGCACCTAAGAAATGTGTACAGAATTTCCAATCCGTTCGATCGTCCAAGAACCCTATGTGTCTTCGTATGCTCCATTGATCTGTACAGATTCAATGAGCCGTGTTACACCGGATCATTACCTTTCCCAAGACGCGTCAAATATTTTCTCTTCCTGCCTGAATTTTGTCGGACTGTTCTCTTATCAAAATCCCAACATTTCCACGTGATATAGGTCCCACTATTCATGTTCATGTTTAAACTCTAACTCTGCTCGACATTAATGATGGAAGTAGCAATCAAACGCTGCAACTCTTTGCTCTTCACCATCTCCTCAAACCCGATCACCATCACCGACCCATCTTCATTCCCTGTCTTCCCATTAAACACGTCCTTCCTCGTTCACAGCTCTATGCCGTCTCCGATCATTCTTCCTATCACTGCCAATGGCAGCAATCTCCTCTTTCATCTCTTCCTGTCGAGCACAACAACAGACCTTGCTCTTCCATGGCAGCACCTTCTAGTTCATCTCTCGATGATGGCAACAAAAGCAACCATTAGTTCATCTTCACAACTGCCGATAATGGCAGCAAAACCCGTTCAATGTATTCCCGTCTCGCACTCGAACCCATCACCAAGCTCCTTTCTCTTCTCTCGCCAACAACTTCATCAATCGCCGGTGATGATAGCAAATGACCATATTTCACCGCCAGGCTCTAGTTTTGCTGATTTATCAAAATCAAGCTAGTACCCAAGTTTCGTATCGTCCCCAGGAATCTAGTGATGTATTCAAATTCGAAAATCATTGCTTATCAGATCCATCACCATCGTGATCATCATGATGACCACCATTAAGAACAGCTCATGTTCTTCATGTTCATAATAAGGAAGAAGAAGATGTGCCCTGAGTAATAATCCAGGTGCCTTTAACAGTCTTTGAATCTTGACAGCCCCTTAAGTAAAAGACCGGACTTCCTTTAGCAATTCCCTTGAACTTGACTGCCCCTTAACCGGAAGATATCCCTTAACATTCGGTTGGGGTGCCAATAGCACTTCCCTTAGAAAATGACCATTTTGCCTCCTTTTTGTCTCTGAGTTATTGCTTTGCTCATAACTTCTTCATACGAACTCAGAATGACTCCGTTCTTTCGCCATTGCCTTTGTCTTCTCGTCCTATACAAAATGAAAAGTAGAAATGTTGTACTTGAACGAGTTCCACTTGGTCTTTGGCCCTTCTCCACTTGTAGCTAGCTTCTTTTATTGCACAATTAAACGCAAATTCACTTCTTTTTGGATGATTCACCACTAAAACACAAATAAGATAAAACAAGCGTAATATACAATAATTTGCAAGAAACCCAACAAATACTAGCATGGAATTGATACCAATTATATGTGAAATATGCACTTATCAGGTATGTGTCGCCTCCTTGTTGGTTTGTCTAAAAACACGTGAATTTCTACTGAAAACACGTGTCTTGTTTCTTCCAGGGCTTCGGTAGTGTTAATGCTTTCGCTGCCCTTGCACGTTGCCAGGAGACGACAATTTCTTCGAAGAATTCCGGCGGCACTGAGCCTTCTCATAGCGGTGATGAGTCAGAGAAAGAAGAAAGTTCGACAAGTGAGAGTGATTCCTCTCGCAAAGACCTTTGGTTCTTTTCGGGAAGTGGTTCGGTGAGTTTCGCGCTTCTTTTCTTTCTTTTTCCGTTTTTTTTTTGAAAAATGTCTAACTCAAGTTCGCAGGAGGAATCCGGTTCGGAGGACGATTCTGGGGTGGAGCCACACGAAAACTTGCCTTTGGTGACCACCGCCGGTGACTTGGAGATGGGAGTTAGCCAATTGCCGGGCACAGATGTGGTTAAAACGGTGGATGATTCTCTGATGGTTACTGCCGTAGACATGGAAGAAGACCCTTTGCGAGTCGTGAGGCCAGTTGCAGGCGCCATTTTCGATCCCCGTACTTGGTTCCTTATCCAGGTCATGTCTTGGTTGGCGGTTTCAGCGTGCTGGCTAAGTATGAGGCGTTGTACACCAGAATCTGGGATAAGTATGGACATATGGCCACAACCAAGAAGGTCACTAGTCGATTTGAGCTGGTTAATCGTGTGGAAGAGGCTTTATCTTCCATCGAGGACATGCGTGAGGTGACTGGCCACACCGTTTCTGAAGACGTTATTGCCGACTGGGAGCACCATCGCGACGTGTGTGTAGAAAAGGAGTTCAACGCTTCGTGGTTTGTTGAAGGCCTTGCTGAGATCCAGAAGTCGAAAGATGCAGCAATCGAAAGCCTTTCTGCAGAGGAGATTGCACGACGTGAGGTAGAACTCGAAAAGCTTTCCAAGATGTTAACTATGAAGAGAGCGGCTCTTGAAGATGCAAAGTTGACTTTCTCCAAGAAAAGCAGACCTCTGTTGGATGATTTCCTTGAATGTTTCTCTGTTAAACTTTCATTTAGGTTCTTTTTTTTTTTTTTTTTTGAAAAACATATTGGATGTCCGGTTCAAAGTTCGACCGGTTTTGATAGACAATTGGTAGCTTTTGAGGATATTGGATTATTTCTGGGATGAATGGTTTTGATAATATAACTCTGATTATGTTTTGTGAAAGGAATATTGCTTTTATGAAAGTGTGTGCTAGCAATAGGCACAAGACGCAGTAGTATGACGGTTTTATTAAGAACTTAAAAACAGATCGTATATCTTGCCCAGTCTAAATTTACTCACTCCATAGGTTTTTGAGAACACGCCCCTCTCCATGTAAAAGGCGGCTTTGCTGGTAGCATCGCCAGCAAGTCCCCAATCGCCGGGTAGCATCTTCAAATGAGTCCCCGCTTTTTCTCTGGTGTAGTTTTTACAACCGGTAACCGGGTTGTTTGGCAGTTGAGTCGGATTGAGTCGCCTTCCCCTACCATCTTGACATCTGGGTCGAAGAACGAGATCGAAAGTCTGACATTGTAGCTGATAGATCAATCCTCCCACTGTGGTCGCCAATTGTTTATGGGTAAAAATCGTTTCCGCCGATTTTGGTAAATTCGGTAGGTGAGTGAGAAACTGGTTTAAACCCTAAACAAATGTGCTGCACGTGAGCACTTTCTAGATTCGAGAGATCAATCCATAAGTCCGGCCTAAACCAAGAAATGGCCGTTCCAGACTTGCTTCGGTCATAAAGTGGAGGAGAAGGGTTAATTTATGGAGGGAAGCAAAGAAAGGTGTTGAGACCAGAATACTTCTGGGAGAGTAGTGTCTCGACTTGTATAAGAAAGTGAAAGCTTAGGAAGCTTGCAAGAGATGAAAGCTTTTGGGAGAGCTTGCAAAGTTTCCTTTTTTGAGAGTGTTGTATTTTTCTCCTGACCGAGACTTGTTGTCTGGTGGAAATAGGTAAGACCTATTTATACAAGTCGAGATTGAAACGTACCCTGGCCTCATGAAGGAAGAGAGTAAAGGGTGAAATAATGGGAGGAGGTGGTAACCGCAAGGTGTTTATGGGTGAAAACGTTTTCACCATTATTTCCTCATTTATTTGACCGCTTTATTCCTATTCACGCTTTCTTAATGTGAGCGTAGTGTACGCTGCAAGCTGTGACCGCCAAACCAAGACCCTGGAAAGCATCCCGCAGTTTGTGTTGATGTCTCGAGTGTTGGTTGCACCTTGAGTGCAAGTGGCGCTGCTAGGGGCGCGTGTGGCATGTGCCAATGGCATGTGCGGAATGCCTTTGTTGCTGGTTGCACCTCGAGCGCAAGTGGCAATGCCATAGCTGCTAGTGGCGTGTGTGGCATGTGCCAATGGCATGTGTGGAATACCTTGGTGGTAGGTTGTACGTTGAGTGTAAGTGGCAATGCATAGAGCTGCTAGTGGCGTGTGTGGCATGTGCCAATGGCATGTGCGGAATGCCTTGGCGGTAGGTTGCACGGTTTGCAAGTTAGGCTACCAGCGTGGGTTTTGGCATGTGCCAATGGCGCGTACGGCCAAGTTGGCCTAGGTTGCACGGCTTGCAAGGTGAGCTACCAGCGTGCGTGTTTGGCATGTGACAATGGCATGCGCGGCCATTAGGGCCACGCCCAGGTGAGAAAAGCTACCAGCGAGCGTGTTGGCATGTGCCAATGGCATGCTCGGCCATTGGGGACACGGCCTGGTACGAAAAGCTACCAGCGAGCGTGTTGGCATGTGCCAATGGCATGCTCGGCCATTAGGGCCACGCCTTGGTGAGAAAAGCTACCGGCGGGCGTGTTGGCATGTGCCAATGGCATGCTCGGCCATTAGGGCCACGGCCTGGTAAGAAAAGCTACCAGCGAGCGTGTTGGCATGTGCCAATGGCATGCTCGGCCATTAGGGCCATGCCTTGGTGAGAAAAGCTACCAGCGAGCGTGTTGGCATGTGCCAATGGCATGCTCGGCTATTAGGGCCACGGCCTGGTAAGAAAAGCTACCAGCGAGCGTGTTGGCATGTGCCAATGGCATGCTCGGCCATTAGGGCCACGCCTTGGTGAGAAAAGCTACCAGCGAGCGTGTTGGTATGTGCCAATGGCATGCTCGGCCATTAGGGCCACGCCTTGGTGAGAGAAGCTACCAGCGAGCGTGTTAGCATGTGCCAATGGCATGCGTGGCCAATTTGGTCTAGGTTGCACGGGTTGCAAGCCTAGGTGCGGGCGCTACTTTGGCATGGCGCGGCTAGGGCCAAGGTAAGGGTGTTTGGCTTGGCATGGCGTGACCAGCGTAGCTAGGGCCAAGGCAGAGTATGTTTGGCATGGCGCGGCTAGCTTGGGCTAGGTGTGGCTGGCATGATTTGCCATTAGCACGGAGGTGCGGCTAGCATGGTTGGCATGCTTTGGCGCGTTTGGTGTGACTAGCATAGCTAGGGCCAAGGCAGAGTGCGTTTGGCATGGCGCGGCTAGCTTGGGCTAGGTGTGGCTGACATGATTTGCCATTGGCACGGAGGTGCGGCTAGCATGGTTGGCATGCTTTGGCGCGTTTTGGTGTGGCTGGCATGATTTTCCATTGGCACAGAGGTGCGGCTAGCTAGAGCTAGGTGTGGCTGGCATGATTTGCCATTGGCACGGAGGTGCGGCTAGCATGGTTGGCATGCTTTGGCGTGTTTGGTGTGGCTGGCATGATTTGCCATTGGCATGGAGGTGAGGCTAGCTTGGGCTATGTGTGGCATGCATGATTTTCCATTGGCACGGAGGTGCAGCTAGCATGGTTGGCATGCTTTGGCGCGCTTGGTGTGACTAGCATAGCTAGGGCCAAGGCAGAGTGCATTTGGCATGGCGCGGCTAGCTTGGGCTAGGTGTGGCTGGCATGATTTGCCATTGGCACGGAGGTGCGGCTAGCATGGTTGGCATGCTTTGGCGCGCTTGGTGTGACTAGCATAGCTAGGGCCAAGGCAGAGTGCGTTTGGCATGGCGCGGCTAGCTTGGGCTAGGTGTGGATGGCATGATTTGCCATTGGCACGGAGGTGCTGCTAGCATGGTTGGCATGCTTTGGCGCGTTTTGGTGTGGCTGGCATGATTTGACATTGGCACAGAGGTGCGGCTAGCTTGGGCTAGGTGTGGCTGGCATGATTTGCCATTGGCACGGAGGGGAATTAGGGTTTTGTTCGTTGTAACCCTAATTTGAAAAAATACCCCCTATTAATTACTGACTACATGCATTAGATGTTCTAATAAATGTGTCACCGGTGACATGAGGTTATTTGGGGTTTTACGATTTTACCCTTTGTTTAAAAACCACCATCAACACCTAGCTTCAAAGACTGGAAATACAAATTTAATTTCTAATTTCTTCTAATCGAATCAACTCTTCCTAAACATATAATCATCTGTCAGGACAAAGAGTTTCATGTTTCGGTAATTCTTTTTTTGTTATGCTTATGTGTGATTTAAATAACGAAACCTCAGATCAGTGATTTGAAAGCCGAGAGGATAAATACAAAACAGACAGAAGACGACTAGAAGAAATGGGCGGTACGTTTCATATTTTTTCATCATCGCAATACCAAATAAAAAGGAAAAGAAAATCTCTTGATATCATCTTGGATTATAAGCCTCATTCCCATTATCATTTCTCGTTTGAGACTATTAATGGCAGAAACATCAAACCTAGTATCAGGCTTAGCCATTCATTAGGTCATTAGATAGCGAGTCATTATGTTAAAACGTCAACCTCTCTTTTGGTCATGGGCCCATCATGCAGGGGTAGTTCGGGGCGATTTAGAAAAGCTATATTGGATAGGTCTTGTTAACGAGTCGACCGCAATTTTTGCTCTCCTCGGATCACTTTTTGCTCTCCTTCTAACAAAAATCTTAAGGTTTCCCTCTAAATCTGAAAACAGAAGTGAAAAAGTTTCTGGAAAAGAAGATATGAAATAGAGAGGATAGGAATAAGTAGAAATTAACGTTTAATCCCATTTTAGTTTGGCTTTAGACACTCTAGTCCTGTCCCTTCAAGCCTAGTATTGGAAGGTCCAAATCTACCGAATCCTGAACGGGTTAATCCTTTTGTGAACGATTTAATCCAAATCCATATTTTTCAATACCGAAAATACCCATCACCTGTAATACTACTTCTTCGAGTTTCAGATTCTGCTTTTTCATTTCCAACGTCTGAAGAAACTCTCCCTGAAGAACAAATACTAAACCTGATTTCTTCTCAATGAAAGTTCAATCGCCAAACATAAAACTGAGAATCAACAAATAACCGATTTAATTTGATTCAACTTGAAAACCAAAACTCTTATCATCAGTACTTTCTTTTTTGAAGATTAACTCGATCCAGGAGAAGCCTTGATGAGATTCAATTTCCGCATTGACGAATTCGTCATTGGAAGCGATTGGAAAGATAAGTGTCATCTATTTTTATCATTCAATTTGATCGCAATTGTTAGTTTATCGATTTCTGAATTGATTTCAGATCTTTTTTATGCGATTTCAAAAACCTAATTACGTCGGTTTCAATTGTAGTTTCTAATCGATTCATGAGCTTAGATATGTGTCATTGTATGGGAAAATTTGGATTATGTTGGGTACAAACAGTCACTTCAGGTTTATTTGTTTGGAGCTTAAATAATTAGTCGAGGAACAACTAAGAAATTTCGTGACTTACTAGTTTATTTCGGTTATGAGTCTATGATCTAGCTGTGAAAACGGTTATGGATGGATTAAGAAGTCTTCATCCTGTTATGGTTCCAAAGGAAATTGATGTAAACCTATTTTTCACAATAGGATTAAACGTCGAAAAATGTGGGTCTTCAAATCCTGATAAGAACTGTTAAGGACCACGTGGAGGGGTTTTGGGTGCTTCTGTTAATAAGATTTCATTTATTAGTTCTACTTTTTCTCTTCTACAAGCTTACTATAAAGATATCAACGGTCATTTTACAAGATATTTTCCTGATACACCCCACAAAGTTTATGATTATGTCAATGGAGCTCCTAATAATATCCCTCATGATACTCAGTCATTGGTTGGAACTAGAACTAAGGTATTGGAATTTGGTTCTAGAGTTGAACTGATTTTGCAGGACACATGAACGGTTAGTGCCTAGAATCATCCGGTTCATATGCATGGGTATAGTTTCTACGTCGTGGGGTACGGATCAGGGAATTACAACCCTAGAACAGCAAAGCTGAATCTGGTGGATCCACCCTACTTGAATACCATTGGAGTTCCTGTTGGTGGTTGGGTTGCCATTCAATTTGTTACAAACAATCATGGTATGCTTACTGTCTTTGGCCTCAGATTTCTCTTTATCAATTTTGACACCTTGATTATCCTTTAGAGACTTCAAATGAATGATCATAGCTTCATAGCCCTTTTCTGCAATTGCTTAAATAATCCAAGTCCCTCGTTATTATCCATCATTTTCCCCAATCTTATGTTTTTCTTAAAAGAAATTTTGTTCTATCCAGGTTTCACTTGCCTATTTCATATCATGGACGAGCATCGTCAATCACTGTATCTGGAACAAATATTATTAAACACAGGTTAGTGAATATCCTTCTTATGTTTTTTTTTCGATTACCTGGTTTGTGAAAGTTTCACCTGAATATACTAGCAGTCAAAAATCAATTTCTAATGACAATTTAAGACTCTAGTAAGTTGCATCTTTGTGGTTGGTAACCAAGATCTTGTGCACTTAATGATCCTTTACTGAAAGGAATAATCAAGAAATTTATCTTCTTCATTTTTTAATTCTCACTTAGATTAGTCTGTGTTTGCACTCATGTGATGCGTACCTACAGATGAGCCATTATTGTACTTAATATTTTAATTCTTACTGTGATACAATCTTTAGGAAGTGATTCTCTTTTCCTGTTCAATTTTGAATAGACTTTTCGGGCTCTCAGCCTCTTAGATTAGGCATAAATGATTCCTCTTTTTTGAAACACTTCATAGTGGATCATTATGTGTCATTATAGTGGACAGCATAATATCAACACCTTGATTTCATAATTATCCTTTTTGTTCATCATTTTACCTACCTAATAATAATTATCCTTAATTTTTATATTTTTCAATTGTTAATGTGCACTTAGCTGTACACATGTCGATTCTTAATATGTACATAGTTGTACACGTTGATTTTTAATGTGTACATAATTGTACACTTGTTAATTTTCATGAGTATTGTTCCTTTCTTCCTGTAAATTTTTTATTTTTTTTCAATTGTTAATGTGCACTTAGTTGTACATGTGTCGATTCTTAATGTGTACATAATTGTACACTTTGATTCTTAATGTGTACATAATTGTACACTTGTTCATTCTCATGAGTATTGTTCCTTTCTTCCTGTTAGTTTCACTGATTATTCTTCTTTTCTGTAAGGAGCTCGAGAATCTTTTGAAGATTCAAGTTATGGTCACTACTGGCGGAACCAGTCTAAAGGATGACATCATGTGTTTATACCAACCTGTGCATTTGCTTGTTGGAACACCTGAAAGGATTGTTGACCTTACCGATAAGGGAGTTTGGGTACTGAAATATTGCTCAATGACTTTTATGGATGAGGTATAACATCACAACACTTGATTTTTGCTCATTTCTTTTATGTTTTATTTTTGGAATAAACCAAACAGATAACTTGGTGATAAAGAAGAAAATAAGTAGACCAAGCTAATCAGGGGTGTTTACTTGAACGTAGTTGTTTAGGATTACTGGAAAGTGAAAAAAAAATATTTTCATCAACTTTGTTGATTTTGCTTATCCTCCTCACATATGATATCAATAAGACAAGAGTTCATTAGTATCATCTTCTTACTAGAAATAATTTCCAAATTAGGTCTTAGTTAATGCATATGGCATGTATTGCGTAAGGGTCCTAATTAAAGCTTACGGGATGTACTTGTATATATATACATACATTTGCAAGAGCATTAGGTCTAGATGAATTCTAGAACAAGAAGCAGTAGGTTTAGATAGATAGATTTTAAAAAATTTGTCATGTGTACAACAATGTACACCTGTGATCAATAATCACTATAGAATGTAATGCCTCAATGCTTACAGGGGCAGTAGGTCTAGATGGATTCTACTCCACCCGGATGTGCTTGTATATATATATACATACATAACATTTGCATTCTATAACAAGAAGCAACTCCAGTTCTTCTAGGTAGTCTAAGAGAAATTAACTGGAATAGATGAACACCGACTGCATTAGCTTCTATGTGCAGATTCTTGATAAGCTTCACCCTTATGTGCAAAACGGAGACATGATAATAAATCATCATTGTTGTTTGTTTCCTTGTCGTCAATTATTATCCAGCAGCTTATATTAGATAGTTCATAGTATCATTTTAGTATCTTGTAATTTCATGTCAACTGCATTTGTTTCTCGTTACCAAAATAGTAAGAGTTTTAACATAATCATTTTTTGCATATGATGCCAAATTTTATTTCAGATAGTTGACTTCTGCTGTGGCGCCAAGGATTTCAGTTGCTTAATGTAAAAAAAGCTTGAAGAAACTGGGAAAAAGTGCAATTTTAAAAACTTTGACTTGCTTTCACCAAAGGTAAATTTCACAATTGCCTCAGTTTATAGTAGCAGTGGAGTAAAGGTGCTCCCATTTCCCTTCTGTATCAGAATGGTTATATATTGATTATTTAGGTCTACATAGTTGTACACTTGCAGAACTATAATTTATGTGTACAGACCAACGATTAGGAAATCATTATACCAACTTTATTATACCTCTTTAGAAGCTAATGTGCCATTAATTTTGCTGCAATGGAAACATTACACCAACTTTATTGTTGTTATTCTAAGTTTTAACTACTAAAGAGGTACATTATTTCAGGCATCCTTGTAAATTTTATGCGAATTAACATAAACTGCTGCTATTTATCGTACTAATGTGTACATGTGTTGGAATTTTTTAGAGGTGTGTACATAGTTGTACACCATTGTGCTATCTCAATTATATATGCATGTTTTCTGGTATAAATGTTAGATTTTCGTAGGGGTGTACATTATGCTTTCTGATGATTTTATGGCCTTGGATTTTTATAAGTGTGTACAATCTGAATAATATATATGACCTGTTTTGTTGGTATGGATGTCGGATTTTTTAGATTTTTTAATACGTGTGTACATAGTTGTACACCGTTGTGCTATCTCGTATGGATGTTAGATTTTTGTAGGTGTGTACATAATTGTATAGCATTGTGCTCTCTCAAAATATAATATTTGATGAAATCCCTAACTTGCATGAGATGATTTTAATAGCATGATTGCTATATGTTCAGGTACTTTTTGAGGCAGCTTAAGGAAGTAGAGAAGAACAATGGACAGGTTTTATATACTAACGAGGTACCAAATTCCTTCTTACTTGATGATTTAGCTGATTTGTGTCTATTTTTCACTTTATTTTTTGTTATGACTATTATGGTTCAAATCATATTAGGTTTGCCTGGACTTTAATTTGTTTTCTCCCTTTAAAAGTAATAGTCGTCCTTGAATCTAATTCTAGTAAGCGCTTTATTTTTTGTTATAACTAATATGGTTCAACTAAGCATTTTGTTAAGACTACCGAGTGCCTAGAGTAATGAGATTATTAGACTTTGGTTGGCTGGCAATGTCTGCAAAAGGTGTATTTTGGGATAAAACATCCTTGTTATTTGTGGAAGCTTATTTTACTTTGTTTTATATGATACTAGAATGTTCCGCACGTGCAAATGCACGTGCAAGAAGTTTTTTTTTTTCTTTTTCTGAAGCATCGTGCAAGAGGAATAGGTTTCATTTAACTTGATCTGGTGTCCGTTTTCAACAAAGCCAATTTTCTTTCTCTTTTCTTTTAATAAACTAAATTACCATTATATCCTCAGTTTTATTTTTACACAATTCTGTTGAATGAGTAATACAGGGGTAAAATGGTCCAAAATAATTTGCAGCTTCATGTTACTGTTCAAGGGACAGTTCTCTTTATATAATAGAATAGATCTAGCAAAATCATATGCACATTATTATACTGTAATTGTTGTTGGTGATTGTTAATGTGCACACGGTCATACACATGTTGATTTTTAATGTGCCCACAGTTGTCCACATGTTGATTGTTATTGTCCTTGGATATGTCCTTGGTACACAACTTGTACACAGATTTGTAGTTGCAGAAAATCCTACACTACACCCCTCACAATAATCCACACAACTAAGACATTTTTAAGATGAATAACAATGATTTTATTG
>JAJJWW010003569.1:0-308089 GCA_023531295.1 Papaver armeniacum | reverse complement strand
AATGATTCAAAACTTTCATCTAATGCTCCATCCCATATTTTTCAGTTTTCAAAAGATTGTTTTTATTTTTGTATCGTTTTGCATCTCTTCGTCATAGTAAAACCTAGTCTTTTTTATGTCAGTCGAGGTAAAATTAGCCTCAAATAATTACACATTCCTCGTTTTTTTTGTTACTCCCTCAGTTCCATTTTAGATGATGTTTTAGGGTTATTTTTTTGTTTCACAATACTCGAAAGTTATCATAGATTTTCACAAAATTACCACTAATACCCTAACATTTTGTATTGGAACTATAAGTTTGTTTTTAAATGCACTAATAGCAATTAATGATTGAAAACTTTCCTCAAGGGTATTGTTGGAAAAAATTCATCTCTCTCTCCATTTCTTAATCTGTGTGAAAACTCAAAAACATCATCTAAAGTGGAACGGAGGGAGTATTATTTTTTAGAGAGATACAGAAATATGCCAGAGTTTTCAACTCGAAGGTAAAACTAGGCCCGTTTTTTTTAGAGATTACACCTGAGGTGTCTCTTAGTAGCCAGGAACGTAGAAACACCTCACGTATCTCATTGAAAATCGCGGTTCTCCGCTCCTCACTGAGATTCGTGATGGGAACGCGCTCCTGGCATGGAAGAAACGCGCTCGCACTCGGTGAGAAACGTTTGAATGCAGTCACACAAGAAAATAGGTAGAAATAAAGCAGAGAAAAAGAAAGGGAAGAAGAAAGGGGAAAAGAAAGTATAGAAGAAAGGGGAAAAAGAAACCAAAGAAGAAAGATTGGAGGAAAGGAACTACAGAAGAAGAAGAAGAAAGCTGCGCACAAGAGGAGAAGAAAAAAATGTAATTTCGAATTAAAACCCTAGGCTAGCTTGGGCCAGTTTTAATTAAAACGTCTTATTTTTACTGTGGCCTAACTTGGAGTCCAAGCCCAATATTTTCCGAATATCTTTCCTTGAGTTTAAATTTTAAAGATACGCACAAAACTAATTTCAGAACTCAAAAATAAAAGAGAAAATAAATGATATCACAGGAAAAATAGTAGTATATCTAATATTTCTACGAAACCTAATTTACGCTCCCGATACGCTCCTCGTATCTCAATTTTTGAGATTTTCACGAATCCCGTTCCCGACCTCGTTCCCGTTCCTGACCTCGTTCCCGCTCCTGGCTACTAAGAGGTGTCTTCTTAATGGGTTCCGAAAGCTGAGGCAAAGGAAGTCATTTTACCATCTTCTTTAATTCCATTAAATCCTGAAGAGTTAGCTTCTCAAATCAATGCAGTTTTCATTGATAACACTGGGGAGAAGGAATAGGCTACTCAAAACAGAGTTGACCAAACCCCCTTTGGTGGCTAATTCTAATGATTCTCAGACTATGAATGACGGAAGAGTGTTAAATGGTGACTTGACGTCTAAGGTGACTGGTTGGACTTGTGCTAGAAGACATAAGAATTCAGCAAGACAGAGAGTTAAGTCAATGGCAGTGGATACTTTTCAGAAGTTTTTGTGTTTCACGAGCCTATTGCAACTGAAAAAAGTGAAATTTCTGAAATTGACACTGGGGAGAAAGCTCCCTCTATCAATGATTTAGAAACTGGGAAGGTAAATCCAAGTGAATTTTCAATTGAATCTATTCCAGTCATTATCTCAATGGGAGACGATAAGGGAAATAGGGAAGGTAAAACCTTGGTTGACACTGACAATGACCGATGACCAAAAATGTATAAACACTTCAAGCGTACCGAGAATGACTTGGAAGGACATGTATAGTCATATGATTGAGAAACATGAGAAAATCCAGATTTTCTAGACGGACAGAAACTAGAAAAATTAGGTTGGAAAAAGGATGCAAGCAATGAAAAGCTTGGTAGAGGGCAAAGATTTTCAAGGAAGAAAAAATAAGGGTGCTCCTTGCCAGCTTCCGATTTCTTTTGTTAGTTCTCTTTTTAGGTTTGTGAGAAGCTGTTACTAAGGTTTCTCTGTTGTCGGAACTGCGAAAGGTCAAAGGTTTATGGCTTAGTTCCTTGTAGCACTATTTTGTACCCCCTTTTTATTTCCGTTATTTTTTGTTTATTAATACAATTAGAGTCATAAGGGGGGACTCTGTTTTTTCTGTTTTTATTTCTCTTTTTAGGTTTGTGAGAAGCTGTTTTTTTGTTTATTAATACGTTAAGTACACTGTATGCTTTATCTAGCCAAGTAATCTGGCTCTATCCAGCGGCTAAACGAAGTATTAAGCAGGAAATTTTGAGTACATTGTTTGCAGTCCAAGTCTATATCTTTAAGGTGGAAAAAGCGAAGCATAATGGCTGATATTCTATCTCAGTAGACACATGAAAAAATTATACCAGACTGAGTGTCGTTCAAAGAGCGCCGACGTTACATTGTTTGTCGTGCAGTTTTTCCTTTCAGAGCACTACTTCATCCGAAGTAGATCCTAAAAGATCATAAAAAATGGTATGAACTCTAATCCCAAATGACATATTTTATGCCTGTTTTAGAACTAATTAACAAATTCACTGAGAAGTAGTAACTACTCCTCGTAGGACTTACTCTCAGGGCGTTTATTGTTATATGCAATGCAGACACATGGAAAATTCCATTTTTCCCAATTTCTTTGATTTAAGAAAACCCAAAGCCAATAAAACATGTTCGTACCAAAGAATATTGTACTACTGAACAAAAATGATAAGCTACATTTTTTTTGGTCATTACTATACGTTATATGCCGGTACGTATGCACCGGTTTAGAGGCTTGTAAAGATAATAAGAGATGTAAAGAATAAAGGAAGAAAAACAAATAGAAAAATAAAAGTTAAAAGGAAGCGTACCACATTTTTTTCCTCGGGCCATACAAATTCCCAAGTTTGATAAGCGGCAAACTTCTCGGGAAGAGGGAGATAAGACCCATCAGCGTCTTTGCGAGTTTAACAACAATAGGATACTCCACCCAACGAGTATCTTTTGATTTGCGAGTGGTGTTATTGGAAGAGTCATGAAAATCAACATCCCGCCTGATCCTTTGGTCTTCTGCTAAACCGTTCTTTCTCACCAAACGAATACCCCAACGGAATGATTCATTCTTCATAATGACAACATCATAGTTAAGAAAGAAATTCTCAACCATATATTCCGCATGAACAATTTCCTTTTGTGCGTAGTTTGGGTTTCTTACATCTTCTGGATAAGCAGATCCCAACCCTGCCGCACGACGATCGTATTCCACCATTATCCTAATACAATCGCCACTTAGTTGGAATGTGCCATGCAAAAACATCGCATCAAACAAAAGCTCATAGAACAAAGGAATTTGAGGATTATATAAAGGAACGGGAACACCCGCAGAGAGTTGGCGAAGCGAACAACAATTCTATCATTATCCCATTCGTCAAGCGAAACCATTCCGGTCCGATTACAGAAATAGGTTTAGATCCATGAGGGACTGATAATGTAAAACCCCTGCGACCAAACTCATCCTTCAACCTATTGACTTCTTTGAGGTTTTTCCAACCGGATTTTAGAACCATTTTCAGAATGGGAATGGCGATAAGGGGAAAATCAATCAAAAAAGATCAAGGTGATCGAGACAATTAGGAGGATTCAGATGAGGATAAAGATTAGAGCTTAAATATAAGAAAAAAAAAGGAAATAATGGCGGTAAATAATGGCAGAAAATTATGAACAATCAAAGAATATATAAAAGAAGATGAACAACAGCAGAGAACGAAAGTTGTAGAGAAAAAGAAAGAATAGAGTAAAAAGAAAAGAGGGGAAGATGTATAGCAATAAATAACAGATTTTATTCCAGCTCTTGAGATATCTCTTCCCATTAGCATTAATTGAGAATGGACGGATAAGAAGAGGCGGTTAATACGGACGTGTCGGATGATGAGTGGTGAAGAAAACACATGTGGGTTATCATGCCGAGAACTCGGAAAAAGAATAACTGATAGGAATACGAAAAGATGAGCGGGTGCGGAAAAAAAAATCAGAGTATCTCATACCGCCCTCTTTACCAAAAGAACGATATGAGTAGAGGCAAAATGTGGGTACAAAATACCGCACACTCGTTTAGTATGCGAAATAACTCCTTAGGTGATAAGAGGACACAAACGCATACAACATATTCAAGATGACGAACCAGATGATGTCACTTAATCACGATTAAAGTGTGAAGATCTATGCGGCAATAAAGAAATCATGTGTCAATGGTTAAACTCCTGTCGACATTGACGCACGTCGATCCGAAATAAGGGGCTTTATTAGCTATCCTCCACTATGTAAACTCCTATATAAGGAGCCGAGCGTCTTTGTAAAAAGGGGGATCTATTAGTTAGCTTAGAGAAAAAATTTAGGAAAGAAAAAGTTATTTGCTCCTCAAGTTAGGGTTTCTTCATATATTTGTACTGGACTTAAAGATTTTAATAAAAGTTATTGAGATTCTTATGATGATTTCATAGATTTCTCCATAGATTCTACTAAGGGTGTAGTTGTGAGATTTCTCGCAACTACAGTAATTAGCATTGGGTTGAACATACAATCATTCGAAATATCCCAGGGACGAACTTCTTCATCATACGATCCATATATGATGGTTTCTCATTCTACCATTACAACAAGAACAACAAAACTTATAGCATTAGCAAGATTAATAGTGAGATTTCTAAAACATTGAGAAATGATAATGGCCAATTTCGCTACTCTTTGCAGTTCGATATTTTACTCCAAATTTGTTTCTGTAAAGCGAGTGGTGGTAGCAAAGCCAATCTTTCATACTAATTAATGGTGATGCGCTTTCATAATTTTTGTGTATTTTTCAACACAAATTTCGTCATATTTATTATGGTTGCGGGATTTCCTACAACCACACCCCTCAAACATTATACACTTTGTTCTAACCAAATTCCATGATAAATTAACAAAGCTTTATTTATCTTTTTGATGAATCTTACAAAAGTAATAAGAATACAAGGAAATAAAAATAACTCTGAAGTTTCTCTCTCTATTTGTTCTCCTCCCACTCTCCAAAAGATCTCTCATCTCGACTTTGCTTGGTCCTTTATATAGGATATTACATAGTGGATGACAAATAAACCGACCTTTATTTTCGGATCGATCTGCGTAATTCTCGCAAGCTTACAAGGGTTTTTTCTTCTCAAGGTAATCCCGATCTTGCAAATCTTCACACTTTCCTTATGACTAAGCCGACATCACTCGCTACATCACTTCTCTAACACTCTTTTCTTTGCGATGACCTTTGAATCGCAACCACCCTTTAGTTAAGACTTCGCGAGATATAAAGCATTGCGAGATTTTGTTCCTGCATCTTGCCTCTTCTCATGTCTTCTCTCTTTGCGAAGAAGAGAATGATATGAGAATTTATATCTTTAAATGCTGCAAATGCTCACTTTTACCTATCCTTTTCCACCGACAACCTTCTCATGATTCCCGCGAAATAAATTATACGTGTTTCTTTTACCATTCATTTCTTGTACACGTCTTTAGTAACCGTCATTTCTTAACCGTTCACATCATCTCTTCGCATTAATGAGTTTATCTTCTCGAGATTTCCTTCCCTCTATAGATATCATTCTTTGTCTTCTTTTGCTTTCTTTTTACTTTTCCTTTTATTTTCTCTGCAACTTTTATTCGTTGTTCTTCCGCAAGTTCCGCTTCTGCTACTGCAAATTTTTTTAATTTCTTCTCCTTTTAAATCTTTTCTTCTTATCCATTCCCATACTCAAAAATGCCTCCAAGTGGTCGTAAATATGGTAATGAATTTGAAGAAATTCAAAAAGACTTTAAAGAAAAAGGTTTTACATTATCCACCATTCCTGATCATGGTCCTAAATCCATTCTTTCTGCTAGGTTATTTTCAAATTATCAATGCAGTAATGAAGAAGTCATAATCTCACTCGGTCAACTTCTTGCTGGTCTCCCTATCCCTCATTATAACCCTAATTTTATTTTATTTTACGAAATTCTTTCCCATGCGAACTTTTCACGAGCCGTCTATCAACTGTGTGGATATTGCATTCAACTTATACTTGAATTTGCCCATCGCGGTGCGGACTTGGGATCTCTTTATCCACCGGAATTCAGAGATCCTAAATTCGCTGATTTAGAAATCATCCCTGAAAAATATATTGTGGAGAGTTTCTTCGATAATTACGAAGTAATCACTATGAAGAAAGAAACTACTCGCTGGGGAGTTCGCTTGAAGAAGAAAGAAAATATTGCCAGCGAAAAGGTGTTAATGCAAGATATTGACTGGCATTTTCGTACTGATAAAACTCCACGTCACTCAAAAGACGACAAATGGTACGTCTTTCCGTTGACTGTGAAAGGACCTTACATCGCTGGTTCCAATGTGCTACCCGAAAATCTCGCTACGTACCAACCCTTGGTATTTAATTTGCCCGAAAAGAAAACAGAGGTATACTTTCAAAATTCGCTCAGTGTGTAACTCTCCATTTATTCCTACTCCATTCTTTTCTTTTCTTACGAAATTTTTAGGTTGAGAAGCTGACAAAATATTACAACAAAACTGGGAAAGCAAGTGTCTTAACAGCATTGCATGCAATCACGGATGAAGTAAGAAATATTCCTTTGTTTTATTTTAAAAATATTGTTGCCTCTATTTCTTATCTTCATTCGTGTATGCAGGCTGAAATTAGAGTTGTTCAAAACGCTGAAGAACCTATTAAAGCTGCGAAAACCAAGAGCAAAGATAAAGGCAATCTTCGTAAGCAACAACCAACCAACCCACTTTTAAAGAAACGGAGAATCCGCTCTCCCTCTCCTTCAAATCTTCAATCAGACGAAAGCATGGATGATGGACTTGAAACTTCTTTCATGCTTTAATAGGTTCTTCACCTGAATCATTTATGGCACAATTATCTGGCATATTCTCTGATTCTCTACAAGGAATAGGCAACGTTCCTTTAACTAACACTTGTCGGGCGCTTGCGAACATCTGTGACGCCCCTCTTTTAGATGATAATGAATCCCTTCGCGGCGTTTCTAGATCAGCTTCTCCAAGTTTCTTAAACTCGCTTGGTATTCTGGTAAACCTTCATTCATTTAATTCGCTTTTAATTATAATTCAAAATTTATGCCTTATTTTGATTTTTCTTTTTAATTTTTCACAAGATGGAAAGGCTTCTTATGCAGTTGCCTCCGACTTAGTTAAGAGATGTGAGAGCTTTGAAAAGAAGAAATCCAAGCTTAATAAGATGGCAGAGGAATCTCGCAACAAAAATGAAGAATTTGAAGCTGAGATTGTTGAACTTCGCAAGAAGAATAAACAGTTAGAAGTAGATTCCTCCACTCAACAAAATAAAATATCCAGCCTTCAACAAGCGAATGACCAACTTTATGGTAATTAGTATTTCTTCTTCTCCTCTAATCTTTTTCCCATAGTTTTCCCTTATTTGATTAATCATTTTTGCAGACATTTACGGTCTTTCTGATGAAGCCACATTTCTTCGCACCTTCCCCCAATCTATGGATGATGATACCCTTCTCGAACGTCTTAATACTTCTTTAAACAGTTATACTAATGATAAAAAAAATTCTCTTTCCTTAAATTAACTCAGATCTAAATTCCATCTCTTATAAATTGACCATAGAAGAAGTTTGAAAATAGCTCACGATTTAAAACGCCGCTACCTTGACTCCAAAGATGAGATTAACAAGTTGAGAGTTAATATCAGTGATCTTATAGATGATAAAGATCGCATAACTAGTCAAGGTGGTCAAGCTTTAGAAAAATTTCACAAAACCCTTCTCGAAATCCAACTTTAACGAGATGAAGTTAACCGTAAGAATGCCATTTTTATTGAAAGAGAAAATAAAATTCGTTCTAGTCTTCTAATAATTAATGATGATGAGTTCGCTTGAGCTGCTAAAATCTTAGATGATGCCAGAAATAATTTAGGTGTAAATGTTAGTCTCCAAGCCGATCATTCATCCTTGATCAAAGATATGATCTCTAACAGAGAAGGTTGTTAACTTTACTTTCTTACTTGGTTTATCCTTTTTCGCAAACTTTACTTGAGTTATTGATATGTTATTGTATATTCGCAGATGCTGAGAAGAAGATTTGCAAAATAATTGAAGAATTGGAGACTCAAACTAAATCTCTTGAAGTAGAAAAGATGGAAATCGTAGAAGACTTATCTGCTCGCAATGATAAATGCTATCGGCTCAAGAATCATTTGAAGCTCACCGTTGCCAACTTCCAGAATGACACTCTTCATTTTCGCAATCAGACTATCATGAAGGTTTGCGATGATGACTGCATTTCCCACTCTATGTATCCATGCCTCTTAGATGAAATTCCTCCGAATATATCACTTCCATACATTTCGGATAGTGACGATAGTGAAGAAGAAGAAGAAATTGAAGAAGACATTGGTGAGGAAGAAGTCGAACAAGAAATAATTGCCCTTTTCTTCATTAACTTTTCGTCTTTTTGTGACACCTTTACATCTTTTATTCTTTGATCTTTATGTAAATCTTTCACTGCGATCTCCAAAATTTCTCAATATAAGTTCTATTCTTTTTGTTTTACCAGCATATATTAGAAAAGCAACCCTTGTTCGCAACAACAATCAAAGATTAGTAATTAATATATAATCAACATATATGTGTTAATCTATCATGTGGAAGCAAATAACATTTGCCTCTGTTAAGCATTCCCATACTTGCCTCTGTTATTTATTTTCAAATGAGAGATTAACCATGCTGCATTGGTGTACATGATTTTGTGCGTCATTTTCGCTGTCTTATTCGCTATGATGAATTCGCTGTCATATATATCTTGGGATTTGTCAAAATTCCATTCAGTATTATTCTCTTGTGTGGTCTTATTTTTCCTTCCTAAGTAAAGGTTTTATTTTGCTACTCTTTACATTTTCATGTATTGACCCATTGATATTGCCTTATCATTTTCTTGTATTTTTGCCTCAGCAGGATATTTTTCATGCGACAATATGACAGGCCTAAATATTCTTGCGAACGTAAAGCCCCATGACATTGCCTTCTTGCGACGAAATCGCAGGACGTCTTTACACTTTCGTGCATCGACCCATTGATCTCGTCTTATCTTTCTCTAGTATTGTTACCTCTGCAGAATTGTTGTAAAAATATGACAAGCCTTAATACTCCCATGATTAAAAAGTCTCATGACATTTGCGTCTTTGACACTTATCAGCTCCCTAATGGAGGGTGCCGCCCTTATCATCCCCTAGTTTCCCCTTCAAGGAGACGTACCTCTACCATACAAGGTTGGATCCTCCCACCCGGTCTTAACAACAACCAGTTGTTTTCGCGACCTTTTATCCCTTCGCCGATATGGCTCATGGTTACAAGACCGCACCCTAAGTGGGGTTTTCTTCGGGATGAGTGCATCATAGCCAAGACTTGCCAAGAATGGTCGAGACGCTTCAAACGCCCCAGGCACTCTTGGCTCAACCGTGTACCTCGGCGCCTTGATTGAGTTCTGCACTCCTTAGGAGAGACCTTCTTACCTTAGTCGCCAAACCTAAGTCATAAGCTTAAGCTGAGAATCGAAGGCGCCTCTCCTGGATGGGTTTAATAACCACAAGTCTCCATGACCCTGGTTCCGGGGCGGTGTAACCTTTTCCTGAGCCATGTAATAGGTCTCCCCTTCAATGACGCACTTTAGGTCTTACATTTGCCTCTTGCGAAATTTTATTCGCGAACTAGGGTGTACGCCAAAGTTGGGTGCCTCTGTCTTTTTTGTTTATTCTTGTATTGTCTTTTATTTTCTTTTTTTAAAATTCATAATTCTTGCGAAATTATTGCATTTTTCATTCTTATGAATATAACTTCTGCGAAATTAACGCAGGTCCTCATTCTCACTGCTGCAATATTTTTTTTTATTTTCTTTAATTGCGAAAAGATATTTTTTGAATACATCTTTTGCGTTCAACCGTGTTTGTTTCTTTGCTCAACTTCATCAATTTCATTCTCATTTCACATTTTGAGCTTCTTACTTTTGTTACCTTGTGTTTGTGCTTCCTTGAGTTCTCGCACACTATTGATGATCTTGTTTCGCAAAATACTCTTTACTTGTTCTGGGGATATTTTTCGTTATACACTGCAGTTTTCACTCCTTCTAGTTCATACTTTCCTTCTTTGAGCACCTTCGTTACTGTGTATGGACCTTCCCATCTGCTCGCATGTTCATCTCCATCATCCTTCTGAAAAATGGGCTGTAAAAGTAATACCAACTCTCCTTTGCGAAATATTCGCTGATTCTCACTCTCAGCAACCATTGCTTTCGCCGAAATCCCTTCTCTTTCACGTTCCAATGCGTTTACCATCAATCGTTCGTCTCTTTGCTTTTCTCTGACATGGTGCTTCTAGTTGATCTTTTTAGTTACTCTCTCTTCACATTTTTTTATGTCGATTGCATGACATTTTCTCCCTTCAACCCAATCTCCTCTTATAATTCCAACACCACTAGTATGAGGAAACTTAATGCATTGATGGAAGGTTGAAGCTACTCCCAGAATCCCATGCAGCCAAGGTCGACCAATCAGCGCGTTGTATGGTGACTCTACATCAACAACACATAATATAATTTCGGAAGATATTCCCGTCAAAGGAATTCACATGGTAATATCTCCCCTGGGCTTGTTCGCAGTACCATTAAAACCATAAATATTGTAAGTCGAAGGTATCAAATCTTCATCTTTCCCCCCTATAGTTTTGTAAGTATGGTAAAATAGAATATCTACAGAACTTCCAGTATCAATCAATATTCTATTGATCGCCCATGAATCCTCAGCTTCATCATCTTCATCTTCCTTTGGTTTCGGGTTGATATCTAACTTTACTACTAAAGGATTATCATGCATTTCTTCTCCTTCGGGAATTTCTTCGGCTGTAAAGGAAATAGATCGTTTCTGCCATTCTTTTAGTGGCGAGACTTTCCCAATATTCATAATTTCTCTACCATCAACATATCTTGCGAACACTCTGCTCAGAACGGTATCATGAAAATCCGCTATTGTTTTGTATGAGTGTACAATAGAATTGCATAATAGATTTTTTTCTTTCGATCTGACTTCAATTAAAAATGTATCTTCTCTTTTTGCTGCATTTACTCTGCGATCTTCTGGTGGTGGTGGTAATGGTAAAGGTTGCAGTTGTCTTATCAGAAAGTGGTTCAACTTTCCTTGGTCTATCATTTTAAGGATAATTCTCTTTATATTTATGCAATCATTTGTGGAATGTCCATGAACATTGCATTAATGAATGATAAAATAAGGTATCTTTCATCCACACGGCCAGCCATGTTACTACACATTGTCTTCCACCTCATAGTTAAATGCTTCAAACTTTCGCCAATTCTTTGTTTCAATCCAAATACATCTTCAATGCCAGGACGCAATGAATTGTTACTTATGTAAGCTCCTGTTTATGGGTAAAAATCGTTTCTGCCGATTTCGGTAAATGCGGTAGGTGAGTGAGAAACTGATCCAAACCCTAAACAAATGTGTTGCACGTGAGCACTTTATAGATTCGAGAGATCAATCTGCGTAAGTCCGGCCTAAACCAAGAAATGTCCGTTCAGGACTTGCTTCGGTCACAAAGTGGAGGAGAAGGGTTGATTTGGGGAGGGAAGCAAAGAAAGGTGTTGAGGATAGTAGTATCTCGACTTGTATCGAAAGTGAAAGCTTAGGAAGCTTGCAAGAGATGAAAGCTTTTTGGGAGAGCTTGCAAAGTTGCCTTTACGAGAGTGTAAGTGTAGTATATTTCTCCCCCGACCGAGACTTGTTCTCTGGTGGAAATAGGTAAGACCTATTTATACAAGTCGAGATTGAAACGTGCCCACTGGCCTCATGAAAGAAGAGAGTAAAGGGTAAAATAATGGGAGGAGGTGGTAACCGCATGGTTTAATGGGTGAAAACGTTTTTCACCTTTATTTCCTCTTTTATTTGACCGCTTTATTCCTTTTCACGCTTTTTAATGTGAGCGTAGTGTACGCGCATGTCAGTGACCGCCAAACCAAAACCCTAAAGAAGCATCCCCGGTTGTGTTGATGTCTCGAGTGTTGGTTGCATCTTGAGTGCAAGTGGCGCCGCTAGTGGCGCGTGTGGCATGTGCCAATGGCATGTGCGAATGCCTTGGTGGTAGTTTGCACGGTTTGCAAGTTAGGCTACCAGCGTGTGTGTTTGGCATGTGCAAATGGCATGTGCGGAATGCCTTGGTGGTAGGTTGCACGGTTTGCAAGTTAGGCTACCAGCGTGTGTTTTTAGCATGTGCCAATGGCATGTGCGGAATGCCTTGGTGGTAGGTTGCACGGTTTGCAAGTTAGTCTACCAGCGTGTGTGTTTGGCATGTGCCAATGGCATGTGCGGAATGCCTTGGTGGTAGGTTGCACGGTTTGCAAGTTAGGATACCATCATGTGTGTTTGGCATGTGCCAATGGCATGTGCGGAATGCCTTGGTGGTAGGTTGCACGGTTTGCAAGTTAGTCTACCAGCGTGTGTGTTTGGCATGTGCCAATGGCATGTGCGGAATGCCTTGGTGGTAGGTTGCACGGTTTGCAACTTAGGCTACCAGCGTGTGTGTTTGGCATGTGCCAATGGCATGCGCCAATGGCATGCGTGGCCATTAGGGCCGTGACCTTGATAGGGAAACTAGCTAGCGAGCATGTTGGCATGTACCAATGGCATGCGTGGCCGTTAGGGCCGTGATTTTGCTAGGGAAACTAGCTAGCGAGCATGTTGGCATGTGCCATTGGCATGCATGGCTTTTAGGGCCGCGACCTTGATGGGGAAACTAGCTAGCGAGCATGTTGGCATGTGCCAATGGCATGCGTGGCCGTTAGGGCCGTGACCTTGATAGGGAAACTAGCTAGCGAGCATGTTGGCATGTGCCAATGGCATGCGTGGCCGTTAGGGCCGTGATTTTGCTAGGGGAAACTAGCTAGCGAGCATGTTGGCATGTGCCATTGGCACGTACGGCCATGTTGACCTAGTTGCACGTTTTGAAAGCCTAGGGCGCTATATTTGGCATGTGCCAATGGCATAGCGGCTTAGTTATGCATGGTTGCCATGGTGCGCAGTGTGCGGCTTGGTTTGGCATTGTTGCCATGGTGCGCAGAGTGCGTCTTGGTTTGGCGTGGTTGCCATGGTGCGCAGAGTGCGGCTTGGTTTGGCATGGTTGCCATGGTGCGCGATGCGGCTTGGTTTGGCATTGTTGCCATGGTGCGCAGACATGCGGCATGGTTTGGCATTGTTGCCATGTTGCGCTGATATGCGGCTTGGTTTGGCATTGTTGCCATGGTGCGCGTGCGGCTTGGTTTGGCATTGTTGCCATGGTCGCGCAAATATGCGGCTTGGTTTGGCATTGTTGCCATGGTGCGCAGTATGCGGCTTGGTTTGGCATGGTTGCCATGGTGCGCAGTATGCGGCTTGGTTTGGCATGGTTGCCATGGTGCGCAGTATGCGGCTTGTTTTGGCATGGTTGCCATAGTGCGCAGAGTGCAGCTTGTTTTGGCATGGTTGCCATGGTGCACAGTATGCGACTTGTTTTGGCATGGTTGCCGTGGTGCGTAGTATGCGGCTTGTTTTGGCATGGTTGCCATGGTGCGCATATACGGCTTGTTTTGGCATGGTTGCCATGGTGCGTGATATGCGACTTGGTTTGGCATTGTTGCCATGGTGCGCAGGGTGCGGCTTAGTTTTGGAATTAGGGTTCTGTGTTGAAAACCCTAATCTGGTATTTTGAAAAAATACCCCTATTAATTATTTACACCTGAGTTAAATGCTCTTAGTTAATGTGTTGCGGGTAACACTAGGTCATGGGGTTTTACGATTTTACCCCTTGTCTAAAAACCACCATCAATGACTCCTAAGAACACCGTTTGTAGTTGATTAAAAGATGCTATGGTATCCTTTGGTAGTCCTTCAAACCATTTTAATGCCTCCCCCGTTAAGCTTGATGCGAAGTATTTGCATAACACCGCGTCATGGTTTTCCCATTGCAGCATGCATCTCACGTAAGCTTTGATATGTTGAACGGAACAAGTTGTCCCATCGAAGACGCTGGTTAATGTAGGTAAATTGCATTTGGCGGTATTCCCCTTAACTGTACTTCTTGTTTAAACGGCGTCTTCGCAGCTTCCTCTATTGCTTCATACGATTGTCTCTTACCTCCTTCTCTTCTATTACTGAGCATTCCCCTCATCTCTTCCAATTCTCTTAAAATTTGTTCATTCCCGCCTAACCCTTGGTCCATTGCTCTCTTTAACCTTGCTTCTCTTCTTCTACGTTCATGTCTATCTTGCCTTGCGAGATTTTGTATTTCCTCTTCATCCTCTTCTTCTCGCCGTCCTCTACGATCTTCTCTTTCACCCCTTTCGTGTATTCGCACATGATTGCGTCTTTCATCTTCTCCTCTGCGTCCTGGTTCATTCCTCGCTATTTCTCCTTCTAGCCTTTCATGTCTTCCTCGCGTTCTATCTTCTTCTTCATTAATATTATCGTTGTTGCGGTTCCGTTCGCGCTTTCTTTCCCGGTTGTCATGATTGTTCTGGCGTATAGCCTCCTGAAACTCTTGTTCATCAATTTCCGCCCTTCTTCTTTCTCTTTCGCAAGATATACGTGCTTGTTCGGCATTTCGCCTCTCAATCTCATCCTCCACCATTTGTCGATTCCTTTGTGCTTGTCTCCCATATAATATCCTTCTTCCTTCCTCTCGGTTTTCTTCATCATCTTGACTATTTCGTTCATGACGTTGCTCATCCCTCCGATCTCTATCATTTTGTTCAATACGATAATTTTCTCCACGCTGGATATAACGATCTTCAGATATTTCTCTCTCTTCACGATGTCCATCACCAAGATTCTGTATATCTTCTCGAGTGTCCTCAACAACACCTATTTCAAGTGAATCTCGTCTTGCTTCTCTTCTAATTGATCTTGTAGTACTTCTCGACCTTGTATTTTGCAGCCTCATATATTCCATTCTCAACTCATGATTTTGTCGTGTTAAATTTGCACGTTCTTCTGCTTCTAATCTCCTTTCTTCCAATATCCTTTGTCTTAACATCTCCAGTGCTTCATTCCTCTTCTCTCCATGAATGATTCCTCCTTCTACTCGCCTCAATTGTTGTGTTTCATCAACTTCCTCTGCTGAATCTGTCCTCAGTGTGTACACTGACTCTATCATAATCACTATTTCCACCTTGTATAGGTGTATGCTGAATTGGGAGTTGAATTTGTTCTTCTCCCTCATTTATTGTTCCCATCCTCTTGTGCTTCTCCTTGCCATCTTTTCAATTTTAATAATCTCTTTCAAACTTCACAAATTCTTCACCCATTCTTCCAAATCTTCTTCAAGCCATTTTAGATCAACGCTCTCCCTGTTTCTAGAGCCAATATGTGGTTGCAGGATTTCCTACAACCACACCCCTTCAAGATTATATAATCAAATTCCATGATCAATTAATAAAGCTTTATTTATCTTTTTGATGAATCTTACAAAAGTAATAAGAATACAAGGAAATCAAAATAACTCTGGACTTTCTCTCTCCTATTTGTTCTCCTCCCACTCTCCAAAAAGATCTCTCTCATCTCGACTTTGCTTGGTCCTTTATATAGGATATTACATAGTGGATGACAGCTAAGCCAGCCTTTATTTTCGGATCTGATCTACGTCATTCTCGCAAGCTTACAAGGGTTTTCTTCGCAAGGTAATCCCGATCTTCGCAGAATCTTCACACTTTCCTTATGACTAAGCTGACATCACTCGCTACATCACTTCTCTAACACTCTGCGATGACCTTCGCAACCACTCTTTAGTTAAGACTTCGCTGAGATATAACTGTTGCGAGATTCTGTTCCTACATTTATCATGATCTAATTAATAGATCCGTAAACGAAAAAGAATCATATGGAAGAACAAAAGCATATTACCATTACATATGGAACAACATAAGCAGCATTGTTAATATTCATATCACCTCATTGTCGAGGGATGAAACTGAGAAGAACTATGTGTTAACGCAAGAGTCTATTGGTGTCACTTAGGACTACTGTATTTTCTATGCTTTGTGTAATCTTGTTGTATACTCTTGCTTACTTGCCTAAAGGGCTACCTCTGTATACTTTTCTGATATAAATACATATCTCAAACCCAGTTAGGGTTAAGAGAGTTCATAACCTTTCATGGTATAGAGCCATTAGGGCTGTCTTCCATATTTTTTTTTTTTTTTTCTTTTCAACTTTTAAACCCTAATATCATGTCTCTGAATCGGCTACCATGTCTTCCCCTGTCTCATCCTCTTCTTCTTCCCCCTTAAGCTCAAAACTTCGTATGTCTCCTTCAAACTTGATGAAACCAACTACATCCAAAGTGGCGTCGTCAAATCCTCCCTATACTACGATCTCATGACATCTACAGCCATGTTGATCCAGCTTGCTGATCTCCTCACCTTTTCGACCTCTTCTTCTCGCAAAAAACCCTCCTCCCAACCCTGAGTATCTTCCCTGGTATCAAGTTGATACACAACTTCTAAGCTGGCTACAAGCTACGCTTACTCAATCTGTTTTTGCGGATATTCCTGATTTCGACTCTTCCCGTGAATTATGGAAATACCTGGCTGATACTTACGCTGCTCCAACCGCAGCTCGCTCTCTTCAACTTCGTCATCAGCTACAAACACTTCAAAGAGATAATCTTTCTATCTCTGCATATCTTGCGAAGCTTACTTCTATTCGAGACTCTCTTTCAACATCATCGGCTCCGTTAACTGATGTTGAACTTGTGCTTAATACTCTACGAGGTCTAGGGCCTGATTATCAACAGTTTTCTACTGCCATTGAAACTCGTTCTTCTCTTCCTTCTTTCTCAGAGTTGAAACCCTTGCTTCTCAATCATGAGATCCGTCTCACCCAATATAATTCACCTACATCAGAATCTAATCCTTCCACTGCCTTTTATGGTTCTACCTTCTCATCTTCCTCTTCTCCAAATTTTTCACCTTTTGGCCGTGGTGGTTCTACTTCTTACAGAGGAGGTCGTGGAGGCCGTGGTGGAAACAATGGTCGTGGTGGCTATCGAGGTGGTGGTCGTGGTGCTGGTGGACGAGGACGTGGTGGTTATTTTGCACCTTCACACTATTCGTATGGTTATCAACCTCCGCAACAACAATCTATACTTGGTGCGCCTCCTTCACCTTTTTCAAGCAGCAAACAGCCCTGTCAAATCTGTGACTCCAAAGCACATTCTGGATTGGCCTGTCCACACAGATTTGATCATTCATATCAAGCTCGTGACCTTCCACAATCGTTTGCTGCCATGCAACTTCAGGCTACACCCTTTGATCAACATTGGTATGCTTGACACGGAGCTACAAATCATATGACAAATGATCCAAATATGCTTACTACACCAATTGCGTACTCTGGTTCCAATCATGTCATGGTTGGCAATGGTAATCTTCTTCCTATTTCTTCCACTGGAAATGTTTTACTCACTACACCACAATCCTCTATCTCTTTAAATAGAGTCTTTCATGTTCCCCTCATTGCTAAAAATTTGATATCTGTCTCTCAGTTAACTCGAGATTACAATGTTTCTGTGTGTTTTGATCGATTCGGTTTTTCTGTAAAGGATCGTCAAACGGGGAACCTAATTCTCAGCGGACCCAATAGAGGTGGTCTCTACTCTATTCAACCTGTTCGCTCTCATCCAATAATCTTTGCCAATTGCTCACTCAAAGTCATGTTGCAGCTCTTTCTTCCTCTCAGTTGTGGCATATGCGTCTTGGTCATCTCCACACTCGTAGTCTCTCTACCTTAGCGTCTCAGAAATTAGTTTCTATTCCTTCAATCATACGGCACACGTTGTGTAGTAGTTGTGCCTGTGCTAAACATCATAGGCTTCCATTTTCTTTATCAGATTCCTCAAGTCCTAATATACTATTTAAAGTTCATAGTGATTTATGGGGGCCTTCTCCAGTAATTTCAAATTCTGGCTTTCGTTATTTTCTTATTGTTGTGGATGATTTTTCCAAATTTACATGGATATATTTTTTGCATAACAAAACCCAAGTATTTCATTGTGTCAAAAATTTCAAAGCTCAAACTGAGAATCGGTTTTCCACAACTTTGAAAATTTTTCAGAGTGATGGAGGTGGTGAATACATCTCTCATTCTTTGCGAGATTTCTTTGCTACTCATGGTGTGTCACATCAATTTTCTTGTCCTCACACTCCACAGCAAAATGGTGTGTCTGAGCGCAAGATTCGTCATGTTGTTGAAACAGGCCTAGCTCTTCTTCATCATAGCTATATGCCTAAGTCTTATTGGCCAGAAGCCTTTGCAACTGCTGTTTATCTTATAAATCGTATGCCTACTCCTGTTCTAGGTGGTGCTTCACCCTTTTATAAGTTATATAATCAACAGCCTGACTATGCTTTTCTGCGTGTTTTTGGTTGCTTGTGTTACCCTCATTTGGTTCCATACAACAAAAACAAATTGGAGTACAAGACAAAACCGTGTGTGTTTATTGGTTATTCTAATCAACATAAGGGTTATAAGTGTTTTGATTTGGATAGTAAACGTGTTTATATCTCTAGACATGTTCTCTTTGATGAAACTTCTTTTCCGTTTTCTATTACAAATCCAGCTACTCCTCCTGCTGTCACTTCTCTTTTGCCCACCTGGTTTGTCTTGCCATTGGTTACACAGGTGGTTCCACCTACTTCTCCTGCTCCTATCCCACCAATATCCACTGTTTCTGTTTTATCTTCCACAGATGATTCATCATCTCGCACTGCATATAATTCAGACTCGGCTTCGTCACCAGAATCTTCTTCTGTGTCTTCCATAGAATCTCAGTCATCTCCTCGCAGTAACTCAGAATCTGTTGCTTCTACTTCACCTTCTTCACAGGGTGTTTCTCTTCATCCAATGACTACTCGTTTACGTGATGGAATTCGTAAACCTCTTGTAAAGATGAATTTGCTGGCTGTTACGAAGCATCCTATTGCTTCTTGTTTTCTTTCACAGCTGAATGACTCTTTTGTTGAACCTAAGTCTTACAAAGAAGCTTGTAAACTTCCGGACTGGTGCGATTCTATGTGTGATGAACACAATGCTCTACTGCTTAATGATACTTGGTCTTATGTTCCTCGAAAACCTCATATGAACGTAATTGGCTGCAAATGGGTATATCGAGTTAAACGCAAGCCAGATGGTACTATTGATCGTCGCAAGTCTCGTTTAGTTGCACAGGGATATACTCAACAGTTTGGTATTGATTATGAAGAAACCTTCAGTCCGGTTATTAAACCAGTTACCATTCGTTTGGTTTTAAGTGTTGCTGTTTCTTGTTCATGGCCTATTCGACAGTTGGATGTTAAAAATGCCTTTTTGCATGGTTTTCTTGATCAGGAAGTTTATATGTCTCAACCTCCAGGTTTTGTTGACAGGCGATATCCGAATCATGTTTGTAAACTCAATAAAGCCATCTATGGGCTTAAACAAGCTCCTAGAGCTTGGTTTCAGCGGTTTACCAATTATATATCTGAGTTAGGCTTTGTTGCATCTAAATCTGATGCTTCTTTATTTGTTCGAAAATCTTCAACTGGTGTACTTCTTCTTCTACTCTATGTAGATGATATTATTATCACAGGTTCGGACTTTAGATTTTTTAATCAACTGTTAGCTGCTCTACAACGTCAGTTCTCTATGACAGATTTGGGAGACTTGAATTTTTTTCTTGGGATTGAAGCACACAGATCTTCTTCTGGACTACATCTATCTCAGACACGTTATACTCTTGATATTCTCCAACGTGTTGATTTGTTAACTGCTAAACCAGTCTACTCCCGTTCTGTCGGAACCAAGATGTCCGCTCATGATGGTACCTTATTTCATGATGTTACTTTATATCGCAGTCTAGTGGGTGCTTTGCAATATTTGACGATGACCAGGCCGGATATTACCTATGCAGTTAATCAAGTTTGTCAGTTTATGCATGCTCCTACTGACGTTCATTTTTTGGCAGTCAAGAGAATACTTCGGTATCTCAAAGGCACTTTGGGTAAAGGATTATTCTTTACGCCATCTTCCAGTCTTCAAGTTTCTGCTGGTTCTTCACATTCTATTTTTGCATATAGTGATGCTGATTGGGCTGGTAACCCTGACGATCGGCGTTCAACTACTGGTACATGTGTCTTTGTTGGTCCAAACTTGATCTCTTGGTCCTCTAAGAAACAACCTCTTCGTTTCTCGTTCAAGTACGTGTTTGAGTATCGTGCCTTAGCTATTGCTTTGCCGTTTGAAGTGATTTGGATCTTATATCTTTTACGTGACTTGGGTGTCTATATAAAGCAACAACCTACCTTACTATGTGATAATATCAGTGCTACATACATGGCATCTAATCCTATTCTGCATTCTCGTGCCAAACACATTGATCTTGATTATCACTTTGTTCGTGAACGTGTTGCTCGTGGTTCTTTGTTGGTTCGTTATGTTCCTACTCAACGTCAACTTGCGGATCTCTTTACAAAAGGCCACTTGAAGTCTCGGTTTCACTATCTTACGGCCAAGCTATCACTTACGGATACCCCTCGTTCGACTTACGGGGGTGTTAACGCAAGAGTCTATTGGTGTCACTTAGGACTACTGTATTTTCTATGCTTTGTGTAATACTGTTGTATACTCTTGCTTACTTGCCTAAAGGGCTACCTCTGTATACTTTTCTGATATAAATACATATCTCAAACCCAGTTAGGGTTAAGAGAGTTCATAACCTTTCACTATGATCTCTGGTTCGATATTTTCACTCAAATCTTTTCCGTGTCAATTAAGCAGCAGTAGTAGTAGAAGTAGAAAATATTGATCCTAATTATTAGTACTGCGCAGAATTTTTTTTTTCTTAATTTGTTTGTTTACTTGCTTCTGATAAAATATGAAAGCTGCTAAATCCAAATAACAATCGCGCGCAGTGACATAGATAACACATTCCTTGTCCTTTATTTCATATAAAAATGATACAAGCCACACTTGCATATGCCAGTCGAGCAAATTTATTAGGTCCGTCTTACTATCACACACCATAAATTAAACACTGATATTCAATGTTGCATATTTATTTGTGGACATAACCATCGACAATTAATTTAATCGGAAGCGCAGAGGTGAGAGTTCACGCTTTCAGTGATCTGATTGCAAATAGCTAGATAAGGAATAGGAACCGGAGAATCCTCTTTGATCTTCTCATATTCTATGATCCACTTCACAATGCATCCATGTCCATTAGCCTTAATATTAACTACAAGTGTTACATCGAACTTCTTGTAATCATTCATTATGTCTCCTCCAACTGAGCTATGATGTATCGTCCTTGTTTCATCGTTATAGGTCGTTTTTTCCTTGACAGTCAGTTCTTTACCCTCTGGATGCATCACATACACAAATATAACCATATCAATTTGAAGCACACGATATAAAAAATATATAAAAAGTAGAATAAAAGATGCATACCATGAATATAGCCCCATTCCTTGATACAACCAGAAGTAAGTCCATGTCCCTCGACAACTTTGACACTAGTATAAATATGAGGAATTACTTCTGGAAGATCTACATGGTGCTTAATTATTTTGTAAAACTTGTCGGCGTTGCAGTTGACCTCCGATTCAGCAATAAGCTTCCCAACTAGACCTGAAATACCATGAGGATGATCCATTGCTGATAGTCGATATATACTCTTATTGTTGCCTAAGATAAATTTCAGAATAATTGTGATTGTGATGAAATTGATCTTAGCTCAATGAGTTTATATAGAAACAACCCATATGTACAGGAATGAATTAAAAAATTAATTGCCGTGACCCAATAGTGGGCAGCATTTAGGACAACAATCATTCAACTCTATCATGGAAAGAATCGATCTAAGATTTTGGAAACAGGATAAGATTTTGAGAGATAATTAATACTAGCACAATCGAAAGTTCAACTCCTTTCCTTTTATTCAATTATTATTTGTTGTTTGGTACCCCAAATGTTGTAGTAATAGTGCGCGTACCTACCTCATCATTTACCCAACGTAAGAAAAACAAATATTTGCTAAGTTTTGCATTGTCGCATGTTTTCTAGCTTTTAAGGCAGAATGAGGACAAATTTGAGACGTATATCAAACAGTCAAAAAGCATAGAGGATGTGATTGTATCTAACAGTCAAATTTGTTTGCTTCGTTCCACCGTGGACACAAGTTCTTTTGTATAGAGGTTTTTTTTTTAAGAAAAATGTCGCGGTTGCAGGTAACCTCCGATTGAGTACAAGTTTCTAACTTAGAAACCTGTACTTAGACCTGAAAATAGAAACAACCAGCAATTATAGAAATAAATTGATGAAAGGGTGATTGTTAAATAATGAGCTGTATTCACTATTTTGATTAGGCAACAATCATATAAGTGTCTAGATAGTAAAAGAGATAGATAAGAAAACATAAGCAGTGTTTTGATTAGGCAACAATCATACATCTTTCGCAGTTTCAAAAGTTGAATAATACTCATATAAATCATCAGATAATGCATTAAGAATGTAGTTTTTGCAATCAAAGTCATTATCGACCCATTTTTCAATGGCCTTCTGTTTCTCCTCAGGAGTTTGAGAAACAACTTCTTTGGAACCACCGGTAGGAGGTGGATCGATGGAGTGCAGTAATCCAAAGATCAAAGCAAAGCGGATCAGCCTTTATCAGCAGCAGGTTCCAGGGTTCCAGGATGAACACTCGACACAATCATATGCAACTTCATGAGTTTGAGATAAAAGAACATCTTCATCTTCCATCTTCTGAAATGCAGCCCTTCAAATTTGAAAGGCTTGTTGGTATCATCAACGCGCTTCTTTTCAACCTCCATAGCAAAATCAAATCACCTTAAAATTGTTGGAAACAAAGCACAAAAAACAGATTACAGAATAATGAATCTCAAACATCTGAGTCGCGGACTAGGTCGCCATCTTTAAGGTGTTTCGCGACTCTGCCTCTTGATTGTGTGATAACAGTCGATTCTTGTCGAAAACCCTATGGGATAAAACAGCTCATACTCTCTTGTTCGATTTCTCTGCACTATGAGAAATCAAACTAACAAATACTCTCTCTAACACTTGCTCAGAATCACATGAAAACAGATGATATTCTCTTTTCAGAAAACCAGCCTTATAATGGCTTAAGAGAATCAATTAAGTTTTTAATGGAATTATATTCTGATTAATTACCCAAAATTAATCTTCCATAACAGTCAGAAAACGGGCAGAATATAATACCAAAATTAATGAAAATTAATTAGAGAATAATTTCCTTAAAACGGTTTTGAAAACCAAAAGTCAAATTTGCAAAAAAATTTATTTTCAAATCACCAGACCTCCCAAGACCCCAAGGCCTCGCTCTCCAGACTTTTGATAAATAATATAGATATATATATATATATATACCTACACAAATATATGGGGGGAGACTTGAACCCAAGTCTATAGTGTGGGAGCCCAAAATATTACCACCACACTATTCCTCTAAGTTTGATATAATATTACAAAACTATGTTTTTAAATATATATATATCTCCCAACATGTTGTGTCTAAACTCGTCCTACTGTGAGTTATGTGAAATAGATGACGTAGTTGGTGCTTTGAACTTGCGCTGCGATCATGGTGATAATGTTCAAATAACAATGGCGAAGACTTGGATAACAGATTCTTTTGCCTTCATTTCATAGTAGAAATTACAGAAAGTGAACGAACAACGCTCAATAATGAAAAGAAATGATACAAACCACACTTGCATATGCTGGTTGAGCAAATTTATTAGGTCTTATTATCACACACCACATATTGAACACTGATATTTCCTGTGGCTTATATATATATATATATATATATGTGTGTGTGTGTGGACATAACCACTGATAGTTTAATTTGAAGCGCAGAGGTGAGAGTTCAAGCCTTCGGTTACTTGATTGCACATAGCTAGATAAGAAATTGGAACCGGAGAATCCTCATTTATCTTCTCATATTCTATTATCCACTTCACAATGCTTCCATGTCCATCAGCCTTTGGATTAACTACCATTAATGTTCCATCGAACTTCTTGTAATCATTCATTATGTCTCCTCCAACTGAGCTATGATGTATCGTCCTTGTTTCATCATTATAGGTCGTTTTCTCCTTGACAATCAGTGCTTTACCCTCTGTTTGCGCAAAAACATAAATAAAACCGTAAATCAATATTAAGGGCAAGATATGAAGAAAACTAAGAAAAGAACAATTTTTATGTTTACATACCATGGACATAGCCCCATTCCTTGATACAACCAGAAGTAAGTCCATCTCCCTCGACAGGTTTGACACTAGTATAAATATGAGGGATTGCTTTTGGAACCTCTTCATGGTGCTTAAATATTTTGTAAAACTTGTCGGCGTTGCAGTTAACCTCCGATTCAGCAATAAGCTTCCCAACTAGACCTGAAATACCATGAGGATGATCCATTGCTGATAGTCGATATATACTCTGATTGTTGCCTAAGATAAATTTCAGAATAATTGTGATTGTGATGAAATTGATCTTAGCTCAATGAGTTTATATAGAAACAACCCATATGTACAGGAATGAATTAAAGAATTAATTGCCGTGACCCAATAGTGGGTGTTGGATATTTTCAACAATATAGAAAACAAAACGTTTTTCGTTTTTTTGGTTTGACACTATCACGGGAGCGTCCCAGGTCGAAATAGATGCAATGGATTTTTGTTGGAGATGAAAAGGCATCTCCAAAGGGTGTGATGGTTCACAAAAGAAACATCCATTCCCATAAGGCACTATTGATGTCTTTTGGTAGTGAAAAGGCATCTCCAATAGGCATGAGTTCCCTATAAGTAGTGATGATTTGTTTTCATTCAAACAATGAAAATCAAATACTTTCTGTTTTCTCTCTTCTAAGCATCATCAGAATCCTATTCTTGTGTGTTCTTGGTTGGGTCAAGGGGTACAAACCTTGAATCCAATTACGTTGTTATAGGGCTTCATTGTATCCTGACGGAAATATTTCGCATACCTGTTGTAATCGCCAATTGATTTTGGGAGGGTAGAAATAATTGTCTAAAAGAATCTTAATCGAGCCTTGAAGCCGGAAGTACAACATTTCTCTTAGTTTTTTCATCCTCTGTTTTAGCCCAAAATTTCCAACAGTTTTAGACAATTATTTCTTGACAATGGAGGATGGAACATTTCTGAAATTTAAGGGCGTCTCCCTGGAAGAGTCTTGAAGAAATAATGGAGAGTTGGATTTTTTTTTGTTTTACCGGAATAGTATTCTGAATACGTTAGAAACGTGGACAAGTTACCAATTTGGGCTTTTATCATACTGAAGTTGGGCTTTATATTGATGCCAACATAATCGGTGGTCGTTGAATTTTTGAAGAAAGGGATTTGGGGATTTCGTTTTTTGCAAACTGATCAATTATTTCCTGTAAATCGGGAATTGTCAATGAAATGCAAGATGGAACTCGCAAATTGTAACCATCATCAGGCCATCACAGAATCAATTTCCATGAAAGTTGATTTCCGAATATTGGTGCGTATTCGAAAAGGCTATTGCCAGGGTAACTGTCGCCAATCAGATAACTGAGATAAGTACCAAATCTTGTTTTCTTTTATAAAGATTGTATGTGTTAGATATTCGGGTTGGACCCGAATATGGTCGCCCATATTGTATGTGGCAAGCCCGGTAGGGTTCCATATTCCTTAGGGTTTGGAACCTATATAAACATCTCTAGCATAAGTGTAAAGGGTTACGTGATTCCACCAATATCACACATAAGTTTACCATAAGAAAAGTGGTAGCTCTAACCCTAAAGGGAGTTATCATTAGGCAATAAAGGTTTCAAGTTCTTAGCCTCGTGAAACAAGCTTGTGCTCATCATTGGTGATTGTAGTACCGCTAATCGTCGTGTTGGATCGTTGTTGTTGCTGCTGCTGTTCCTTGTTTTGTCGATCCAAATCGGAGCTCAAGTTCTAGGTATGAACCGATACCCGCTTCCGCTTAATCATATAATATTTAATATTGGTATCATGAGCTATTGGTTTGCTGCGTTTTCGTACTTGATATAACATGCTTTGTATGCTTGAAAGTTATTGATAACATGATAGTATCATGATTAGGTTCTTGTTGTTTTTTTGGGTTAAAAAACCATTAATGGATGTATAAATATTTCGGATCTTGATAAAGGTGTTTTGGTTTGAAATATTTAATTGGGTATGTTCATTATTGATTCAAATGATCTCCGGAGAGTTTTGTATCGTTTGAACATGTGGTTTGAAAGATATTGCAAAAAACCCTAGTTTTATATCATGTTTGTGAGCAGTGGTTTGATGATTGTTTTGATGTATATATGTCGATCCATGTTAATTAAAATTAATATATATAGATAGTGCTCTCTGAGAGCTTTCTTTTGACATATTATTTGCTTGAATCGGAGCTCGTATGAGTGAGATATGGTCTCCCAAAGTTGGTCATGCGCGTCAGACGACACGCTGGAATTTTAGAGAAGACGATGAACAGAACCGAGTCAACACTGTTCACAAATCGGCGAAAGTTACACTTGTTTAAGAATGGCGAGTTAACTCGGCCCAGGATCGCATGTTTAGCCCGCGGTTCGCACCAAAGGTCACTCATGGTCCAAATCGACCCAGTGAGTCAGCTCATGGTCCAGCTCGGTGGGTCACTCATGGTCCAGACTAGAGACCATGAGTCACCGCGGTTCAGATCGGTGGTTCGGTTCGGTTCGCGGATTGACCCTAATAATTTGTTTTTCACTTTTTCTCTATCTTGTGGTTGTCGGATCAACTCAATTTTGGTACCCTAAGGTTTTTCGACGCTCCAATTCAATAAAACTATTTTCAGGACCTAATTAGATTCACATGATAGAGTTTCTTTGAAATTATATGGTAAATCGCTTTATCCGTGATAACATGTGAATGGTTTATGTTGTGATTGTATAATTTCTTTAATATACAACATGTATGGCGCTGGATTGAATTCATATCGATTTGAATTGTATGTCTAGATAACATGTTGATTGATTAGGTAATCATCTTGGTTTGATAACATGTTTGATTGAATTATTATCATTGATTGATAACATGTTAAAACAATTGAGTGGGAGGTTGTTTGGTTGAGTTTGTTTAATTCCAAAACCATTAACTTGCGCATATATTAAATAGATGTAGAAAATATTACTTGTGGCGCGAGAGATGATTAGGAGTTTAACGATTTTTCGATCTTGCGACTTGTAATGTTGTTTTGCTATTTATTTAGATTAATGTTGCAAAGTTATTTTTGAATGTGTATAGTGCCATAAGTTTAATATCCTTTTATTTTTTCGCATGCTATGTTAGACTAAATGGCTTCCAAGAACATCATTGCTGATTTGAATAAAGGTGAAAAACTTGATGGCGACAACTATAACATCCGGCGCCGAAAGATCGTTTTCTCTTGAATGATGATGGGCTGCAGAAATAACCGAGCATGTGATGCCTCGGCTGAGGAGGGTATGACGGTTCAACACCGTCGCAACCTCGAGGCTTACCGAGAATGAATTAAGAAGGATCGCAAAGTGCTCGTCATATGATCCCGAGCTCAATGCACAATGATCTCATTGGAGAGTTTGAGAACCACCAGTTTGCTCATGACATGCTAGAGGCAACGGGCGAAATTTGGAGTTACCTCCTCGCTAAGTTGCGCGCTTTAACTATGAAGTTTGACACTTGTCAAAAGAAGCCGAATGTTACAATGAAGCAACATTTGAGGACAATTTCATCAATGATACGCGAACTTGAGGTCACGGGTCATCACTTGACGATGAACAACGGGTACAAGTCGTTATTCGTTCGTTACCTAACTCTTGGGAGCGGATGAAGCAAAACATGACACATAATGATAATGTCCGCACTTTTGAGGATATTTCTCGTCGTGTGGAACTAGAAGTCGAAGCGATTGGGTGCGACTAAGACCTTGATTCTGTTTTATTTCTTGAATCTGTTTCGCATAAGACCAATGGGTCTAAGCGCAAGAGGGGTAAGGGTTCTTCGGGTAAGAATCCTCGTGATGGATCTGGGTCGTCCACTACCAACGCTCCTAAGCGCAAAAGAGGCAAACGTCTTTGGTAAGAAAGACAAAGCGAGATGAAATGCTTTAAGCGTGATAAGAAAGGACACTTCGCTCGTGAATGCACTTGAGCCAAAGAAGGTAATTTACGAGCCTATTCCTCGCTATGAATGTTTTGTTTCTAGTCAAGCATTAGTTGCTCATTCTCCTCATTTGTGGGTTGTAGATTCGGGAGCAACCGACCATGTAGCGAGGGACCGAGAAGGGTTCCTAGATTATCGTCGAGTTCTATTTGGGAGCATGAGAGTTTATATGTGGAACACAACTAGCATAGAAGTACTTGGAATCGGTACCTATATGCTAAATCTAAATGCAGGGCGCACGATAATCCTCCATGATGTACTTTATGCTCCAGATATTCGACGAAATTTAGTTTCAGTTAATAGTATGTTGCGTCTAGGCTTTAGTTTTCTTTTTGAGGGTAATTCTGTTAAGATTTGGTTGGCAACTGATTTTTATGGTTTTGGTTTTATTTCGGATGTTAATAATGATTCTGTTATTTGGCATGCTAGATTAGGTCATATAGGGCAAGAAAGGATGACTAGGCTAGCTAGAGAAGGTCTTTTAGGACCCATCGCTAAAGTCTCCTTGCCTACCTGCGAACATTGTCTTGCAGGAAAAGCCATTAGAAAACCGTTTGGGACAGCCAAAAGGGCCTCTGAGCCTTTGCAATTAATTCATTCTGATATATGTGGCCCAATGAACGTTAAGGAAAGACATGGAGCCTCTTATTTCATCACTTTCATAGATGACTTTACGCGATATGGTCATATTTACTTGATATCCCACAAGTCAGAAGCATTGGACTGCTTTAGACGCTATGTATGAAGTGGAAAATCAACTAAATAAGAGCATTAAGGCTCTCGAGAACCCGACCGTGGCCTTTAGTATCTGGCGACCTATTCAAAGGGTATTGTGAGGAAAAAGGGATCCCGAGACAATTGACTATTCTGGTACTCCAACAAAATGGTGTAGCGAGAGAGAAGGAATCGTACTTTGTTAGACATGGTTAGGTCAATGATGGCACATGCTCATCTTCCTATTTCTTTTTGGGGAGATGCGTTCTTCGATCGCGCCTATGTCCTTAATCGTGTGCCTTCAAAGTCGGTACCTTCCACCCCATATGAATTATGGACCGGCGAAGAAAACCCGAATTGGGTAATTTGCGACCATGGGGTTCACTTGCTTATGTACACAATAGTTCTCATCGGTATGGGAAGCTGGGCCCTCGAGCGAAAAAGTGTATCTTTATCGATATTCTCGATCACTCAAAAGGCCATGTGTTCATTGGTGAGCATCCTGATGGAAGTGTAACTCGAGATTGAGTCACGTGATGCGGATTTCCTTGAACAGGACTTTCCTAGAAGGAACGAGGTAGGGGGATATCTTAGCCTCTTTGAGGTGGAAGAGTCAATGGAAGATACACCAATTCGTCTAGTTGAGAATAACGAAGAAATTCCTCGTTCTCCTAGGGAAAGTGGGAGTGTTCCACCTGATAATGGATTGGCTCCATCGAATCAGGAACCCCAATCTCGGAGAAGTGAACGTGGAAAAGTCCCTCGTCGTCGTTTTCGGATTGAGGGGGAAAGTTTCATGGTTTGCTCACATGATGACGCAGAGCCTAAGAATTTCAAAGAGGCTATGTCATCTCCTAAAAGGGAAAAATGGATTATTGCATCGAAAGAAGAGATAGAATCAATGAGTATTAATGGTGTGTGGCAATAAGTTGACCTCCCGAAAGGCGCAAGGCTATTGGAAACAAATGGGTTTTCAAAGTCAAACGCAATGCGGAAGGTTTAGATGAAAGATATAGGGATCGCCTTGTGGCGAAAGGCTACACCCAACAGGAGGGTGTTGACTACGAGGAAACTTTCTCCCCAGTGGTGAGAATTGCCTCGATACGCCTTATGTTAGCTATTGTCGCACATATGGATTTGGAACTTCATCAAATGGATGTTAAGATTGCATTTCTCAATGGAGAACTAGATGAGGAAATTTACATGGAGCAACCAAGGGCTTCGTGATTAAAGGTCAAGAGCGCAAAGTTTGCAAGCTCCAAAAATCTATTTATGGCCTAAAACAATCATCTAGACAATGGTATTTAAAATTTGATCGAGCCATTGTTTCCAATGGGTTTACGATGATAGAGGAAGACCATTGTGTGTACGTTAAACTGTCCGATAAAGGTTTCCTTATCCTGTCCTTATATGTTGATGATATCCTTATAGCTGGAAGTAACATGGAAATTGTTGTCGCCACAAAAGAGTGGTTGTCCTCAACTTTTGAGATGAAGGACATGGGAGAAGCAAGTTATGTGCTCGGGATTAAGATCCTTAGAGATCGTTTAAAGAGACTTTTGGGTATGTCACAAGAGACGTACATTAAAAGGGTTCTCGGCGATTTCACATGAAAGATTGCAAGCCCATAGACACACACTAGCCTGCTAAAGGTCGAACTTAAGCCTTGAGATGTGCCCAATACCCTTGAAGAGAAAGACAGATGTCGCGGGTACCCTATTCCTACGCAATTGGGAGCCCGATGTATGCTATGATGTGTACTCGGCCTGACATATGCTATGCTATTGGATTAGTTAGTCGGTACCGATCGAATCCTGGTTTTGAGCATCGAAAGCGGTTAAGAGGATACTAAGGTATCTCAAAGGGACGAGCGACCTCATGCTATGCTACAAGGGTTCAGATCTACGTCTCGAAAGTGGTTATTGTGATGCTAACTGAATGGCGAAATGGGAGAGCAAAAATGCACATCAGGGTATGCTTTCTTGCTAAATGGCGGGGCCATCACATGGAGTAGTAAGAAACACACTACAACAAACAGACGCATTTGTGACATTATTTTTGCAACATTATAAAAAGCGTCAAAAACGATATTCGTTTACGACGTATCATGCGTTGGAAATATATTTCGTTAGATAAGTCCAAAGATAGCAGCAACATATGAACTTGCAACACCTATGTTGGCGTGGTAAATAAAATTAAAATTTTAAAATAAACAAAGGATTTTTTGGCCGTTTTTAAATGTGTAAAAAAAGACTTCCCAAAAAATATGAAGTTAAAAAATATTTTCTATTATGGAAAATTTTACACGTTAACTATTTTTCCTTCCAAATCTCGCTTCTGATTTGTCAATATATCTCCTTCCGGAAAAAAAGGAATTGGATTAACAAGCAAGTGACCACGTGCAAATCAAAAAACTACCAAACCAAAAAAAAAAAAAATGGACTACGTGCAAATCAAATAACCGCCCACTTCCCCTTTTGTTTCCTATATTCGTTTGAGAAAAAAGATTTGGCTTTCCATATGTAGAGTAAAATATTAATTACTCATTCTTCTCTTTTTCCTTCTTTTAAACAGATCTATATGTCTCCGAAATATGCCGCGACCACCACCATCAAATCTTCTTCTACTAGATTCAAGATATTTCTCTCACAGTAGAAGGCAATTCCTTTCTGTTTTTTTTTTTTCTTTTTTTCTTTTATGTATTTTGTACGACTACATCACTCGACGGGAAAGCATTTCCACAGAGAAATTCGACAAAACTATGTATCTAACAAGATAAGTTATTGATATAATCGCAAAAACTTTTAAGTTTTTGATAATGTTTTTCTTTTCTTTTTAAGATAAAGATTCTGTTTACTTAAAAAGTTAAAATTATTTAGATTTAGATTTTGAGTTTTTTTTTTCTTTTTTCTAGATGTAATCAAAAAGGCAAAGGGAATGAAAGGTAAGAACACTTGCACGGTTAAGAAGTTGAATATGTTGAATAAAAAAAATGGTATCTTCTAATTTTCATATTGGCTTTGGATTTATCAAACTCGTGATTGAATACATGGGCTTTTGTTTTTACTTTTTACTATGTCTGTATGTGGAATTCATTTTACAGGTAATCAAGACAATTAATCCTTCAAAGTGATGATCAACTTCAACTCAAAGAACAGATTCCAGATCTAGAGCAACAATTATGAGGATTGGAAATAAAATTTTGTTGTATTGTTGAGAGAAACCAGTTTATTTCTAAAATGTATAACAATCTGGTTCAATAACACGGAGAATTTGTAAAGGATTTTTTTTTTAAATTGTATTTTATTTTTTTGTTTGAAGGATAATGTAATTTATGTTTTTTGGAATGTATGTGATCATTTTTAATGAGTTGTGTTCAAATCATTCAATGGCATAATTTCTTCTGATAATAGCATAAATTTATTTATCTTGTTTATCTTGGATTCTTGGTTTCTCAATTATAAAAATGCGATATACGGAGTACTATAAACAAAATCTGTCAAAATTATAAAAAATATATATATTTAATAGTACAATTTGTCTAATAATAAAATAATTTAATAAAAGGAAATATTTAAAAATAAAATAAAAAATAGCTTACGTGGCATATGAATTATTTATGACGTAAATGCATAATTGTAATAGAAAAATTATGCTACAAAAGCTCCTCGACATTTTCGACGTTTTTAGCGTCGGGCAGATTATTTGCAACACCTCTTTTTATAACGCACTGACCGACAGTTAAAATACGTGTAAATTATATTTCTGACACAAAATCAAATGTTCGCGACATTATTTTTCATTGTAAAAACCATGTTTTGTTGTAGTGACAGTCAATTGTCGCTATGTCTTCAATGGAATCTGAGTTTGTAGCTTGTCAAGCTGCAGTACAAGAATCTAATTGGTTAAGGAGGTTCTTTGAGAGTTTTGAATTTGTCACTCACGCTACTGATGCGGTGAAAATTCACACTGATAGCACATCAATGATTGCTTATGCAAAAGACCCAAAGTACCATGGAAAGACTAAGCACATTGATAGGAGGTGTTGTTTTATTAGAGCTGCTCTTGCGAAGAAAGAAATAGTTTTGGAGTACATGCCTACAGATTTGATGATAGTTGATTCCCTTACTAAACCTATACCAAGGGATGTTTTCATGTCTCATGTTAGGGCGTTAGGTTTACGTAGGTGGTAATGGATGTCTTTTTATTTATTTATTGTTCTAAGACATGATGATCGTAGATGCATATGTTTTATGGATATTTATTAATAATCAATACAATTTGATAATGGTTCATTGTTATGATTGATTATTTACTTATGGGCATGGATATACACGCTGACATTGGTGCATAGAGAATGCATTATGTCAAAACTTGATTAATATGTCACCTGGTATGGACTCGGCTTACTCACATAAGCAGTCACCTTTTGGCGCTAAGGAGAGCAGCAAAGATGAGATGATGCATCGCCTTGGCACAACAAGATGAGATCTATATAGTGAAGATCGATGATGAATGTACCTACTGTTCATCATACCTTAAAGAATAGCCAAATAAGAAATCTCTTCCACGGCGCTTGTTGAAAGCGAGCAGTTAGAAATTTCAGATTAGGCGCAAGAGTTGCGACTAAGTCAAGATTTGTAGAGTGTAAGAGTTTGTGACATATATTTGTTTAGTCAAGTAAAACTCCACTCTAGCGCATTTTCATATTATGCGTGCTTGCGACCACTACGGAGGTGCGAAAATTGTTCCTCGCTTTTCTCACCATGTGAGTCCGTATGATAATTAGATTATACACAGGTAACCTTACGACTTTGACTTTGTTATTAAGTAAAGATTCGATGATTGCTACTTTAGTATGTGTCCTGTGGCCATGAATGATCCGGCTTTTAAAGGGTACATATCCGGGAAAGCACTTGATTCCAAACTTCATGACAATAGGGCGAAAGGAAGGTCATCAAACTCATGAATGTTTTATATTCATAGTCGACGACTTGAGTTGCCTTGTTTGGAGTTGCAACACAAGTGTGAATGTATTTACAATAAGCTAGCATGAGGGTTAGACTAGCTCTACGAGGGATCAGAGTAGTCTAGACCAATGAGATTTTGATGGACCTAGGATACTACGAGATACGAACATTTTTTTTTAAAGGGTTGATGTCTCTATGCTGACTCATATTGAGCTGCTAGTATGGAGCTCCCAAAATGCTTAATACCTCGACGGCCGCACGGGCTATTTACTAATATGAACTTTTCTTTCTTCCTCTGGTACAATCCACACACACTATGTGCGAGTGGGAGATGTTAGATATTCGGGTTGGACCCGAATATGGTCGCCCATATTGTATGTGGCAAGCCCGGTAGGGTTCCATATTCCTTAGGGTTTGGAACCTATATAAACATCTCTAGCATAAGTGTAAAGGGTTACGTGATTCCACCAATATCACACATAAGTTTACCATAAGAAAAGTGGTAGCTCTAACCCTAAAGGGAGTTATCATTAGGAAAAAAAAGGTTTCAAGTTCTTAGCCTGTGAAACAAGCTTGTGCTCATCATTGGTGATTGTAGTACCTGCTAATCGTCGTGTTGGATCGTTGTTGTTGCTGCTGCTATTCCTTGTCGATCCAAATCGGAGCTCAAGTTCTAGGTATGAACCGATACCCGCTTCCGCTTAATCGTATAATATTTAATAGTATGATAGCATGTTGAGTTAGGATTCTAGTTTTCGGATATATATAAGTCAGTATGACTAAACTAGTATCCTTAACAAAGGCATGAACGTAAACAACTGTCCCTTGTGAACGGGTGTCATCTTTGTGAATTGGATTAACAATGCTTGGAGAGATGTAAACCTCCATAAAACGACTTGTTGTTTGGAAATATTCTGTACAAATATACATGCTAGAAATTATACATTATTCCTTCATGATAAATATGGTAATTCCAGACCCATATACATGCCGTGAGTTAAGTATAGTGTATGTGCATATTTTTGATGTACATACTAGAGTTGATTCAGTATACATCCATGATCAAAATTGGGAGTTGATTATTTATAATCTAATCATCATGTCATCTTTCTAGTGTTTACATGACTGAAATTTGGTTGCATGAAATTTATTTGATTTTGGTTGAGTATAGTGGAACGCCAAGTTCTCCACTATTGAGCCAAATACGAAGAGATCGGATTTGAAGATTTCCTTCTTTAGGAATTATGGCAGACATATATCACTAAAATTCGTGTGATGGTGCCCTTCCGGTAATATGTGGTCAGGTCTCTAGGCCTATGACTAACGAAGTACAACAGCTTGCGCCTTGCGTGTTTTTTTTTCATTCGGATACCGGTCATTGTGAGTGGTCTCTTGTTCCTTTTGTATTACATGATTACTATTGATTAGTATTTGCTTTCACATATACATTTTGAAATGATACTCGATCTTCCATCTGTTTTGTGTATGGAAGATTTGATAATTTCCTTTCTTAGGAAGTTATGAGAAAAGTATATAATGGGAACTTAAGCAGTAGGGTGGGTATCTAGATTCCTGGCATTTTAAAGATCTCACTCGATCAGTATTGTAATGTTCATTTTTGGAACTAGTTTTGCACATGACCATTTCTCCCTGACTGTTTGAAGTTGAGTTTCATATGACTCGTTTGAGTGGTGTGTCAGACATTCTTGGTAGGCCGTTTGTTCCTCATTTTAATGAGAAGTCCTTTGCTGTATAGTCATAAGTCACTTGCCAAAGCACACTGGGAGATCATGTGAAGAATACTAGTCACATATGTATGCATGCGCTAGAAAATTTATTTTATGTAGATTTTTAAATCAGGAGACAAAAGATATTCTCCCATTATTAGGACTTGTATGCCATTTAATGCGACGGAAATGATGCATAAAAGGTTTCTAAATGAAAGCGTGTTTCATGAAATTTAGTTGCATTTATGTATTTGAAAATTATCATGAAATGGGGGAGAATTTTATGAGAATGTCATATAAAATTTTCTAGTTGGTAGGTTATTTTATAACCAAAATCATCAATAATTGTTGAGATAACAAATTATATGATATGAGTATAATTCTTGCAAAAGGAATTATAGGTTCCAAATATGGAAATGAGCATGTCTTAAATGACATCGAAAGGAAAGTGGAATACCGGTGAATATGTAACATATTGGAAGATTGGGCGCGTGACCAAAATATCCAACGATGTTATGATATTACCGATGCATAAATTATGAACATTTGCATTACATAATGTAAAATGTTAAATAGACATTGTCTATGTTTTTGGGTATAAATTTGTAGAAGATTGGGCATGAGTAGAGGAGTTACTCATCGTAATAATGTGCTTGTTGAAACAGCAAGTAAGTTGCCTACAAATTTTCTATGCCTCTAGTGTGACTCCTTGTGAATTAACGGTAAATGTTAATTAGGATCACTAGAGAAGTTACAGTTATTTTGTAAAATCAAATAGGAACATTTTTAATAATGTTTTTCAGAATTGATTGCATAAGTAGATGCAATTAATGAGGAGGAATGGCTTAGAACCTAACTTGTAGAGATCCCATTTTTGGAAGAAGCCATCTCAAGCGGTCTTGATTAATTGTGAATCAGGCTATGATCTATAACGTCTCTAACAAAGACTTATAATGAAAGGTCAAGACATACAAGTCTTGTACATTGAACGGTAAGTCAATTACTCAAGAAAGGAGTAATTGCAGTTAGCCATTGAAATGGAGAAAAACTTGGCAGACATATTCATGAAGAGTCTCCCAAAGGAAATGTTTTCAATGAAGTATACAGAAATGGGACTAAGGTCTGTGAAGGAAGGTTGATCACCCATAGCAGAAACCCAACCTATGTTTTGAAAAGGATAAACAAGGTTCAATGTGGTACCAACAAGCTATGGATGTGATTATGGTGCACTAAGTATAAACTTCTCATTTCTTTTTTTAGTGCGGTATTCTCGCAAGAAAAAGGGATGGATGAAAATCCTTAATAAGTCTAACTTTTATCACAAGGTGTCTCGCAGAAACACCTTCGAGACTTACCTATATGAGTATGGAAATCAGGCCGTTTCCTAAGAGAAAAAGACCGTTCTCTAAAGTAGACTCATGAATCCAGGATATAGCACACGGCCATTAACGTGCTGAGCTACAGAACACACAATCTCTGAAATCAGTATGTGTGGAGATTCCGGTTTTATCACATGGGGTACTTGGTTCAACACTAGTTTCACCACTGAACCTCGATAAGGCTTTGAATTTCTTGCACTAAGTGAAGGTTCAAATCCAAAAGATACCTATCATTTATGTACTGTTTTCAACGATGATGCTTATTTCCCAACTTTGCTTGAACTACGTTGGCTTGATCCCACTCGGGTACGTAGGCAGTCACTTGAGTGATGCAGCCACTCCGGTTTTGTAAGTTTTACTTTATTTTCTATTTTGTTTTTTTAAAATAGGGGGAGATTGTTGGATATTTTCAAAAATATAGAAAACAAAACGTTTTTCGTTTTTTTGGTTTGACACTATCACGGGGAGCGTCCGGTGCCGAATAGATGCAATGGATTTTTGTTGGTGATGAAAAGACATCTCCAAAGGGTGTGATGGTTCACAAAAGAAACATCCATTCCCATAAGGCACTATTGATGTCTTTTGGTAGTGAAAAGGCATCTCCAATAGGCATGAGTTCCCTATAAGTAGTGATGATTTGTTTTCATTCAAACAATGAAAATAAAATACTTTCTGTTTTCTCTCTTCTAAGCATCATCAGAATCCTATTCTTGTGTGTTCTTGGTTGGGTCAAGGGGTACAAACCTTGAATCCAATTACGTTGTTATAGGGCTTCATTGTATCCTGACGGCAATATTTCGCATACCTGTTGTAATCGCCAATTGATTTTGGAAGGGTAGAAATAATTGTCTAAAAGAATCTTAATCGAGCCTTGAAGCCGGAAGTACAACATTTCTCTTAGTTTTTTCATCCTCTGTTTTAGCCCAAAATTTCCAACAGTGGGCAGCATTTAGGACAACAATCATTCAACTCTATCATGGAAAGAATCGATCTAAGATTTTGGAAACAGGATAAGATTTTGAGAGATAATTAATACTAGCACAATCGAAAGTTCAACTCCTTTATTCAATTATTATTTGTTGTTTGGTACCCCAAATGTTGTAAGTAATAGTGTTTGGCACCTGCGCGTACCTACCTTATCATTTACCCAATGTAAGAAAATCAAATATTTGCTAAGGTTTGCATTGTCGCATGTTTTCTAGCTTTTAAGGAAGAATGAGGACAAATTTGAGACGTATATCAAACAGTCAAAAAGCATAGAGGATGTGATTGTATCTAACAGTCAAAACGAAGAACAAGGACGTTCAGTTTTCTTTGCTTCGTTCCATCGTGGACACAAGTTCTTTTGTATAGAGTTTTTTTTTTTTTTTTTTTTTTTTAAATGGCGCGGTTGCAGGTAACCTCCGATTGAGTACAAGTTTCTAACTAATGAGAAACAACCAGCAATTATAGAAATAAATTGATGAAAGGGTGATTGTTAACCTGGCATGATTGGGGTATACCCAAACTAATTGGGGTATACCAAATTTAAAGCCATCCAACCTAGTGTGTTAAGGGGTGTCTAAATGATATTGAAAGACCGAATTGTCCCCCCCAAACCTTGCCGGCTGAATCCTTCCTAAAAAAGTTTCAAATTGTTTTCCCAAAAATTCTATTCACTCTAATCATACATGATGAGATAAAAAAAAACAGAAAAAAAAAATGAATCATACGGGTTTTGAAATTGGGTATTATTTTGTACCCAATCTCAAATCGAGTATGTACATACTCAGTTTGAGATTGGGTACAAAATAATACCCAATCTCAGATACCTTATATTAAGTTAGAAATCAAAATTTATGATTTATGTGTCTTCGGCCGGCAAGGTCGTGACATGCATATCTTGCCGACTTTTCATAATAATCATGGCGAGTGTAAAAATTTTCAACAGCCGGCAGGGTATTTTTGAAGACCATAATATCCATGTATATCTTGCCGACTTTTCATAATAGCCATGGAGACTCTAATTTTTAAACAGCCGGCAGGGTATTTTATGAAGACCATGCCGGCTAATACACAGCCGACAGGGTATTTTTTAAAGATCTTACCGGCTTATACCGCCGGCGGGGTATTTTTCTCAACAGCCGGCGAGGTTTTTTTGTAGACCTTGCCGACTAATATTTTTTAATAGCCCTCTCCTATGTGTCAAAAAAAAAAATAAAGTCGACATGTTCTTCATTTAAATACCTTGCCGACTTATACCGCCGGCGGGGTTTCTCAACCGCCGGCGGGGTTTTTTTGGTAGACCTTGCCGACTAATATTTTTCAATAGCCATCTCATTGTTAAAAAAAATAAATAAAGTCGGCATGTTCTTCATTTAAATACCTTGCCGGATAAAATTGGTCGGCATTTTATTCAAACAAAGACCATGCCGGCCATATATAGACGACACCTTATTCAAACCTCTACCTTGCCGACCTTTGACATTTTGAAAACCAAATTTTTTGATCTTAATCGAACTCACAAGACGGATTAAAGGTTTAATCTACTGAATTTTCATTTTCAAAATTTTTATCTAAACTCAATTAATTAGCCTAGTCAGTTTTTTAGTGTTAATTATAAAAGGGCATTTTAGCCATTTTGAAAATACAAGGTTAAGGGGTGGCTTGGCTTTACTTCAAAATGACCCTATTTTTATCTCATTGGGTATACCCCAATCTCGCCAGGATTGTTAAATAATGAGCTGTATTCACTATTTTGATTAGGCAACAATCATATAACTGTCTAGATAGTAAAAGAGATAGATAAGTGTAGGAACAGAATCTCACAACAGTTATATCCCAGCGAAGCTTTAACTAAAGGGTGGTTGCGAAGGTCATCGCAGAGTGCTAGAGAAGTGATGTAGCGAGTGACGTCAGCTTAGTCATAAGGAAAGTATGAACGTTCTGCGAAGATTAGGATTACCTTGCGAAGAAAACCCTTGTAAGCTTGCGAGAACGACGCAAATCAGATCCGAAAATAAAGGTTGGCTTAGCTGTCATCGACTATGTAATATCCTATTGTTTATGGGTAAAAATCGTTTTCTGCCGATTTCGGTAAATTCGGTAGGTGAGTGAGAAACTGGTTCAAACCCTAAACAAATGTGCTGCACGTGAGCACTTTATAGATTCGAGAGATCAATCGTACAAGTCCGGCCTAAACCAAGAAATGGCCGTTCCGGACTTGCTTCGGTCACAAAGTGGAGGAGAAGGGTTGATTTGGGGAGGGAAGCAGAGAAAGGTGTTGAGGAGAGTAGTATCTCGACTTGTATCGAAAAGTGAAAGCTTAGGAAGCTTGCAAGAGATGAAAGCTTTTTGGAGAGCTTGCAAAGTTGCCTTTTCGAGAGTGTAAGTGTAGTATATTTCTCCCGACCAGAGACACTGTTATGTGGTGGAAATAGGTAAGACCTATTTATACAAGTCGAGATTGAAACGTACCAATGGCCTCATGAAGGAAGAGAGTAAAGGGTGAAATAATGGGAGGAGGTGGTAACCGCATGGTTTAATGGGTGAAAACGTTTTCACCATTATTTCCTCTTTTATTTGACCGCTTTATTCCTTTCACGCTTTCTTAATATGAGCGTAGTGTACGCTGCATGCTGTGACCGCCAAACCAAAACCCTAAAGAAGCATCCCCAGTTGTGTTGATGTCTCGAGTGTTGGTTGCATCTTGAGTGCAAGTGGCGCTGCTAGTGGCGCGTGTGGCATGTGCCAATGGCATGTGTGGAATGCCTTGGTGGTAGGTTGCACGGTTTGCAAGTTAGGCTACCAGCGTGTGCGTTTGGCATGTGCCAATGGCATGTGCGAATGCCTTGGTGGTAGGTTGCACGGTTTGCAAGTTAGGCTACCGGCGTGTGCGTTTGGCATGTGCGGAATGCCTTGGTGGTAGGTTGCACGGTTTGCAAGTTAGGCTACCCGTGCGTGTGTGTTTGGCATGTGCCAATGGCACGTACGGCCATGTTGACCTAGTTGCAAGTCTTGCAAGCCTAGGGCGCTATATTTGGCGTGGGCCAAAGGCATAGCGTCTTGGAAATATGGTTTGCGACACGTTTGGCATGTGCCAATGGCGCGTGCGGCCATGTTGACTTATTTCCAAGTCTTGCAAGCCCTAGGGCGCTATATTTGGCGTGGGCCAAAGGCATAGCGGCTTGGAAATATGGCTTGCGACACGTTTGGCATGTGCCAATGGCATGTGCGCCAGGTTGACCTAGTTGCAAGTCTTGCAAGCCTAGGGCGCTATATTTGGCGTGGGCCAAAGGCATAGCGGCTTGGAAATATGGCTTGCGACACGTTTGGCATGTGCCAATGGCACGTGCGGCCATGTTGACCTAGTTGCAAGTCTTGCAAGCCTAGGGCGCTATATTTGGCGTGGGCCAAAGGCATAGCGACTTGGAAATATGGCTTGCGACACGTTTGGCATGTGCCAATGGAACGTCTTGGCAATGTTGACCTAGTTGCAAGTCTTGCAAGCCTAGGGCGCTATATTTGGCGTGGGCCAAAGGCATAGCGGTTTGGAAATATGGCTTGCGACACGTTTGGCATGTGCCAATGGCACGTGCGGCCATGTTGACCTAGTTGCAAGTCTTGCAAGCCTAGGGAGCTATATTTGGCGTGGGCCAAAGGCATAGCGGTTTGGAAATATGGCTTGCGACACGTTTGGCATGTGCCAATGGCACGTGCGGCCATGTTGACCTAGTTGCAAGTCTTGCAAGCCTAGGGTGCTATATTTGGCGTGGGCCAAAGGCATAGCGGCTTGGAAATATGGCTTGCGACACGTTTGGCATGTGCCAATGGCACGTGCGGCCATGTTGACCTAGTTGCAAGTCTTGCAAGCCTAGGGCGCTATATATGGCGTGGGCCAAAGGCATAGCGACTTGGAAATATGGCTTGCGACACGTTTGGCATGTGCCAATGGCACGTGCGGCCATGTTGACCTAGTTGCAAGTCTTGCAAGCCTAGGGCGCTATATTTGGCGTGGGCCAAAGGCATAGCGACTTGGAAATATGGCTTGCGACACGTTTGGCATGTGCCAATGGAACGTGCGGCCATGTTGACCTAGTTGCAAGTCTTGCAAGCCTAGGGCGCTATATTTGGCGTGGGCCAAAGGCATAGCGGTTTGGAAATATGGCTTGCGACACGTTTGGCATGTGCCAATGGCACGTGCGGCCATGTTGACCTAGTTGCAAGTCTTGCAAGCCTAGGGCGCTATATTTGGCGTGGGCCAAAGGCATAGCGGTTTGGAAATATGGCTTGCGACACGTTTGGCATGTGCCAATGGCACGTGCGGCCATGTTGACCTAGTTGCAAGTCTTGCAAGCCTAGGGCGCTATATTTGGCGCGGGCCAAAGGCATAGTAGTTTGGAAATATGGCTTGCGACACGTTTGGCATGTGCCAATGGCACGTGCGGCCATGTTGACCTAGTTGCAAGTCTTGCAAGCCTAGGGCGCTATATTTGGCGTGGGCCAAAGGCATAGCGGCTTAGTTTGGCATGGTTGCCAATGAATGTGGTACGTGGTTTGGTTTTGGCGTTGTTGCTCTAGTGCGCAGTATGCGGCTTGGTTTGGCATGGTTGCCATGGTGCGCAGAGTGCGGCTTAGTTTGGCATGGTTGCCATGGTGCGCAGAGTGCGGCTTGTTTTGGCATGGTTGCCATGGTGCGCAGAGTGCGGCTTGGTTCAGCATGGTTGCCATGGTACGCAGAGTGCGGCTTGGTTTGGCATGGTTGCCATGGTGCGCAGAGTGCGGCTTGGTTTGGCATGGTTGCCATGGTGCGCAGAGTGCGGCTCGGTTTGGCATGGTTGCCATGGTGCGCAGAGTGCGGCTCGGTTTGGCATGGTTGCCATGGTGCGCAGAGTGCGGCTTGGTTTGGCATGGTTGCCATGGTGCGCAGAGTGCGGCTTGGTTTGGCATGGTTGCCATGGTGCGCAGAGTGCGGCTTGGTTTGGCATGGTTGCCATGGTGCGCAGTATGCGGCTTGTTTTGGCATGGTTTCCATGGTGCGCAGCATGCGGCTTGGTCTTGGAATTAGGGTTCTGTGTTGAAAACCCTAATTTGGTTTTTTGAAAAAATACCCCTATTAATTATTTACGCCTGAGTTAAATGCTCTTAGTTAATGTGTTGCGGGTAACACTAGGTCATGGGGTTTTACGATTTTACCCCTTGTTTAAAAACCACCATCAACATTAAGTCCCCTGCTTAGCTCGGACAGGGGCTTTGTTGCGAGGTAAGCATAAGATGGTGACAAACTATTAACAACAACCGTAAAGAAAATTGAAGGAGGCTTGTCGACCTTTTATAAATAGGATTTGGAATCCTTGCCTCTGGTAGTTTTGCACAAGTCGGGAGGCTGGCACGATTGGTGGGCCCGGTGCGGCTTGGGCGACGCTGGGAAGTTGGCGTGAGTTGGGAAACTGAGTAGGCTAGCTGGTGGGACCGGCGCAAAGTGTAGGAACCGTGCACGCTTGCAGGCGTGACTTGGGCGACATTGGGAAGTCGCAATTGGTGGGGGCAGGTGCAGCTTGGAAACCGTGCTTGCAGGCGTGACTTGGGTGACATTGGGAAGTCGCACCCTTTGTGGGCCCGCATCTTACACGCGTGATTTCGGCAAAAGGGAAATCCTTCCCTATTTCAAAGTCTTCACGCTTATATATATAAAGCCTCTTTCTCCCCATCCTGCGCTTTATTCTTTCCTCTTTTCATACTAGCGGAAAGAGAAACCTACTTCGGGTATGTCTTCCAGTACTTTTCTCTTCTCCCTTTTTTTTTTCTTTTACGTAGGTGTAAACCTTAAGAGTAGGCGCTTTCCACAATCCTTGCATATGATTTCTTGGCATGCCTCTTGTAGAAAATATTGTATGTATGCAACCAAGGGAAGTACTGCATATATCGTTTGAACCCGTAGGAAATATTGCATATATGAATTTTCGGCTCTGAAAGAAATATTTGAACCCTGAAGAAAATACTGCGTGTGTATTTTCAACCCGTAGAGAATGCTCCGTATATAATTCCGAACCCGAAGAATGATACTGTAGGCGTATTTGAGTCCGTACGAAATACTGCATGCGTATTTTGAACCCGTAGAGAAAATTGTATGAATCTCGAAGAAGAATACTATGTATACGCTTCATATGACTTTGAACCCGCAGGAAATATTGTATATATGATTTTGCTTCTTGAAGGAAGTACCGCGCGTGCAGTTTTTGAACCAAATAGAAAAATGCTCCATATATAATTTTGAACCCGAAGAAGGATATTGTAGACACCCGAAGAAGGATACTGTAGACACACTTGTACCCGTATAGAATGCCGCGTATATTGTCTCGAACCCGAAGAAAATACTGTGTATATAGTCTTGAACCCGAAGAAAATACTGTGTATATAATCTTGAACCCGAAGAAAATACTGTGTATATAATCTTGAACCCAAAGAAAATGATGTATATATAGTCTTGAACCCGAATAAAATACTGCGTATATAGTCTTGAGCCCAGAAAGAATACGCCCTCCTCTTTTTTTTTTTTTTTTTGTAGTTGGGTGCGACTATATGTCAGGGAGATAACTTCGTCTTTCTCTCGTTTGTTTTTGCGGATATCTTATTACCAAATTATTATAAAGGAATCCGATAAGATGTTACCCGAATCAAATTTCACTTCGTCGAAGGATGCTCATAATTCCAAGCCGAACATAGATGATGAATTCTTCATTAGAGCCCCGCCCCTGCTCGGAAGAATCACCCGGGTTTTAATGCTGGATTTTGCTAGCGGTGGTGAGGATGACGGGAAGACACGTTCGGTTCGCCCGGAGAGCACCATTCGGTTGTCTTCATAAAGGGGTATATTCCTCTTCCAACATTGACTTCGAGGATGTGTCAAAGTCCATTGCGTTCTTTTGACGGATGGGTTGAGTTCATGGTGAGCAAGGAGCCCGAAGAGAAACGGTGATCTTCATGTCGCGAAGCATTTTTGGCTCTCCTGTTGTCCAGAGACATTTTTGATGACTACGGCAAAAGAAAGGAATAAGACCGGAGTTGCTAGAGATTGACGTTGTGAAGTTGGCAAAGGGTGAAGTTCTTCCCATTGGCAAGCTGTTCCTTGGTTCCCTGTATGTGCATCTGGATCACCTAGTTGCGAACATGCAAGTTTCGAATGGTTTCATGAAAGTGGATTCATATGTGCACGTTGCTTTTACCAAGTGCGGCTATGGGAGCACTTCGAGAAGTATGCTCAAACCGCTGCCTTCGCTTCCCGTGAGTTGGGGGGCTCTCGAATTCTTCGATGGGTGAACAGGCGTCCAAGAGTTGGCGTGAGCTTGGTTAGTTTTATTGATAAGTTGCATGAAATCAATTTTCGTCCATGGGGGCCGATCCATGAGCCAATGACTCAAATGGCCACCTTTGCTTCTGCTCCGCTCACGTCTTTGTCTTCTGATGACGATTTGAGTATTGGTGAAAACCTGTTCATTCGTAGCCGCTCGCCTGCTATATACTGAGTCTTTCTTCGTGGGATCTTTCCGGATAGCTGCTATAATATTGACCGTGCTGCTCGTCACATGGGTTTCGATCAAGGGATGCCTATTGTTTACCGGCCGGTGATCCTTAAGGATTCGTTGCGTGTTGCCCTTGGCCGCGGTGCCCTTGGCGGGCATTGTCCGTCTTCCTTCTTTCAAATGGGAAGAATAACTTCGACGACCTTCGGCTATAATGAGTTTTGGTGCGATTTGAGTTTATTATGATCCGAGATTTTGTGAATCACGTGGTGGAAAACGTTCGTTTGCAAACCTTCCCCAGTGAGTTTTGAAGAAGTATCCAATGTTGAGAGATCCCAAGCGAAAGTTGCCTAGCAATTCGAAAGTCCCCGACGAAAGAACGGAGAACGAAGAATCGTCTTTGGTGGGTTCCGGACGGTTTCACAAGATCCTCCCACGGCTCTTGTGTCTTTCGGTTCTTTCCAATAACCGAGGTATGTGTCGCCTCTTCATTGGTTTGTCTCAAAACACGTGAATTTCGGCTGAGAACATGTGTCTTGTTTCCTTCTGGGCTTCGGTAGTGTTAATTCTTTCACGCCCTTGCACGTTGCCGAGACGGCGGTTTCTTCAAGGAATTCCGGGCGGAACAGAGCCTACTCATAGCGGTGATGAGTCGAGAAAGAAAGTTCAACAAGCGAGAGTGATTCCTCTAGCAGCACTGGTTTCTTCGGGAAGTGGTTCTATGAGTTTCGCGCTTCTTTTCTTTCTTCTTCTTCTGTTTCCTCTTTTGAAAAATGTCTAACTCAAGTTTGCAGGAGGAATCCGGTTCGGAGGACGATTCTGAGGTGGAGTCACACGAAAACTTGCCTTTGGTGACCACCACCGGTGACTCAGTAGTATGACGGTTTTACTAAGAACCTAAACATAGATTGTATATCTTGCACGATCTGAATTTACTCACTTCATAGGTTTTGCGAACACGCCTCCTTGTAAAAGGCGGTTTTGATGGCGGTTTTCTTGGTAGCATCGCCGATAAGTCCCCAATCGGCGGTAGCATCTTCGATTGAGTAATATCATCTTGACAAGTCCCCTTTTCTTGTGTAGTTTTTACAACTAATAACTTAAGTCGTGCGGTAGTTGAGTCGGATTGAGTCGCCTTCCCTACCATCTTGACATCTCGGGTCGAAGAACGAGATCGAAAATCGATATTGTAGCCGATGATCAATCCTCCCATCGTGGTCGCCAATTGTTTATGGGTAAAATCGCTTTACGATTTCGGTAAATTCGGTGAGGTGAGTGAGAAACTGGTTCAAACCCTAAACAAATGTGCTTTACGTGAGCACTTTATAGATTCGAGAGATCAATCTGTACAAGTCCTACCTAAACCAAGAAATGGCCGTTCCCGGACTTGCTTCGGTCACAAAGTGGAGGAGAAGGGTTGATTTGGGGAGGGAAGCGAGAAAGGTGTTGAGGGAGAGTAGTATCTCGACTTGTATCGTAAAGTGAAAGCTTAGGAAGCTTGCAAGAGATGAAATCTTTTTGGGAGAGCTTGCAAAGTTGCCTTTACGAGAGTGTAAGTGTAGTATATTTCTCTGACCAGAGACACATTATTTGGTGGAAATAGGTAAGACCTATTTATACAAGTCGAGATTGAAACGTACTCGGCCTCATGAAGGAAGAGAGTAAAGGGTGAAATAATGGGAGGAGGTGGTAACCGCATGGTTTAATGGGTGAAAACGTTTCTCACCATTATTTCCTCTTTTATTTGACCGCTTTATTCCTTTTCACGCTTTCTTAATGTGAGCGTAGTTAACAAGGTTGGATTTGAAGGGAGGGGAACGACTAGGTCATCCTCGTCGATAACACTAACGCATGCTCAACAGGATATCTTTGCACAAAAGGAAAATTTTACATTCATCAAACAAGCGGTAAAGCGTACGTCGGTCCACCAAATAAGAAGAAAACATACCGGTATGATTTTCTTAACCCGAATAACCTTTGTTGGGATGCTCTGCCCGGTCGGACCTCGCGCCTTCACTTGAGAACCCGGCCGGGTTAGAAGATGGTTCGTCTCATGCGACATGACAAAGAGAGAAACTCAACAAGAAGAACCCTTTCTCAAACGAGGGAGATGATGCAATTACGTTGGGTATGAATACAGAACCTTAAAAAAGGAAATGAAGCAATGAGGGACATAACGCTTCCAGATTTTAGCATGGAAAATGCCCTGATCGAAGCCGCGCGCGTGAAGGAAGGCAAAATAAGGAAACTTTGCCATTTGTAGAAACACCTACTCCCTCCTTGTTTACGCCGATCCCGCCAGCTAGCACGCTCAGTTTCCCAACTCACGTCAATTTACCAACAACGCCCAAGCTGCACCGGCCTCACCAATTGCGCCGACCTGCAGGCACGCACGGCTTCTACACTTTGCGCCGGTCCCACCAGCTAGCCCACTCAGTTTCCCAACTTACGCCAACTTCCCAACATCTCCCAAGCTGCATCAGGCCCACCAATTGTGCCAGCCTCCAGATTTGTGCAAAACTACCAGAGGCAAGGATTCCAAATCCTATTTATAAAAGGTCGAAAAAGCCTCCTTCAATTTTCTTTACGGTTTCTTTGTTAATAGTTTGTCACCATCTTATGCTTACCTCGCAACAAAGCCCATGTTAGTGCTAAGCGGGCGACTTAATATTGATGGTGGTTTTTAAACGAGGGGTAAAATCGTAAAACCCCATGACCTAGTGTTACCGCAACATATTAACTAAGAGCATTTAACTTTCAGTGTAAACAATTAATAGGGGTATTTTTCAAAATACCCAGTTAGGTTTTTCAACGCGAACCCTAATTCCAAAACCAAGCCGCATCTCTGCGCACCATGGCAACAATGCCAAACCAAGCCGCATCTTTGCGCACCATGGCAGCAATGCCAAACCAATCCGCATCTCTTGCGCACCATGGCAAACAATGCCAAACCAAGCCGCGCATGCTGCGCACCATGGCGACAATGCCAAACCAAGCCGCACACATCACCATGGCAAACAATGCCAAACCAAGCCAGCATCTTTGCGCACCATGGCAGCAATGCCAAACCAAGCCGCATCTTTGCGCACCATGGCAATGCAATGCCAAACCAAGCCGCATCTTTGCGCACCATGGCAAAGAATGCCAAACCAAGCCGCTGACTGCGCACCATGGCAACAACGCCAAAACCAAGCCCGCACACTTGCGCACCACGGCAGCGACACCAAAACCAAACTACATATCGCACTCATTGGCAACCATGCCAAACTAAGTCGTTATGCCATTGGCCCACACCAAATATAGCGCCCTAGGCTTGCAAGACTTGCGACTAGGTCAACATGGCCGTACGTGCCATTGGCACATGCCAACGCGTCTGCAAGCCATATTTCCAAAAATCGCTATGCCATTGGCCCACGCCAAATATATCGCCCTAGGCTTGCAAGACTTGCAACTAGGTCAACATGTCCGTCGTGCCATTGGCACATGCCAACGCGTCTGTAAAGCCATATTTCAAGTCGCTATGCCATTGGCCCACGCCAAATATAGCGCCCTAGGCTTGCAAGACTTGCAACTAGGTCAACATGGCCGTACGTGCCATTGGCACATGCCAACACGTACCGCAAGCCATATTTCCAAGCCGCTATGTCATTGGCACACGCCAAATATAGCGCCCTAGGATTGCAAGACTTGCAACTAGGTCAACATGGCCGTACGTGCCATTGGCACATGCCAACACGTACCGCAAGCCATATTTCCAAGCCGTTATGCCATTGGCACATGCCAAATATAGCGCCCTAGGCTTGCAAGACTTGCAACTAGGTCAACATGGCCGTATGTGCCATTGGCACATGCCAACACGTACCGCAAGCCATATTTCCAAGCCGCTATGCCTTTGGCCCACGCCAAATATAGCGCCCTAGGCTTGCAAGACTTGCAACTAGGTCAACATGGCCGTACGTGCCATCGGCACATGCCAACACATACCGCAAGCCATATTTCCAAGCCGCTATGCCATTGGCACATGCCAAATATAGCGCCCTAGGCTTGCAAGACTTGCAACTAGGTCAACATGGCCGTATGTGCCATTGGCACATGCCAACACGTCCGTAAGCCATATTTCCAAGTCGCTATGCCATTGGCACACGCCAAATATAGCGCCCTAGGCTCGCAAATCATACAACCTAGGCCAAGTCGGCCACGCATGCCATTGGCACATGCCAACATGCTCATTTGGTAGCCTTTTCTACCAAGGCCACAGCCCTATGACCATGCATGCCATTGGCACATGCCAAACACACACGTTGGTAGGCTAACTTACAAACCGTGCAACCTACCACCAAGGCATTCCGCACATGCCATTGGCACATGCCAAACACACACGCCGTAGCCTAACACCAAGCCGTGCAACCTACCACCAAGGCATTCCGCACATGCCGTTGGCACATGCCAAACACGCCACTAGCGGCTCTCGGCATTACCACTTACGCTCGAGTGCAACTCGCAACGAAGGCATTCCGCACATGCCATTGGCACATGCCACATGCGTCCCCTAGCGGCACCACTTGCACGCAAGATACAACCAACACTCGAGACATCAACACAAGCGGGGATGCTTTCTAGGGTTTTGGTTTGGCGGTCACAGCATGCAGCGTACACTACGCTCACATTACGAAAGCGTGAAAAGGAATAAAGCGGTCAAATAAAAGAGGAAATAATGGTGAAAACGTTTTCACCCATTAACACGATGCGGTTACCACCTCCTCCCATTATTTCACCCTTTACTCTCTTCCTTCATGAGGCCGAGGCACGTTTCAATCTCGACTTGTATAAATAGGTTTTACCTATTTCCACCCCGACAACAAGTCTCGGTCGGAGAGAAAATACTACACTCTCGAAAGGCAACTTTGCAAGCTCTCCCAAAAGCTTCCATCTCTTGCAAGCTTCGAAGCTTTCACTTTTACGATACAAGTCGAGACGCTACTCTCCTAGAATTATTCTGGTCTCAACACCTTTCTTTGCTTCCCTCCCCAAATCAACCCTTCTCCTCCACTTTGTGACCGAGAAGCAAGTAGGAACGGCCATTTCTTGGTTTAGGCCGGACTTGTACAGATTGATCTCTCGAATCTATAAAGTGCTCACGTGCAGCACATTTGTTTAGGGTTTGAACCAGTTTCTCACTCACCTACCGAATTTACCGAAATCGGCAGAAACCATTTTTACCCATAAACACACATGATCTTATTATTTTGATCGATTAACACAACACACACATGATCTTATGCCATGTATTTGTAGATATTACAGGAAGTAGACGAATAACACTCAATAACGAAAAGAAATAAAACAAACCACACAGACGTGCAAGTACGCACACATTTATTATAGATAGTAGGTCTAGTGGAAACTCCACATACACCGTACACGCCGAACACTGATGTTCATCATTGCATATGTTTCCGGTGGACATACCCATTGATAATTTAATCAGAAGCACAGAGGTGAGAGTTCAAGTCTTCGATGTTTTTCTGGAAAAAAGCTAGATAGTCAAAGGGAACCGGAGAATCCTCATTAATCTTCTCATAATCCGCTATCCAGGTCACGATGCTTCCATGTCCATTAGCCTTCGGTTTAACTACAAGTGTTGCATCAAACTTCTTATAATCATTCATCATGCCTCCTTCTATTCCACTATGAGTTATCGTCCTTGTTTCATCAGTGTACGTAGTTTTCTCCCTGAGAGTAAGTGGTTTCCCCTCTGCATAGACAAACACATTAATATAACCTTAAACCAAGTTTAAGCTCAGGATATGAAGATAAAATAAGACAATGAATTATACATCTAAAGCATACCGATAATATAGGAACACTCCTTGACACAACCAGATGTAGTTCCATGTCCCTCGACAGCTTTAACGCTAGTGTAGAGATGAGGGATTGCGCTTGGAAGGTCTTCATGGTGTTTAAATATTTTGTAGTATTTGTCGGCGTTGCAGTTAACCTCCGATTCAATAATAAGTTTCCCAACAAGACCTGAAATGGTATGTTGATGGGCCATGATGATGGTTGATACTGGTTCCTGCCTTAACTAAATATTAGGATGATTGTGAATTTGTGATGAAATTGATCTTAGCTGAATGAGTTTATATAGAAACAACCCACCAGTACAGGAATGAATTGATTAATCACAAAATTGGTCAAAAAGACCAAAATCAAAAATTCTTAGGTGAAAAGGACATTTAGATTTTGATACCGTTTAAATGGAGAAAAATGTAAAAATAGTCACGATGTAAACAGTTTCATCATGCCCAATTTCAAATACTTTATCTTATTTTTAATTTACTTCAAGATGCATCCAGTTTCATCCGTACTATTTTTTAAGTTTCAGTCAAGATGAATCCAGTTTCATCCTTGCTATTTTTTTAGTGTCCATTTCACCCATACTAATTTTTACTCGTCCATTTGAACCATGTTTTAAAAATATTTGGACAAATGACCCATTTTCGGTTGATTAATCGATGGTCATGTGACCCAATAGCGAGCAACATTTAGGACAACAATCATTCAACTCTATCCGGAAAGAATCAAAGACTTTTAGATAAGATAAGATTTTGTGAGATAATTATATTAGCATGCTTATGTTAACACGACAGGAATGAAGTCTGAAAGTGGTTTTTTAGTACACAGTTGACGTTTGAAGGGTCAAAAGTTAAGCTCATTTCCTACTTAATCAAGGATTGTTAGTTGTTTGATATTGTCGTAATATTGTTTGGCACATGCGCGCGCCCATGAGTGACCCCATCATTCACCCAACGTACGGGAATCAAATATTTGCTAAGGTTTGTAGTGTCGCATGTTTCTAGGTTTTTACGTTGGGCGAGAACAAATTTTGGGACCTCCACAGTACCACTGTGGGGTAAAGTTCTAGTCTATATAAAACAGGCAAAGGGTAGAGGATGCCATTGATATTTTGGGACCTCCACAGTACCACTGTGGGGTAAAGTTCTAGTCTATATAAATACCCAGTCAAATGAAGTGGATATTTCATAAGCCCATAACCAGCATTAGCGAGTTCTGCAGCCCCTAGCGATAATTTGATATTCTGTTTGCAAAGTGGTCATGTATTTTCTTTGGATCAATGTCCCTGTTCTTGGTTATGAAATCAGCAGCTGAAGTCAGCAATCTTTAGTTGCCTACTTAAACAAGACTTTAAAGCAGTGGCAGAACTAGAAAATGAATGATGGGTGGCTTGAAAACAACTTGGCTTAACTTGGGCTGGCTTAAACCTGTTGTTTAGGCTTGATCTTTGTTAACTGAACACAAATACACCATTGATAACTTAATCAGAAGCACAGAGGTAAGTGTTCAAGTCTTCGGTGACCTGATTGCACAAAGCTAGAAAATGAATAGGAACCGGAGAATCCTCATTTATCTTCTCATAATCTAAAATATATTTAACAATGCTTCCATGTCCGTTATCCTTTGGATCAACGACAAGTGTTGCATCGAACTTCTTGTAATCATTCATCAAGTCTCCTTCGAATATGCTATGACATATCGTCCTTGTTTCATCGTTATAGGTAGTTTTCTCATTGCAACTAAGTGTTTTACCCTCTGCGTACACATCAATATAAATGTTAAATCAATTTTTAGTGTACGAATGAAGAGAAAGCAGGGATATAAGAATTTTGATGTATTGATTGTTATGTAAGCATATACCATGCATATAGCCCCACTCCTTGATGCAACCAGAAGTAGTTCCATGTCCCTCGACAGCTTTGACGCTACTGACAATATGAGGGATTGCGTTTGGAAGATCTTCATGGTGCTTGTATATTTGGTAGTACTTGTCAGCGTTGCAGTTAACCTCCGATTCCATAACAAGTTTCCCTACTAGACCTGAAATACCATGAGTATGAGCCATTCCTGATTGTTGATACTTATTGTTTCCTTAGCTGGATATTAGGATGCTATTATTGTGATGAAAATTAGTGTTAGCTGAATGAGTTTATATAGAAACAACCAGAAACTACAGGAATGAACAGATAAACGATGATGACTGTTAGGGCAACGATCATTCAACTAGAACTATCCTGAAAGAATAAGAGATTTAACGACGAAAAGATTTTGTGATGAGATTGTAGTTATAATTTGACCTTTAACCACTAGTATTGTGATGATATGCTAGGCACAAACTTTGAATGAATTTTTCGTATAAAACGGTTGAAAGATAGACAGCTGATTGCATATACTACATCATACTCCTATGTATTGCCTTTCCCTACATTCATTACTTACTATAGATAACACATCAGTTGAATTCATATAGCTAGTATTTTACTCCATAAATCCTATTCCTCGGTAATAAGAGTGCATGATTGAGTTAGTTCTAAATCATCAGCACACCTTCTAGTTGTACGTTACATATTTGAGTTTGTTATTGTACGTGTTTCGTCCATCAATCAACAATAAATCCTTAATATGAAAAAATTTCATATCATGTTCGATCAACTGTATGCATTAAAGGTGCCCGATGTTGTGTACATGTGATGTAGGTAAGGCTGCACATGGTCCGGTACGGCCCGGTTCTCTTATGGAACCGGTCCTTGTACTTGGTGTTGACCGGGACTGAAATTTGAGGACCGGTACCTGTACTTGTACCTGGTGTTGTACCTGTACCTCCGGTACCGGTCCGGTACAAGTCCGGTACCGGGTTTTTTACCTGTTCAAAAAACTATTACAACATTTCCATTTTTCAGTTCAAATGTTCAATACTAAAACAACATTTCCAGTTCAATGTCACATGCATACTTAAGTTCAACATTTTCATAACTTATTACAAAATACTAAAGTTAAAGTGAGTGAAAACAACATTTGCAATCCTAGGCCACAAATATGCACATTCATCTCCTCTCCAATAAGGCCAGTGATAGCACAACCTCAACCTGTGTTGAACAAATAACAATCAAATACATAAGAAGTTCATAACCACAGCAGCCTGACATTTCAAGTATGTATGATACATTGATACTAGATAACACTATTTCAGCAAGTACAATAGTGAGAAACTTGAGGTAAATATGGACAATGTGCACAATTTCAGTCATAGACTCATAGTCATATGCAAACGGGGGTTCTCAATTCTCAAAATGAAAAAGTAAGAAATCATTATATATTAGATGAAGACAACAAGAGAGAACAAGATAAAGAAAGTTATACCAACCTTCCATTTCTTAGCAAGGAATGAACTTTAAGCTTTAGCAAAGCTTCAATCCATCTTTGCAAGAGTAAAAAAAAGATAAAACAATAAAGTAAGTAACAATACAAAAAAAGTAAAGTACTATTAAAGATAACAAAAAGAAGAAAAACTAAAGTACCTTCCGCATCTTCACCATCATCATCGTGTACATAATCACATAAAAGATCAAGAGCAATGGGTTTTTGTAAGAAGCTTTGTGTACGAGCAATGCTTCAAATCTTCGTAGACAAAGAAGCTCTCCATGGAGTAAGCACGCGCTTCCAGGTGCTAAAAGCGATTCGGATGCAATCGAAGACACGGGCATGGCCAAAATATCTCTCGCCATATATGACAGTACCTTATACCTGTTTGAATTAGCCTTCCACCAAGCCAATATGTCGAAGTCGTCATCTTGATCTACTTCACGCATTTTACCATCCATAACATCTGTCAAGTACCTATCTAACTCTGTGGTTCTTGCTTCTTCAACACAACTTGGGTTGTCCCAATGCTGTCTCTTCCTTGATTGAATTCTAGATTTCAAACCTTTAGATTGCACATTAATAGAATTGGAAACTATCGGAGCAGCACTAGATGAACCATCCTCATGAGCTGAATACATTGAACAATAATCTTCAAATAGTTCCTGAAATTCTAATTTTACCTTTCTCATAATTCTCTGAACCTCCCACGAATTATTGTCAAACAAACAATTAAGTGTAAACTCCAGACCCTTTTGTTTCTCTCTTGGATCCAACAGTTGAGCAAAAAACATAACAGAATTCATTCTCTCATAGACACCCCAATACTTGTGGTACTTGGCAAACATTAGACGAGACATACGTGCAATAAATGGATCTGATGCTACATTATCTTTAAATTCAACTAATTGTTCATGGATGAATACCAATTCCCAAAGGAAACTATGAGTTGTGACTTGTGTAGAAGCGAGAAAAATTGATGATTGCATTGAAGAATACCTCTAAACACTTCACAAGACCTCTAGCATAGTTCCAATCTTCTTTATAAGGAGCATGTGTTCGTACTTTCTTCTTCTTCTTCTTCGTAGCCTTGTTCTTGCCTGTTGGATCTAACTCCTCAACCTCTTCTTCAATATCCTCAACCTCATCATCTTCTTCCATATCTTCAACCACTTCTTCCCGGGACCATGATATCATCACTAATTATAGCTTTCTCAATATCGGCATCACTAGGTAAAACACATTCCTTGTCTTGCTCAAAAATAAACCTATCTTGAAAGTCCTTATCAATCTCTGCTAACATTGCAAAAACTTTCTCTCATATCTTTGGGCAGCTTCTAACATCAAGTAAGTGCTATTCCAACGGGTGAACACATCTAAAGTCAATGCTTTCTTGTAATCTACCTTTGCTATGGAAGCACATTGTTTAAACTTTTCATACCTAGAAGGAGAACTAAGAACATGTTTTACAACTGACCTTATCCTTTTAATCGATTCGTTGAAGAGCCGTCTGCATCTTTTATGACAAGAGCAAGAACATGGGCTGCACACCTCACACGATAACAAATAATCAAGAAAAATTAGTCATAAGAATATAAGATGCCTGTGACAAATTCACACACAAGTATAATTGCATATAAGAAATCAAAACTATGGCGGTAACTCATGGAAAGCCCTCTCATACTAAAAAAAAAGAAAACAAAGCAACAACAAAGATAATTGCATACCACTATAAGCGCATAAGATGAAATTGATCAAAAGCAAGCATCTTCAACTCGGAAAGAGAAATATAGATTGCAAGAGAAGGATTTAAACATATATTTGAACATAACCATGGCTCAGTCATATGTTCAATGAAGAGTTGAGTGAGAAAAAAATAAATATTTAGCTAAAGGCAATTGAAGTTCGAAACTTACATGTAAATACTTAGCTCTAATTGGTGATCCAGTCCAGCTAGTAACAACTTTCTTGGATGATCCATAGCTACGGTGTTGGCGCTCACATTGTCTAGAGTAACACCAAAATACATCTTGTAGGCCCCAATCTTTCAAACAATCCACCAGACTTCTCACGATTGCACAACTGAGTGACCTTCAACTTGACAAAACATCGGTATTCTCTTCTGCAGGTGTCGATTCTGATCAATGTAGTGAACGGTTACACAAATATAATTAAAATTATTCGGTGATGTCCATGTGTCCGTTGTCAAAGATACCCTGCTTGGATGTCAAGAAGTAGGTTTTTAGGACATTCTTCTCTTCTACATACATCTTTAAGATATCCCTATAAATTGACATACGTCCTGGAACCTTGAACCTAAGCTGTGCCTCTTGCATCATTGCCACAAATCCACGACCCTTCTACTTTTCTAAAAGGTATTTCATCCTTAATGATCCACTCAACAAGACGCCTTCTTAACCTATCATAAGCGTAAGTATGAGAAATAAGCTTACCATCCAGGACTGGTTTTGGGGTGGCATCAACAAAGATGGTTGTCCCTTCACTTTCTTCTTGTTAGGATTTCTTGGACATCTATCCAAATGTTTCCGTAATCCGAAGTGCCATTTACATCATTGTGAGCAGCATATGTTTTGTGGCGGTGATGACATTCGACTTGAGTATCATTTATCCTAGTCATTTCCTGCCAAACACTTGATCTCACTTTGCGTGCTTCTTCTTGCTATCATCAACTTCAAGCTGCTTGAGCTTGTACTTGTTGGAGTTGCGGGTTCTTCATTGGTGTGAGATGCGGCTTGAGAGGAAGATCCAACTTGTTTGTTGAGTTGTACTTGCAGTTGGAGTTGCATTTGTAGTTGGGGTTGCATTTGATGTGGTCATCTAACATCATAAGCAAAGGTAAACTTCTTTAAGAATGTGCATAACAACATATAAGCAAGTATAAGCGTAAAACAAGATAAGTGTATAACTAAGAAGCATAGAGCCCAAACAAAAGATAGAGCCACTTTAACCAAAATATAATGAGACCAAGAGTTACAAATCAATTCTTATCGGTGAAAGACAAGGTGATGCGGGACATTATCATTATCATAATGGTTTATTTGAAGCTAACAAGATTTTACGAGGACAAAAAATTTGGATTTTAAGTTAACAAACAACTTTTGTTATCATTTCCATGGTAACAAACAACTTTTTGTTAATGTTGAATTCGAGAATCATATTTCCCTTTATTTCAACACAAACAACGAAGTACAACACGAGTCACATACATCTATTTAGCCTAACAGAAACCCAATTTCTTGACAAAACTAATCAGAATTGAATTAAAACATGAACAAATCCAAGTTAAGAAATACTTCTAGTAAGAAGAAGAAGAACTAAAGTACCTTGGGAAAACACCACTAGCATGAACTAAAGACCACAAGCTCTCCAAAAGCTTTCATCTCTTGCAAGCTTCCTAAGCTTTAACTTTCTGATACAAGTCGAGACACTACTCTCCCAGAATTATTCTGGTCTCAACACCTTTCTTTGCTTCCCTCCCCAAATTAACCCTTCTCCTCCACTTTGTGACCGAAGCAAGTCCGGAACGGCCATTTCTTGGTTTAGGCCGGACTTGTACAGATTGATCTCTTGAATCTATAAAGTGCTCACGTGCAGCACATTTGTTTAGGGTTTAAATCAGTTTCTTACTCACCTACCGAATTTACCAAAATCGGCGAAAACGATTTTTACCTATAAACAATTGGCGACCACAGCGGGAGGATTGATCTATCGGCTACAATGTCAGACTGTCGATCTCAATCTTCGACCCAGATGTCAATATGGTAGGGAAGGTGACTCAATCCAACACAAGCGCCGACAACCCGGTTACCGGTTGTAAAAACTACACTGAAAACCCAGGGACTCGAAGAAGATGCTACCAGCGATTGTGGACTTGCGACTCAATCCGACTCAACTGGCAGACAACCCGGTTACCAGTTGTTAAAACTACACCAGAAAACTGGGGACTCGCTGAAGACGCTACCAGCGATTGGGGACTAACTGGCGATGCTACTAGCAAAGCCTCCTTTTACTTGGAGAGAGGCGTGTTTGCAAAAACCTATGAAGTGAGTAAATTTAGATTGGGCAAGATATATGATCTGTTTTTAGGTTCTTAATAAAACCGTCATACTACTGCGTCTTGTGCCTATTGGTAGCACACACTTTCATAAAAGCAATATTCCTTTCCTAAAACATAATCAGAGTTATATTATCAAAACCATTCATCCTAGAAATAATCCAATATCCTCAAAAGCTACCAACTGTCTATCAAAACCGGTCGAACTTTAACCAGACATCCAATATGTTTTTCAAAAAAAAAAAAAAAAAGAAGAACCTAAATGAAAGTTTAACAGAGAAACATTCAAGGAAAATCATCCAACAGAGGTCTGCTCTTCTTGGAGAAAGTCAACTTTGCATCTTCAAGGGCCGCTCTCTTCATAATCAGCATCTTGGAAAGCTTTTCGAGATCTACCTCCTGTCGTGCAATCTCCTCTGCAGAAAGGCTTTCGACTGCTGCATTTTTCGACTTTTGGATCTCAGCAAGGCCTTCGACAAACCACGAAGCATTGAACTCCTTTTCTACACACACGTCGCGATGGTGCTCCCAGTCGGCAATAACGTTTTCAGAAACGGTGTGGCCAGTCACCTCACGCATGTCCTCAATGGAAGATAAAGCCTTTTCCACACGCTTAACCAGCGCAAATCGACTAGTGATCTTCTTGGTTGTGGCCATATGTCCATGCTTCTCCCAGATTCTGGTGTACAACGCCTCATACTTAGCCAGCACGCTAAAACCGCCAACCAGCACATGACCCGGATAAGGAACCAAGTACGGGGGATCAAAAATGGCGCCTGCAACTGGCCTCACGACTCGCAAAGGGTCTTTTTCCATGCCTATGGCAGCAACCATCAGAGAATCATCCACCGTTTGAACCACATCTGTGCCCGGCAATTGGCTAACTCCCATCTCCAAGTCACCGACGGTGGTCACCAAAGGCAAGTTTTTGTGCGGCTCCACCCCGAGAATCGTCCTCCGGCAGTTCCTCCTGCCGAACTTGAGTTAGACATTTTTCAAAAGAAGAAATGGGAGAAGAAAGAAAAAGAAGCGCGAAACTCACCGAACCACTTCCCTAAAAAGAACCAGTCTTTTGCCCGAGAGGAATCACTCTCACTTGTCGAACTTTTTCTTTCTCGACGCATCACCACTATGAGAAGGCTCGGTCTTTCCTTAGGAATTCTTGAAGAAATTGCCGTCTCTGGCAACGTGCAAGGGAAGCGAAAGCATTAACACTACCGAAGCCCTGGATGAAAAAAGACACATGTTTTCATCAGAAATTCACGTGTTTTGAGACAAACCAACAAGGAGGTGACACATACCTGGTTATTGGAAGAATTAAAAGACACGAGAGCTGCGGGAGGATCTTTTGAAACCGCCCGGAACCCAGCAGACACGATTCTTCGTTCTCCGTTCCTTTGCTGGGGACTTTCAGGTTGCCGAGGCAACTTTCGCTTGAGATCTCTCAACATTGGATACTTCTTCAAAGCTGGCAGGGAAGGTTTACAACGAACATTCTCCACCAAGTTATTTACAAAATCTTGGATCATAAAAAACTCATCGCACCAGAACTAAATAAAATCTTGGATCATAATAAACTCATCGCACCAGAACTCATTATAGCCAAAAGTCGTCGAAGTTACTCTTCCCGTTTGAAAGAAGGGGAGGCGAATACCCGGCTCAAGGGCACTGGCATTGAGGGCGGCACGCAATGGATCCTTAGGAACCACCAGATGGTAAGCAAGAGGCACCCCTTGATCGAAAACCCATGTGACGAGCAGCACGGTCAATATTGTAAGCAGCTATCTAGAAAGACCCCATGAAGAAAGACGACATATAACCGGGTATGCAGCTTTGAATAAACAAGTTTTCACCAACACTTAAGTTGCCATCAGAAGACAAAGACATGATCGGAGCAGAAGCAAAGGTGTCAATTTGAGTCACCGACCTATGGATCGGCTACCATGGGCGAAAAACCGATTTCATACGACTTATCGAGAAGACTATCCAAGCTCATACCAACTCTTGGACGCTTGTTCACCCATCGAAGAATTCGGGAGCCGCCCCAACTCGCGGGAATCGAAGGCAACGGTTTCGGAGCGTACTTCTCAAAGTGCTCCCATAACCAGGCTTGCAGAAATGCAACGTGCACGTATGAATCCACTTTCATGAAACCATTCGAAACTCGCATGTTCGCAACTAGGTAATCCAGGTGCACATACAGGGAACCAAGGAATAGATTTCCAATGGGAAGAACCTCACCTTTTGCCAACTTCACGACAATCACTAGCAACTCGGTCTTATTTCCTTCTTGCGAACCATCATCAAAAATGTCTCTAGACAACCGGACAACCAAAAATCTTTGCAACATGAAGATCAGCGCTTTTCTCGTTTAGGTTCCGACTCGTCCGGAAACCATTGAGATATCCACCAGCTGTAAGGCACCTTTCATCCTCTTTCCTGGATAGAATCTTTCGACTTCGCAGTGGAGTCTTTTCAAGCGAAATCTCCCAACTTAGCGGCAAGGTCATCCCGCATCTTCCCCTCACTTTCAGATAATTAGATGTTAAGATTCCGGTTCTGGGAAGATTCAACAAGAGAGCCACACTCTCCAAGGAGAAAGTTATTTCATCCCATCTACATATGATTGTATGGGTGTCCAGAACACCATCACGGAGATGAAAGCAACCAAGCCGGGATATCCTTCCTAATGCGGAGATATCTTCGAAGCTCGACAAACATCAATAATCTGCGCTCGAGTCAAGTTGGTATTTATGTGCTCCTTAATCACCATGAACTCAACCCATCTATCAAAAGAACGCAATGGGCTTTGACACATCCACGAAATCAATGTTGGAAGAAGAATATACCCCTTTATGAAGACGAGAACCGTATGGTGTTCTCTCAAGGCGAATCAACGTGTCTTCTTTTCATCTTCACCACCGGTTAACAAAATTGGCACAAAACACAGGTGATTCTTCCGAAGCGAGGGCGAGGGTTTGGCAAAGAATTTGTCATCCGTGTTTGGTTTGGAACTATGAACATCCTTCGATGAGGCGAAATTTTGTTCAGGTAACATCTTGTCGGATTTCTTCATAACAACTTAATAACAAGATATATGCACACGGAGAAAGATGAAATTATCTCCCTGACACATAACCGCGCCCAACAAAAGGAAAACCTGGAATACAAAAAAAAAGAGGGTGTATTCTCTGCGGGTTCAAAACTACACGCGCTGTACTTTCTTCAGGTCCGCAATTCATATATGCAAGATTTCCTATGGGTTCGAAGTCATATGAAGCACATATACGGTATTCTTCTTCAGGATTCATATACAATATTATCTACGGGTTCAAAAATGCACACGTAGTATCTTCTTCAGGGTTCAAAATTATATACGAAGTATTTTATACGGGCTCAAGTGCGTCTGCAGTATCCTTCTTCGGGTTCAAAACTATATACACAGTATTTTCTACGCGCTCGAATGCGTCTATGATATCCTTCTTCGGGTTCAAAATTATATATGGAGCATTTTTCTACGGGCTCGAATCATATATGCAGTATTTCCCTTGGGTGCATATATACAATATTTTCTACAAGAAGCACGCCAAGAAATCATATGCGCAATATCATTGCAAGGATTAACAAAAAAAAAAACGCCTACTTTTAGGGTTTGCACCTACATGAAAAGGGAAACAAGAGAATCTTGGAAGACATACACAGAAGCTTTTTTTTTTGTAACTCTGCCGCTAGTATGAAAAGATGAAAGCACAAATTACAAGATGAGAGAAATGGATTTTTTATATATATGGGTGTGGAGATTCCAAAATAGGGAAGGATATCCCTTTACCAACATCATGCGTATAAGGAACGGGCCCACAAGGGCGCCCAACCTCCCAACGTCGCCCAAGTTGTACCGGTCCCACCAGTTGCGCCAACTCCACAGTACCGCCCAAGCCGCACCGGTCCCACCAATTGCGCCCAGCTTCCCAACGCCGCCCAAGCCGCACCGGTCCCACCAGCTAGCACGCTCAGTTTCCCAACATACGCCCTACTTCCCGACGTCGCCCAAGTTGCACCGGCCCCACCAATTGCGCCAACTTCCCAATGACCGCCCAAGTCGCGCCAGCTAACACACTCAGCTTCCCCACCTTGCGCCGGTCCCGCCAGCTAGCACGCTCAGTTTCCCAACTCGCGCCAACTTCTCAATGTCGCCCAGCTTCTGTCTCTCTCTCAATGACAACGACTTCACGATTGTGCCATCCTCTAGCTTTGCGCAAAACTGTCAAAGGCAAGGATTCCAAATCCTATTTATAAAAAGGTCAGACGAGCCTCCTCAATTCTCTTTACAGTATGATGTTGATAGTTTGTCACCATCTTATGCTTACCTCGCAACAAAGCTCTGTTCCAAGCTAAGCGGGGACTTAATGTTGATGGTGGTTTTTAAACAAATGGTAAAATCGTAAAACCCCAAATAACCTAATGTCATCGGTGACACATTTATTAGATCATTTAATGCATGTAGTCGGTAATTAATAGGGGTATTTTTTCAAATTAGGGTTACAACAAACAAAACCTAATTCCCCTCGTGCCAATGACAAATCATGCCCGACCACACCTAGCCCAAGCTAGCCAGCACCCACGTGCCAATGGAAAATCATGCCAGCCACACCAAACGCGCCAAAGCATGCCAACCATGCTAGCTGCACCTCCGTGCCAATGGAAAATCATGCCAGCCAAACCTAGCCCAAGCTAGCCGCGCCCTACCAAATGCACTCTGCCTTGGCCCTAGCTACGTTAGTCACGTCACGCCAAGCCAAGGACTCTGCCTTGGCCCTAGCCACACCATGCCAAAATGGCGCCCGCGCCTAGGCTTGCAAACCATGCAACCAAGGCCAAATCGGCCACGCATGCCATTGGCACCTGCCAACGCGCTCGCTGGTAGCTTTCCCTACCAGGACGCGACCCAAGTTGGCCACGCATGCCATTGGCACATGCCAACACGCTCATTGGTAGCTTTTCCTACCAGTACACGACCCAATTTAGCCACGCATGCCATTGGCACATGCCAACGCGCTCACTGATAGCTTTCCCTACCAGGACGCGACCCAAGTTGGCCACGCATGCCATTGGTACATGCCAACACGCTCGCGGTAGCTTTTCCCACCAGGGCGCAACCCAAGTTGGCCGCGCACGCCATTGGCACATGCCAACACGCTTCTTGGTAGCTTTTCCAACCAGGGCGCGACCCAAGTTGGCCACGCATGCCATTGGCACATGCCAACACGCTCTGGTAGCTTTTCCTACCAAGACGCGACCCATATTGGCCACGCATGCCATTGGCACATGCCAACACGCTCGCTGGTAGCTTTTCTTACCAGGCCATGCCCCTAATTGCCGAGCATGCCATTGGCACATGCCAACACGCATCGCTGGTAGCTTTTCTTACCAGGCCACGGCCCTAATGGCCGAGCATGCCATTGGCACATGCCAACACGCATCGCTGGTAGCTTTTCCACCAGGCCGTGACCCAAATTGGCCACATGTCATCGGCATATGCCAACACGCATCACTGGTATCTTTTCTTACCAGGCCATGGCCCTAATGGCCGAGCATGCCATTGGCACATGCCAACACACATCATTGGTAGCTTTTCTTACCAGGCCATGGCCCTAATGGCCGAGCATGCCATTGGCACATGCCAACACACATCGCTGGTAGCTTTTCTTACCAGGCCATGGCCCTAATGGCCGAACATGTCATTGACACATGCCAACACGCATCGATGGTAGATTTCTTACCAGGACATAGCCCTAATGGCTATGTGTGCCATTGACACATGCCAAACACACACGCTGGTAGCCTAACTTGCAAACTGTGCAACCTACCACCAAGGCATTCCACACACGCCATTGGCACTTGCCACACACGTCACTAGCAGCTCTGGCATTTCCACTTACACTCAACGTACAACCTACCACCAAGACATTCCGCACATGCCATTGGCACATGCCACACACGCCACTAGCAGCTCTGGCATTGCCACTTGCACTCAAGGTGCAACCCGCAACTAACGCATTCCACACATGCCACACGCGCCACTAGCAGCGCCACTTGCACTCAAGGTGCAACCAACACTCGAGACATCAACACAAAGGCGGGGATGCTTTCCGGGGTTTTGGTTTGGCGGTCACGACTTACAGCGTACACTACGCTCACATTAAGAAAGCGTGAATAAGAATAAAGTGGTCAAATAAATGAGGAAATAATGGTGAAAACGTTTTCACCCATAAACACCATGCGGTTACCACCTCCTCCCATTATTTTACCCTTTACTCTCTTCCTTCATGAGGCCAGGGTACGTTTCAATCTCGACTTGTATAAATAGGTCTTACCTATTTCCACCGGACAACAAGTCTCGGTCGGGAGAAAAGTACAACACTCTCGAGAAAGGCAACTTTGCAAGCTCTCCAAAAGCTTTCATCTCTTGCAAGCTTCCTAAGCTTTCACTTTGTGATACAAGTCGAGACACTACTCTCCCACTATTGTTCGGTCTCAACACCTTTCTTTGCTTCCCTCCCCAAATCAACCCTTCTCCTCCACTTTGTGACCGAAGCAAGTCTGCAACGGCCATTTCTTGGTTTAGGCCGGACTTGTACAGATTGATCTCTCGAATCTATAAAGTGATCACGTGCAACACATTTTTTTAGGGCTTAAATCAGTCTCACTCACCTACCGAATTTACCAAAATCGGCGGAAACGATTTTTACCTATAAACAGATACAAAAACCCAAAGCCTGATTTCTACAGAAATGCTCCTATTAATTGAACAATGGTATATCTAATACAAGATTATCAGTTAAGAAATTCTGCTCCAACTGCGCTATGAGTTATCTAATAATACATGAGTATCAGTAAGTCTATGACATATTGCCAATGGCAAGAGTTGGAAAGCTTGTGTTCCCTTGATTTAGCTTCAAATCCCAGTTTAGCATCCTTCTTGAACCGATGTTTTTCTTCAAACGTACAACACTTCCTTTCGTTCCAGTTCTATTGATAACTTCCCGCAGGTATGAGACTCCTAATATAGTTTCCAGATCTTGAGAAATGCGAATGATGCCGGAGATCAGCCAACATTTTCATAGATTTAGGAACCACCCATGCCCAACGGTTAGGGATTATTGCTGACCAGATATAATAAGAAATCTTGAGGTGAAGGAATAGATGTTCTCGTGTCTCAATGCCATTTCCACATAGTATACAACAGTTATTCAGAGTCATACCTTTACGTTCTAAAACATCCATAGTATTCAGTTTTCCATGCATTAAACACCACATTAGGAAGTTTATTTTGGGAGGGATTACATGCTTCCATACGAAATGATGGGGGAAGGAATCTAAACCAACTGAAGTTTATTTCCCAATTTTCCCTAATGCATATGGTACACCTTCGTTATGCACAGGGAAGGTAAGCCTTGCCAAATCTTAGATGGTACCAACAATCCAAATTACTTGGATAACATTTTATTATTACGCCTTGATTGTCAGTATAATAACAGATAGTAGATGAAAAACACTCATAACAATAAGAAATGAAGAGAACCACACCTACGTACAAGTACGGACGCATTTATTATAGACGGTAGGTCTAGTGGAAACTCCACATATAGACTTTATTTTTATATACCACCGATACAACGGTAGTATTCATCCCCGCATATGTATCCTGGAGATTTATCCATTGATAATTTGATCGGAAGTGCAGAGGTGAGATTTCAAGCCTTCGGTGACTGTTGAAAGAAAGGCTGGATAAGGAATAGGAACTGGAGAATCCATTTATCTCCTCACAGACTACAGTATTCTTTAATGCCCAGAGTCGATCATCAATCTACAAGGGCTCTGTGCGAACTTGATTATAGGGACTTTTATAAGGTCAACTTATTTTTTTAAGGTCAACTATTATTTCACACATCTTTATTCAATGTGAGTTTGCAAAGAAGGTATGGGATCATTTCTAAAATTTCTTGGAGATAAGATGGAGGCCGTCAAATTCATAATGCAGAATAAAGAATTTTGATAGTAAAGTTGGAGAATAGTTAAGAAAACTCAATATTAATTAATAATAATATGTTTTGTACATAGGACTTGTCTCATATTTAAATAATTATAAGACTCAAACTTGGAAAATAAGAAATCCCTAAAATAAAGAAAGTTCTAGAATTAAATGACTTCTAAAAATAAGTAATTCTAAAAATAAGAAATATTACTCTAAATTAATTAAACTCTAAAAATAATAAGAAAAGGGGCTTTTTACAAATCTAGGCCTGTTATTTTTATGGCTTACAAAACTAAGCCTGTTTTTTATTTCTTACAAAACTAGGCTAGTTTTGGTGGATGGAAAGTTAGCTGCAGTTATCTGCCACCTATCCATATTTTGCCAGTTTAAAAGATGATTTAGTCCTTCAAACACCCCATCTAAGATCAACGACAGAGATTACATATTAAGTGAATGGCTAAGATCTTGTTCATAAGTACACGTGTAATAAATCTAGCCACAGAAAATCGAAGGCCTAGGATCTTGTTCAATCATTCAGCTCCTTCATTCATGCACTCCCTATGCACTGTTGTTTATGGGGAAAAATTGTTTCTACTGATTTCGGTAAATTCGGTAGGTGAGTGAGAAACTGGTTCAAACCCTAAACAAATATGCTGCACGTGAGCACTTTATAGATTCGAGAGATCAATCTGTACAAGTTCGGCCTAAACCAAGAAATGGCCGTTCCCGGACTTGCTTCGGTCACAAAGTGCGGGAGAAGGGTTGATTTGGGGAGGAAGCAAAGAAAGGTGTTGAGACCGGAATAGTGCAGGAGAGTAGTGTCTCGACTTGTATCGAGAAAGTGGAAGCTTCGGAAGCTTGCAAGAGATGAAAGCTTTTTGGAGAGCTTGCAAAGTTGCCTTTTACGAGAGTGTAGTATTTTTCTCTGGCCAGAGACTTGTTGTCTGGTGGAAATAGGTAAGACCTATTTATACAAGTTGAGATTGAAACGTACCCTGGCCTCATGAAGGAAGAGAGTAAAGGGTGAAATAATGGGAGGAGGTTGTAACCGCAAGGTGTTGGCATGTGCCAATAGCATGCGTGACCGTTTAGGGCCGTGACCATGGTAGGAAAAGCTACCAGCGAGCGTGTTGGCATGTGCCAATGGCATGCGTGGCCGTTAGGGCCGTGGCCTTGGTAGGAAAAGCTACCAGCGAGCGTGTTGGCATGTGCCAATCGCATGAGTGGCCGTTAGGGCCGTGACCTTGGTAGAAAAAGCTACCAGTGACGCATGTTGGCTTGTGCCAATGGCATGCGTGGCCGTTAGGGCCGTGGCCTTGGTAGGAAAAGCTACCGAGCGGCGTGTTGGCATGTGCCAATGGCATGCGTGGCCGTTAGGCCGTGGCCTTGGTAGGAAAAGCTACCCGGCGGCGTGTTGGCATGTGCCAATGGCATGTGTGGCCGTTAGGGCCGTGTCCTTGGTAGAAAAAGCTACCAGTGACGCATGTTGGCATGTGCCAATGGCATGCGTGGCCGTTAGGGCCGTGGCCTTGGTAGGAAAAGCTTCCAGTGACGCATGTTGGTATGTGCCAATGGCATGCGTGGCCGTTAGGGCCGTGGCCTTGGTAGAAAAAGCTACCCGATGCGCATGTTGGCATGTGCCAATGGCATGCGTGGCCGTTAGGCCCGTGGCCTTGGTAGGAAAAGCTACCGGTGGCGCAAGTTGGTATGTGCCAATGGCATGCGTGGCCGTTAGGGCCGTGGCCTTGGTAGAAAAAGCTACCAGTGACGCATGTTGGCATGTGCCAATGGCATGCGTGGCCGTTAGGGCCGTGGCCTTGGTAGGAAAAGCTTCCAGTGACGCATGTTGGTATGTGCCAATGGCAGAAAAAGCTACCAGTGACGCATGTTGGCATGTGCCAATGGCATGCGTGGCCGTTAGGGCCGTGGCCTTGGTAGAAAAAGCTACCAGTGACGCATGTTGGCATGTGCCAATGGCATGCGTGGCCGATTTGGCCTAGGTTGCATGGTTTGCAAGCCTAGGTGCGGGCGCTACTTTGGCATGGCGCGGCTAGGGCCAAGGTAAGGGTGTTTGGCTTGGCATGGCGTGACTAGGGCCAAGGTAAGGGTGTTTGGCTTGGTGTGGCGTGACCAGTGTAGCTAGCGCCAAGGCGGAGTGTGTCTGGCTTGGCGCGGCTAGCTCGGGTTAAGTGTGGCTGGCATGATTTGCCATTGGCACGGAGGTGCGGCTAGCATGGTTGGCATGCTTCGGCGCGTTTGGTATGGCGGGCATGGTTTGCCATTGGCATAGAGATGCGGCTAGCTTGGGCTAGGTGTGGCTGGCATGATTTTTCATTGGCACGAAGGTGCGTCTAGCATGGTTGGCATGCTTCGGCGCGTTTGGTATGGCTGGCATGGTTTGCCATTGGCATAGAGATGCGTCTAGCTCGGGCTAGGTATGGCTGGCATGATTTGCCATTGGCACGGAGGTGCGGCTAGCATGGTTGGCATGCTTCGGCGCATTTGGTATGGGCGGCATGATTTGCCATTGGCATTGAGGTGCGTCTAGCTCGGGCTAGGTGTGGTTGGCATGATTTTCCATTGGCACGGAGGTGCGGTTAGCATAGTTGGCATGCTTCGGCGCGTTTGGTATGGCTGGCATGATTTCCATTGGCATAGAGGTGCGGCTAGCTCGGGCTAGGTGTGGTGGCATAATTTTCCATTGGCACGAAGGTGCGGCTAGCATGGTTGGCATGCTTGGCGCGTTTGGTATGGGCTGGCATGGTTTGCCATTGGCATAGAGATGCGTCTAGCTCGGGCTAGGTATGGGCTGTCATGATTTGCCATTGGTACGGAGGTGCGGCTAGCATGGTTGGCATGCTTGGCGCGTTTGGTATGGGCTGGCATGATTTGCCATTGGCATTGAGGTGCGTCTAGCTCGGGCTAGGTGTGGCTGGCATGATTTTCCATTGGCACGGAGGTGCGGTTAGCATAGTTGGCATGCTTCGGCGCGTTTGGTATGGCTGGCATGATTTGCCATTGGCATAGAGTGCGGCTAGCTCGGGCTAGGTGTGGTGGCATGATTTTCCATTGGCACGAAGGTGCGGCTAGCATGGTTGGCATGCTTCGGCGCGTTTGGTATGGCTGGCGTAATTTGCCATTGGCATATAGATGCGTCTAGCTCGGGCTAGGTGTGGCTGGCATGATTTGTCATTGGCACGGAGGTGCGGCTAGCATGGTTGGCATGCTTCGGTGCGTTTGGTATGGCTGGCATGATTTTCCATTGGCATAGAGATGCGTCTAGCTCGGGCTAGGTGTGGCTGGCATGATTTTCCATTGGCACAGAGGTGCGGCTAGCATGGTTGGCATGCTTCGGCGTGTTTGATATGGCTGGCATGATTTGCCATTGGCATAGAGGTGCGTCTAGCTCGGGCTAGGTGTGGCTGGCATGATTTGCCATTGGCACGGAGGTGCGGCTAGCATGGTTGGCATGCTTGGCGCGATTGGTATGGCTGGCATGATTTTCCATTGGCATAGAGGTGCGGCTAGCTCGGGCTAGGTGTGGCTGGCATGTTTTTCCATTGGCACTAAGGTGCAGCTAGCATGGTTGGCATGCTTCGGCGCGTTTGGTATGGCTAGCATGATTTGCCATTGGCATAGAGATGCGTCTAGCTCGGGCTAGGTGTGGCTGGCATGATTTGCCATTGGCACGGAGGTGCGGCTAGCATGGTTGGCATGCTTCGGCGCGTTTGGTATGGCTGGCATGATTTGCCATTGGCATATAGATGCGTCTAGCTCGGGCTAGGTGTGGCTGGCATGATTTGCCATTGGCACGAAGGTGAATTAGGGTTTTGTTCGTTGTAACCCTAATTTGAAAAAATACCCCTATTAATTACTGACTACACGCATTAAATGTTTTAATAAATGTGTCACTGGTGACATTAGGTTATTTGGGGTTTTACGATTTTATCCTTTGCTTAAAAACCACCATCAACATTAAGTCCCCTGCTTAGCTCGGAGCAGGAGCTTTGTTGCGAGGTAAGCATAAGATGGTGACAAACTATCAGTAGCCAATCGTAAAGAGAATTGAGGAGGTTTTTCTGACCTTTTTATCAATAGGATTTGGAATCCTTGCCTCTGGCAATTTGCACAAATCGGGAGGCTGGCGCAATTGGGAAGTTATCGTTGTGAGAGACGGGCAGCTGGGCGACATTGAGAAGTTGACGCGAGTTTAGGAAGCGGCGTGCTAGCTGGTGGGACCGGCGCAAGGTGGGGAAGCTGTGCGTGCTTGCTGGCGGGACTTGAGCGGTCATTGGGAAGTTGGCGTGATTGGTGGGGCCGGTGCAACTTGGGCGACGTTGGGAAGTAGGACGTGAGATGGGAAACTGAGCGTGCTAACTGGCGAGACCGGTGTAAACAAGGAGGGAGTAGGTGTTTCTACAAATAGCAAAGTTTCCTTATTTTGCCTTCCTTCACGCGCGGCTTCAATCAGGGCATCATCCATGCCAAAAAATCTGGAAGCGTTATGTCCCTCATTGCTTCCTTTCCTTTTTAAGGTTCCGTATTCATACCCAACGCAACTGCATCATCTCCCTTGTTTGAGAAAGGGTTCTTCTTGTTGGTTTCTCTTTTCTTTGCCTTGAGACGAATCATCCTCTGAACAGCGAGATTCTCCAAGTGAAGGCGCGAGATCTGACTCTTGCAAAAGCACCCCGACTAGGGTTATTCGGGCTAAGAAAATCATATTGGTATGTTTTCTTCTTCTTCTCTGTTCATGTTATCCTCTTTTTATATGTGTATAGATGGGATAGAACTTGATCATTTTCCCCATTCTTTGCAGTGTATGATGGGACCTTCCAGGGATGGCCATGCCTTTAACTTTTCGGAAAAGGACTTCAGAATTGGCGGAGATCGATCTTCTTCTCTTGAGGAGGCATTGGTTGGGATTGAGTCCTTGCTCCATGAAGCTAGTGAAATTATTAAGGACCTCCCTTCCATCTACCCCCACGAAGAACAGGTGCATGCTCGGACTCTCTTGGGTTCAGTGAGCGTGGAGGAGAGCGCCATGATTCTTGATTTTGATGCGGATGAATCAAAAAACTTTCTTCGAAATATCAATGAGAAAACCTTCGAAGGAGCATATGATGGAAACGCAATAGCCTTTGAAGTTGATGCCAAAGGTGTTGTTGGTGATACTGGAGGGATCATGGTGGCGTATCTTTGGAATGGTCGTCGGGGAGGACACTGCTGCTTCTTCTTTGTGGCTGCTTCGGGATGGGATGTTGAGGTTCTTTGCTTGCTAAAACCGTTGAATGGAACCTTTGTTGCCCGAAGGAATGCTGGGGGAAGTGCTTGAAGATAGCCTTGCCCGAGGGGACTTGTGCTCCATCCTTCGTGGGCTAGTTCCCTTTTGTTATTTCTGTTAGCTGCTTAGTTCCCCTGATGCTTTTTTTTTTTTTTGGTAAACTCATCTTTTCCTTCTTCTTCATCAGTAAACATTTTGCTTCATATATATTTTTTTTGAGAGAGGTTTTGTTTAGATGGCTCTGCAGTGGTTTTCTGGGTTTATCTGATGTATTCATCTTGGGGAAGTACAACTACTAAGAGGAATTGTTAAAGGAAATACTAAAAGGGGAGTAAATGGGAAGTACAAACTTTTTTTTTTTTTTTAATTGGATTCCTTGAGCCATCGCGAGTGAATTATCACGCCTTCAGGTTTCCCCTGATGCTTTTTTTTTTTTTTTTTTTTGGTAAACTCATCTTTTCCTTCTTCTTCATCAGTAAACATTTTGCTTCATATATATTTTTTTGAGAGAGGTTGTGGTATGATGGCTCTGCAGTGGTTTTACGGGTTTTATCGATGTATTCATCTTGGGGAAGTACAACTACTAAGAGGAATTGTTAAAGGAAATACTAAAAGGGAGTAAATGGGAAGTACTGACTTTTTTTTTTAGGAATTGGATTCCTCGAGCCATCGCGAGTGAATTATCACGCCTTCGGGTGTGTCGCATTGATGAGCTTGCAATATCCTCCCAAAAGGGTATCCGCAACCGAGATACGGCTCGTCTTCTCCTTCATCAAACAAATCCATTTTTACTTGTCATCTTCCCAACTTGAAACGAGCTTTCCTTAACCACTAGATCTCCTATTGAAAACGGGTTCAGACGTCGTGCAACCATTTGAGTCTTGGCTTCGTTGGCTTCAATAGAAGTTTCCAAGCTTCTTGCAAAGTGTTCAAATGGTCCAGCTCCCCATTCACATTTCTTGGCGGCGTTTGTGCCGATGTCGCGCAGAGTCCCCATGACGGAATGGGGAAGGAAAGAGCAAGTTGCGAGAAAAGGTTGCTTGATCAGACTTACTTGCATTTGAAAATCATGGGCTAGCGCCAACGGGTCCTCTCCGGATGCCTGGGTTCCCTCAATAGCTCGTTGATGCGATAACTCGTGGGATGATTTTTTGGGAATTCCTTCGGGCGTGGACGTCGGCAGAGGGTGTACATCCAATTTCGCTTTGTTGTCGAGCACCCATAAGCGTCCCAATATCATGTCATGATCTAGTTCTTTGACAATGTGGAACTTGCTATGCGTTATAGCGCCTCCCATCTTGATCTCTAGGTTGATGTAGCCATGCGCGTTCAAAGCTTCTCCTCTCAAGCTCTTAATCACAGACGGGGAATATGTAGCGTCTTGTTTTGTAAATCCTGCTGCCTTTAGTGTCTTGAAAGTAATGATGTTGTGGTCAGAGGTCGTGTCGATGAGCGTGTCGTCAAATTCGTTACCTCTTAAACGGGACGTGGTCAGCAGTCCCCAGTTCTCCTTTTTTGCTCCGTCTGTTTGGAAAGCTTGGGCCCCTAGCGTGGATTCCGAGGAGAGAAAAAGTCGTTTGTCGGATACAACACGATTGAGAGGCTGCGAAAATATCTTAGCGCTGCACCTTGGAAAGATAGAGAATTTCGCATACATGTTGCATCATGGATTGTACGAGTCTCGTGCACGGAGTCCCCAAAGGACCCGCAGTTTCTTATTGGGAGTGGGTCTCGATGCACTCTTTCGTCTCCTAGTTGGAGTTCTCCGCTTCTATCCTTTCTTTGAAAATATGCTTTAGTCTCATTGCAATCGCTAGTCGGGTGGTGAACGAACTGTGGTAATGGCGGTGCCCAGGGTTCGCCATCTCGGCCTCGAGTTGGTGGACTTACGGAAGGTGGCGATCGATGACATCATCTTGAACCCGGGCTTCTAGGAGGTCAATCACCACCTCAATGGGAAACGGAAATCAAGGGCATTTCCTTCGGTCTCACGATCTTTGCACGGGAGTCTTAGTGACGATCTTCCGCGGGGTTCCGTTGCCGCCGCGCTTCACGTTTCGGCTGGTGGCTCATAGTTCGGGCTTTCCTTTTCCCCCTTTCGTTTACTATGTTCACGGAGGATGAGCCGGCATTAAATTGTTTCTTTGATGAGGCGTCTACTCCATGGGTTTCACGCGCATCTTGATTCGAGTTGGCCTAGTTCTTTCTAGTAATCTTTGGTCTTTGTTGTTGCGAGATCGTCTGGCGGCTTCATGGAGTTCGGAGAACATTTGGAAACGCAAGTTTTCTAGCGGGCGCGGTAGATTGGAACCATACCATTGATGCATGCGTTCACCAATTGTTGCTCGGTCACGTTTGGGTCGTGACGATCGAGTGCTTGAACCACGAACCTTTTGACGAAATCATTCGGATGTTCGTTATCCTATTGGTACATTCTTCCGAGGTGCGAGAAAGTAACTTGTTCGGACATGAAGAAGTATTTCTTGTAAAACGCAACCATGCTACTCCCGTTGGGAATCTTGTTTGGTGGGATCTTTGTTGTACCATGTATACGCCCTTCCAGTGAGTGATTTTGAGAATTCCCTTAAACGAAGAACGTGATTATATTCATGTTCACCTAGAGATTCCAGGAAACGAGAAACATGCTCACGTGCATTCCCGATACCATCGTACAGGGTAAATTGAGGAGAAGAGTACCTCCTTGGGAGAGGGATTCTCTGCATTTCGGATGGGTAAGGGGGTTGGTGATAATGCACGTCCAACTCATCATTCTTGATTCGGTCGCGGAGGAGTTGTTCCAAATCTTCTCTCGTGACGAAGTTGGGTGGCTGATTTCTTTACAACGGGATTCTAGTGCGAGTTTCCTCATCCATGGAGGCATGCTCCGCCGAACTGCTGGCGTCGGGGTTGTTGGAGACGTTCCTAAATGAAATCCAACATTGCAGTTTTATCAGGACTTCTGCCACCAATTTTCTCATCTGGAGAAGTTACCGCATTGAAATCACCAAGAAAAATCCAAGGTTTATTTAAATCACTAATCAATTCCATCTTTGACCAAATATATCTTCTCTGAATAATTCCAACATGTGCATGTACACTAGATATCAAGACATCAACAATACTAACTGTAATCATCTGACTAGTCATTGATACCACTTGAGGAGTAGAAATACTTTTATTTCAAAATAACCATATATAATTACCATTTTTATTAGAAGAAGAAAAATTATGAATTACCTATTTTTCCATACCTGGTAAATTCAATTTGTTGCAGAAAGAAGCACTACAAAGTACTTTTGGCTCAGCAATCCAAACTAAAGAAGTACTAAATTGATTAACTAAAGACCACAACTTATCTTGATCTCTAGACCTTCTGAAGCCCATAATGTTCCAATCTAATATCTTCATTTGTTGGATTGATGGTGTTTGGTACCCCCTTTCCCTGGATTTTTTCTAAAATTATACTTAGTATTGACTGGAACTTGCTTGATTATTGTGTGTTGCTCAGGTGAACTTTTGGAAGTTGAAGTACTTGGAACATACACAATTTTGCTTGAAGAAGACACAATCTCTTTCTCCACAATATTAGCCCATGATGTAACATGAATATTTTCATCTGTGACTTTCCTTGTGGTACCATTAATGTATTTAATAACACTATTATGTAAAGCATTGTCTTCTGTGAGTTTCAAATTTTTTGGCACTTCGATAATAACTGATTCCTCCACTAATCTTTCATTATTATCCTCAGTGTTTAAAGGGCTAAATCTTCTAGTATCAAAAACTTGTCCCCATTGCGTTTCTTCTACAACATTAGTTGGCTGAATGGAATGAATAATAGAATCTTCAAACATGTTTTCTGAGTTATCACAAATATCTAAAGGAAAATGATTAACATTTTTAATACCTTGATTCTTTGCTGGAGCTTGACTAGCAGTTTGCTGTTTAGTTTTGCGCTTTATTCCTCCACTTTACATATAGTAACCAAATGGCCAACAATCTTGCAAGTAGAATTTTTTTAGGATACTCTAGAATTAAAACATCTTGATAGAAGCCACCAAGTTTAGTTCCAATCCATATCTTATTTGGAATTGACTGAGCAAAGTCCATTTCAACCAATACATTTGCATAATATCCAACTTCACAAATAATAGTTGCATTATCAACTTTAATTGGTGTTCCTAATTCTCTGCATATTGTAAACAAAAAAAAATTCCATCCAAAATTCAAGAGCAAGACCAGGAAAACGCACCCACATCTTTCCTTTTGATGTTCCTTGGCTTGAAGGACGAAAATTCGAAATCCAGTGTCTTACCTTCAGGATCTGCTTGGATACCTCCCGTACACCAGATTTGATGTAATGACGATCAAGTTCATTATCCAGTTTGATAGTGAAGAAACCTCTTCCAAGAGGAATCAATTTACAATCAACTACCAATTTCCATTGTTTCTTCAAAATCACAGCCTCCTCGTTAAATTTGATTTGTTGCAATTTAATCTACCAATAAGAGAAAACTTCCAAGGATTGATAGTTTCTTCAAAAAGATCATCAGGTAATTCGATTGATGGTATTTGCTTTTTTGAATTTGTTCCATTACTAAAACCTAAGTTTACATAATTAGTTTCATCAATTACAATTGTTTTAGGGCAAGTCTCCATGATAAAACCACTTGAATTAGTGAAACAGAGACATGAATGATTGAAAAATAGTGAAATCACCTGAATTAATGAAAATTTGAACGCCAAAATCAAGATTGAAAAACGAAAAAAGTCGTCGAGTCAGTCACTCAATTTGCAGAGCGAAACTCGCCGAGTCACTATCAAAACCCTGGTTTCAATTCATCCGTAAATATGGTTGCATAATGTATTATGCATCAATTTTTTCTATAGACACTAAAATCAACCAAAACAATGGCTCTGAGAACTTGTTATAGATGCATAATTTGTTATACAGTCGAGAAAATGGTTGTATAATTCGTTATGCGTCTGTTTTTTATTGGAATAAAGCATATACAACGTTTTAGTGGATGCATGAACAAAAATACAGTTGCATAACGCGTTACGCCTCTTTTTTTGGTGGATGCATATTGTGTTATGCAACTTTTTTTGAGGATGCATAATGAAGATGTAGTCATTTTTTCGAATTTTTTTCCCTAAAACAACGATCACCTCCGATTTTTTCGTGAAAAACATTTTGATATTGTTGTTTGTACTTAGTAAAAAATTTGATAATCTTCATTACTTAGTCAGTGTCCTTTACAGTGTAGCGCCACATTTACGCGTCACTGGCCCTGCAGGGTCTTGCTATCTTAGCACTAGGCAATCTATGCGATAACAGCGCAACCTTTAGCATCAACGACTTTGGCCGGCTAAGCTAACAATGTAACCTTTGCGTTTCACTATAGGTCATACTTGTCCATTTACTAAGACAAGTTTTGTAATCCGTGCTTTTATTAACCATAATTCATCTAATTTTTGTCAGTACACGTTGACCAAAAATTGAAAGTAGACCCTTTTCAACTCATTCATATTCATAGCCGAAATCATAGCCGAAATACTTGATAGATGAGTCGAGTCAACAAACTAAGTTGAATCGTTGCACAATGCTCGAATTACTTTCCAAATTAACTCCCAATGTCGAACTACCATTTTACTAGAGAGCTAACGACTTATATAAACATAATAGCTCATGAGTATTTGATAAATAGTAGTAACCATGTAAATAACTTGCGCATTCTTAAGCCTTGATTATTAGTAGAAATTACAGAAAGTAGATGAAAAGAAAAAGAAATGAAACACACCAAACATACATGCACGTACACTTAACATACTGATATTACACGATGCTTCCAAGCTACTTTGGATTAACTACAAGTATTGCATCAAACTTCTTGTAATCATTCAACACGTCTCCTTCTACTAAACTATGATGTATCATCCTTGTTTCATCGTTATATGTAGTTTTCTCCTTGCAAGAAAGTGGTTTCATCTGACATAATCTCTCAAAACAATCATTTTAGAATGAGATCTTAGTTACATAGTTTACTGAAGAACAAAAACTACATGTGCTGCACCTGATCTTATTTACTCTGCAATTGCAACGGGACATAGAATATGTTGAAATGAACTGGTTTATCGACTTTTTTGTTTAAATGCGTACATATCGTACACTTTTACTTTCGTTATGGGGAGGACGTACGAGCCTTGCCAATTATAGATGGTAGTAATAAATCCAAATGACTTAACACATGATCTTATTATTTTGATCGATTAACACAACAAACACATGATCTTATGCCATGTATTTGTAGAGATTACAGGAAGTAGACGAATAACACTCAATAACGAAAAGAAATAAAACAAACCACACATACGTGCAAGTACGCACACATTTATTATAGATAGTAGGTCTAGTGGAAACTCCACATACACCGCACACGCCGAACACTGATGTTATCATTGCATATGTTTCCGGTGGACATACCCATTGATAATTTAATCAGAAGCACAGAGGTGAGAGTTCAAGTCTTCAATGTTTTGCTGGAAAAAAGCTAGATAGTCAAAGGGAACCGGAGAATCCTCATTAATCTTCTCATAATCCACTATCCAGGTCACGATGCTTCCATGTCCATTAGCCTTTGGTTTAACTACAAGTGTTGCATCAAATTTCTTATATTCATTCATCATGCCTCCTTCTATTCCACTATGAGTTATCGTCCTTGTTTCATCAGTTACGTAGTTTTCTCCCTGACAGTAAGTGGTTTCCCCTCTGCATAGACAAACACATTAATATAACCGTAAACCAAGTTTAAGCTCAGGATATATATGAAGATACAATAAGACAATGAATTATACATCTAAAGCATACCGATAATATAGGACCACTCCTTGACACAACCAGAAGTAGTTCCATGTCCCTCGATAGCTTTAACGCCAGTGTAGAGATGAGGGATTGCGCTTGGAAGGTCTTCATGGTGTTTAAATATTTGGTAGTATTTGTCGGCGTTGCAGTTAACCTCCGATTCAGTAATAAGTTTCCCAACAAGACCTGAAATGGTATGTTGATGGGCCATGATGATGGTTGATACTGGTTCCTGCCTTAACTAAATATAAGGATGATTGTGAATTTGTGATGAAATTGATCTTAGCTGAATGAGTTTATATAGAAACAACCCACAAGTACAGGAATGTGACCCAATAGCGAGCAACATTTAGGACAACAATCATTCAACTATATCCAGAAAATATCAAAGATTTTTAGATAAGATAAGATTTTGTGAGATAATTATTAGCATCCTCATTTCCTACTTAATCAAGGATTGTTAGTTGTTTGATACCCAAGTATTGTCGTAATATTGTTTGGCACCAATGAGTGACCCCATCATTCACCCAACGTACGGGAATCAAATATTTTCTAAGGTTTCTAGTGTCGCTTTTACATTGGGCAAGAACAAATTTGGGACCTATACAGTATCACTGTGGGGTAAGGTTCTACTACTACCACATGAGTAGTCTATCTAAAACAGGCAAAGGGTAGAGGATGGATGTGATTAAAAGACATATCTAAATTAGGCAAAGGCTAGAGGATGCATGTGATTGAAGGACATATATCTAACAGTCAAAACCAACAAAGAATAACCTTGCAGGGAATAACAATCCTCCTTGGTTAGTATTAGAATTGTCCCACGTTCGTGTAACTTCTGCAACCTGAGCTTTATGTTGTCAAATAGGCAATCTTTTTCTAACTCAAGGCACACCATCTACCCACACAATCCCCAGTCAAATGAAGTGGATATTTCATAAGCCCATAACCAGCATTAGCGAGTTCTGCAGCCCCTAGCGATAATTTGATATTCTGTTTGCAAAGTGGTCATGTATTTTCTTTGGATCAATGTCCCTGTTCTTAGTTATGAAATCAGCAGCTGAAGTCAGCAATCTTTAGTTGCCTACTTAAACAAGACTTTAAGGTGTTCTTTTTCTTCAGGAACTTTATGATTAAAACTAGAAAAAAAAATTACTATTTTATTACTGAACTATATGATTTACATAGAGAATTATACGCAGTGATACCATAACTTAGGTAATCAAAAATAATTACTTGTACACTTTCGTTTAATCATGACATGCACGTACAAGGAGGATGAGCATTGGGAATGAAGACCACTTTTCTTCTTTTAGGATGATCAAGGATTTCCCTTAGCTTTATCTCACGGAAACTCAATTGTCATGTGAGTTTTGCTTATTTTTTCTCCAAACTTTTATTGTCGCGGATTTAGATAAAAAAAACTAAAACTAGATTAAAATGAAGATATAGTAGAAAAAAAAGAGTTTACTAAAATAAAAGAGTTAAAAGTTAAAAAAATTAAGAGTAATAATTAAAAAAATTCAAACGAAAACTAAATATCGGTTGAAAATCATACAAAAACTGAGTTTCCGATAAAGTAATTTTTTCAACGAAAGCTCATTTTCCATTTGATTTCACATAGCAACAACCCGCATCAGATCTGATCAACTTTAAAGAGTAGCTAAGGGATATGGCCACATTTACGCAACATGGAAGATCATACTAGTTGGATTCCGCTACAATTAAGCTATAGCGGAGCGAAATCACTTATCATTGTGCTTGGCCTTATGATATCAAGATTGTCCCTTATTTATGAATTTTCTTATAGAGAGTACCTTTACGTGATGTAGATAGCCCCTTAGTAACAAATCAGCCAGCTGATGTTCAGTTTTAATATAGCAGAGGAGAAGACAACCTGATGAAACACGTTCTCTGATGAAGTGATAATGTATTTGAATATGCTTCGAACGTGAGTGCTGAATAGGATTGATAGCAAGATATGTTGCACTGATATTGTCACAATATAAGACCGGTGGCTGCGGCAAGAAAGAACCAAGATCATGCAGCAAATACTGAATCCAAGTAATCTCAGCGGAAGTGGAAGAGAGGGCACGATACTCAGCTTCAGTACTACTTGTAGAAACAGTGGGTTGTTTCTTAGAACCCCACGAAATAAGATTCTTACCTATGAATATACAATGACCTGTAGTAAAACGAGATGAATCAGGATCCCACCCCAATCAGCATCAGAGAAGGCTGTAAGTTGCATGGGGTTATTGCGCCAAAAAGAGATTCCATGACCAAGTGTACCTTTAAGGTATGGAAGAATCCTTTTAACGGCCATAAAATGAGCTTGAGTCGGACGATTCATATATTGACTAACGTGATTAACTGCATAAGTAATATCTGGGCGTGTCATATTGAGATACTGCAAGCCACCAACCAAGCTGCGATACAGGTGTGATATCGAAAATAATGGAGCATCATCGATGAGAGTTTTGATCGTGGAGCAACCTGGGTAGAAACAGGCTTAGAATCGGTGAGATCAACTCGCTTCAAAAGATCCAATGTGTATCGATTTTGAGTTAATACAAGACTATCCGTGGTTCGTGTAGCCTCCAATCCACGAAAATAATGTAAATCTCCCAAATCAGTCATGGAAAACTCAATTTGAAGTTTATGCAAAAGAGATTGAAGTCCGGTAACATCACTTCCAGTAATAATAATATCATCAACATAAAGTGATAGAATTAAGATACCGTTACTTGATTGTTTGATGAACATCGAGTGATTAGAATGCGAAGACTTGAATCCAATTGCCAAGATAAAAGCAGCAAATCGATTAAACCAAGCACGGGGAGCCTGTTTTAAACCATATAAAGCCTTGTATAAATAAGCAAACATGATTTGGATAACGAGGGTCTACAAACCCTTGAGGTTGCTCCATATAAACTTCCTGATCAAGAGAGCCATGCAAAAATTCATTCTTAACATCGAGTTGCTTAATAGGCCACGAATGAGAAACTACAAGAATGAGAACTAAACGAACAATGACCTAGCTTCACAACGGGGGAACGTTTCATCATAATCAATACCATATTGCTTGAGAATAACCCTTAGCAACCAATCGTGCTTTGCGCTGTCAAGAGAACCATCGGGTTTACTGTTTCACACTGTAGGCCCATTTAGATCCAATAATATTCATACCAGATCGACGTGGAACAAGAGACCAAGTTCGATTCAGGTGACGACTCGGGTGACGCGACAGGAGAAGATACAGATGATGATAAAGTTGGAGAGATGTTATTAGAGAAAGAGAAACCTCTAGGAGATATTGGCAGATAAGTAGAGTGCTGCGAAGGTGATACAAAAGAGGAGTTTGGAGTAATAGGAGTAGAGGATGACGACGTAGATTGTAAGGGAGGTGGAGGAATATGTGCACAATTGTAGAGGACGCACGGCTGGTTGTGATATGATTGCGGATGTGTAGCGGAACCGAGTTTGGCCAAGCTAGTAGAGTGGAAGTAGTGGATTAGAAGATAGAGGTGAAATTTTATCACCGATATATCCAGTTGGTTACGGAAAAATAGATTCATCGAAGACAACATGACGCGATATGTATATCTTTTTGCTCTTAACCTCTAGGCATTGATATCCCTTATGTCGATCATTCTAACCAAGGAAGACACACGGTAAAATCTTAGGTTGTAACTTGTTATGTCGAAAATGGTTTAAGAGAGGATAACAACGACATCCAAAGGCTTTGAGAAAAGCATAGTCGGGGGAACGATTATGGACAGACAAAATAAGGAGAGGTATTTGATAAAATTGTAGTAGCAAGACGATTTATCAAATAGACAGTTTAACAGCGTAAAATTCAGCCCAAAAACGCTCGGAAAACCACTTTGAAGCATTAAAGCACGACCAGTTTCAGTGATGTGACGAATTTTTCTTTCGGCAATGCCATTTTGTTGAGGCATGTTAGGACAAGAAGATCGACTAAGGATTCCATTTTCAAACAAAAAGGATTTTAAGGGATCCGCATATTCAGCATCCACCATTAGTTTGAAGTACTTGAATGGTTGTAGAGAATTGATTTTCAATCATGGCTTTGAAGTTAAGAAAGTAACGAAATACTTGTGTTTTATCAGATAGAAAACAGATCCAAGAGAAGCGAGAGCATTCATCAACAAATAAAAGAAAATAACGGAATCCACAATTAGAGAGAAAGGGTGCAGGACCCCATAAATCTGAATGAATAACTGCTCCAATTTTATTTGAATAAGTAGTTCTAGATGAAAAGGGAAGACGATGGTGTTTAGCACCCACACAACTAGAACAAACAGTCTTGGAAGAAGAAAAACTAGAATTAAAAGATAAACTCGACTTAAGAAGCTGGAAAATGGTATTATTAGGATGGCCTAGACGCATATGCCATATAGCTAGAGTAGTTCGAATGCCAAGAGTAGTAGCAGAAAACGCAGGAACAGAAGATGAGTGAGGGTGAGCACTAGAAAGGATAGGGTACATCCCAGCTTCATTCTTGCCCTTGTACAAAAGAGTTCCCGTTAGTCGATCCTGAATATAGAAACCATCACGATCAAAAGAGAAAAAACAATCAGAATCTCTTGTAAGTTGACCAACAGAAACTAAATTTTTATCAAGAGACGGAACATGAAGTGTATTTTTCAAAAGCAATGGGGAGGAAGATGAGTTGAGAATAACATCACCGATCCCTGTTATAGGTAACAGTTTACCATTCCCAACCAAGACTGTATCATTACCATTATAATCAAATCTGTTTGTCATCTGAGAGGAATCCGACGTCATGTGCGCAGATCGGCGATATCGACAAACCACTGATTTTCATATGGCATTGGTTGAATTTGCATTGCTTAAAAAGCCCGAGGTAGGTCAAAGTTTGGAGTAGCTTGAGTAAGACGATGGCATGCTTGAGCTGTATGTCCTTTGACACCACACCATTGACAGATAATAGAGAAAGATGTTGGTGGAGGACCAAGAACTGATGTTGTGTTGTTGCCACGACCGCGACCATAAGGAGTAGGCTGATATCCACCAGTATAGTTGGTACGACCACCATTGTTCCATGCAGCATTCCCACCAGTATGATTTCCATTGTTGTTCCATCCGTTGCTTCCACTGGTATTCCAATTATTATTCCAGTTGTTTCGACCACCAGAGTTGTTATAACCACCTCGATAGGTATTTGAGTATTTTCCACGACCAATGCCACCTCCACGACCACGAGTAGATTTGTTATAAGAACCACGACCACGTCCATGATTGTTTGGAGGTTGAGAACGACCAGATGTAGAGCCAGCAAAGAAGGATAAAGGGTTGTGAATATCAGCAGCATTGGTTTGTAAATTTTGAAGATACTGAAGATGAGACTCATGGTGAAGTAGTAATGCATGAAGTTCAGTAAAAGTAGGAAGGGTAGTGCGCGCTATAACTGCCGTATAAATGTTTGACCAATCAGCACCCAAGCCACGCAAGGTAGTAGAGACAAGTTTTAAATCAGAGACAGGTTGAAGAACAACTGCGAGAGAATCAGAGATTTCTTTTATTTTCAAGATGTATTCAGAGACTAGAGAGTTTCCCTTCTGGATTGTTGACAGGTTTGCTTTCAGTTGAAGTATGCGAGCTGGATTGATTGTTGCATAAGTTGAGCGAAGATATTTCCATACAACATGAGAGTTTCCACGACGAGCACATTCAGATTTCATTGTTTCAGTAAGAGAGGCGTTTATCCAAGTTAAGATAGTTTGATCGATAACTTCCCACTCTTCATATTCTGGATTTGGGGTTGTAGCTTTAGTTGCGTCATCAACAAGTTCTTTTGATGGTTCTTCATATGAATCTTCAAGATATTTGTAGAGGCGTTGAGATTTGAGAATAGGAAGGATTTGAGATTCCCAGAGAAGATAGTTTGTTCTGTCCAAGAGAACTATTTTTGTTGAGGAAGGCAAGAAAGGTGATTTTTCAAACAAGGATGAGGTAGAGGACATAAGAGAACCTATACTAACGGAGGTAGATGTAGGAATAGTTGGAGTTCCCATGGTTTGCTGAGGTAACATAGTACTGGAAGAAGAAGAGGAGGATTGAACTGAAGTTGTCATGATGATGATGACGAAAGAAAAGATGAAGCTGGGTTAGGGTTTTTCAAAAAAGAAGATTTTGAAACTAGGGTTAGAGAGATCATTCTGGCTTTGGTACCATGAACAATTGTATAAACTCTCGTCAGCTTTGTATAGCTATAGAGACAAGTATTTATATTAAGTTGATTAGGTTTTGGTTTACAATGGACTTACACAATAGCCCGACAATACGTATGGACTGTATACATGGACAATACATATGGACTTATATTCTACAATACCATAACTTGGTATTCAAAAATAATTACTTGTACACTTTCGTTTAATCATGACATGCACGTACAGGGAGGATGAGCATTGGGAATGAAGACCACTTTTCTTCTTTTAGGATGTTCATATTCGTCCTTGTAATCTTATTAGGCCAAAATCACAATGATCAACGATTTCCCTTAGCTTTATCTCACGGAAACTCAATTTTCGTGTGAGTTTTGCTTATTTTTCTCCAAACTTTTATTGCAGCGGATTTAGATAAAAAAAATTAAAACTAGATTAAAATGAAGATAGAGTTTTACTAAAATAAAAGGGTTAGATGACGTAGTTGGTGCCTTGAACTTGCGCTGCGATCATGGTGATAATGTTCAAATAACAATGGCGAAGACTTAGATAACACATTCTTTTGCCTTCATTTCATAGTAGAAATTACAGAAATTGAACGAACAACGCTCAATAATGAAAAGAAATGATACAAACCACACTTGCATATGCTTTGGTTGATCAAATTTATTAGGTCTTATTATCACACACCACATATTGAACACTGATATTCGATGTGGCTTATATATATATATATATTTGTGTGGACATAACCACTGATAGTTTAATTTGTAGCGCAGAGGTGAGAGTTCAAGCCTTCGGTTATTTGATTGCACATAGCTAGATAAGGAATAGGAACTGGAGAATCCTCATTTATCTTCTCATATTCTATTATCCACTTCACAATGCTTCCATGTCCATCAGCCTTTGGATTAACTACCAATGTTCCATCCAACTTCTTGTAATCATTCATTACATCTCCTTCTATTATCTTTGTGATGTATCGTCCTTGTTTCATCATTATAGGTCGTTTTCTCCTTGCCAATCAGTGATTTACCCTCTGAATGCACACAAACATAAGATAACCGTAAATCAATATTAAGGGCAAGATATGAAGAAAAAACATAAATAAAACCGTAAATCAATTTTATGTTTACATACCAAGGACATAGCCCCATTCCTTGATACAACCAGAAGTAAGTCCATCTCCCTCGACAGGTTTGACACTAGTATAGATATGAGGGATTGCTTTTGGAACCTCTTCATGGTGCTTAAATATTTTGTAAAACTTGTCGGCGTTGCAATTAACCTCCGATTCAGCAATAAGTTTCCCAACTAGACCAGAAATACCATGAGGATGAGCCATTGCTTAGTTGATAATGATTGTTGCCTTATCTGGCTATTAGATTGATTGTGATTGTGATAAAAAATGATTTTAGCTCAATGAGTTTATATAGAACTAACCAATAACTACAGGAATGAATTGTATTTGGGGCAACTATCATTCAACTAATTAATTGTATCGGGAAAGAGAAAGAGATCTTAAGACAAGGAAAGATTTTGTGAGATTGTAGTTAGAAATGGACCTTTAACTACTAGCATTGTTATATGAGATATACCTGTAGGCTCAAAATGGTTGGCTACTTTGAGCTAAATCTTGGTGTGGGTGGTTTTATGACTAAATTATCAAAAAAAAAATGCAAATGTCTCTGTATTGGAGTTTGTAAAATGGCTTTTGGAGTCGATGTATATAACTTAATCCGAAAGTTGTTACTTGCTAACAATTAGTTTAAGTATTATTTGTAGTACGCAGGTTTCCACCAGGCTCCAGCTGGACCGGATTTTCGTACCTAGTCTCAGAGTTAGAGTTATTGTTCGGGTTATATTTCTATATATTGGAACTCAGCCATCCCAACGAAAGTTTCATTTCTAGTTTGGGCTGCGGCAATGAATGGATTACCAACTATCGATCGTTTACGTCGAAGAGGGATGGCAATTACAAACATCAACTGTTGTTTGTGTCATCAAGAACACGAATCAATTTCCCACATCTTTATTCAATGTGAGTTTGCAAAAAAGGTATGGGATCATTTCTTAAATTTGTTGGAGATAAGATGGAGGCCGCCAGATTCATGTATGGATTTCGTTGTGTCTTGGCAGTTGAAATTCAGGACCGAACCAACGGAATTTCTTAAATTCTGTTTGCCTTTCGCTATATGGCAGCAACTCTGGGACGAAAGAAACGATATAATTTTCCGAAACAAGGAAAAAACAGTAACAAGGGTAATTATTCAAGTGAAGGCTTGCTTATTCAGTTGGGCGACAGTTCATGAACCCTTTAAGCATTTTAAGTTTGTGGATTTCATGCACGATTGGGAGGTTTTTAAGCAGTAACTAGCTTCAAACATGTAATAGGGAAAATCTTTTTTTTGTTCCATATTTGTACTCCCCTTTACTTATGTTTGTGTTGTCCTGTTCCATAGGTGTGTGTTGTTTCTTTTAAGTGCTATCTCAGCACTTTCTGGTAAATGAATTTTATCTTTTCCAAAAAAATATTTCTATATATTGAAACCACCTTCCTGCAAGAGCATAGTAATACCAGAGAATCAACACCTCAATCATACAACTAGAGGTAATTTAAAAGAGTAGGGTCTGTTAATGTCAATTTTACGCACTACGATTTACACTCCCACTGAGTATGCACCGGCTTGTAAAAACATAATAGCTCATGATGAGTAGTAACCATCCAAATGACTTAGGTAACGCTATATCAAGCGTTGATTTTTTTTTTTTTTTTTTTTTTTTGAAGCAAAAGAAGAATTATTATTAACTTGAAGGTAAAAGATTATCCAACAGTAGTTGCGAGTATTGTGACTCGATGATATAAGGGTATATTAATTATATGTCCCTAGTTTTATCATCCTATAAATATATCTTTATACAACAATAAATATATCCATACCTTTTAATAACCTAATCCATTTATAATTAGATTACCTTAATACCCTCAACCATATAATATTTTCTTGTATTTCAAAATAGAACAAATTTCTTCCTCTACTACTTCACCCATACCACCACCAACACCATTCCACCACCACTAGGACCACCACACGTCCACCACCACCACCACCACCACCACCGTTCAACGACCACCAGAAGTAAGTCCATCTCCCTCGACAACCTTGAAACTAGTATAGATATTAGGAATTATATTTGGAATATTTTCATGGTGCTTAAACATTTGGTAAAACTTGTCAGCGTTGCAGTTAACCTCCGATTCAATAATAAGTTTCCCAACTAGACCTGAAATACCATGAGAATGAGCCATTTCTGATAGTTGATATTGATTATTGTCTTAGCTGGGCATTAGGATGATTGTGATGGTGATGAAAATTGATGTTAGCTGTATGAGTTTATATAGAACCAGCAACTACAGGGTGATTACTTAATAATTAGCTGTATTTACTATTTTGACTAGTAAGGCCACATGTGCGATGCACATGCTTGAATTGGATTCTTTTAACAACACCAAATTTGATAATAATGGAAAACAAAATCTTAAAATAAAAATTTAAAATCCTTGTTTGTACTCATTACGTAGATAATTTAAAGAGCTTTCTAAATATATTAGTTTTGTAAAAATCCGATGTATATTTTTAAAGATATCTAAGTTTTAATTTTGATCTATTTTTAAAACAATGGCATTCCTATAAATATACAAATATTAACTAAAAGCTTAGTTAATAGGGGTATTATTGTCATGTGAAAAGGCTTCACCAAACAATTAGTACCTCTTTTCTTTATATTAGTAAGATTAGGCAACTATAATTCATCATTACCTTAATAGAAAAAGAGATTTTGAGACAAGAAAATTTTTTGTTAGGCTAAGTCCTATGGGCTAGATTGGACTGCTAGATTGGCCAAAAAGTGTTGCAAATCATGAAAAAAGTGTGGGAAAAAAGTTAACACTCAATCTGGTTACTTCTCTCTCCTAGCATTTGCTCGCAGTCGCACTATCGGCGAGATTGAAACGCTGAATGGTGCGGCGCTCAAAAAGTTGTCTCAACGCCGAATGGTTCGGCGTTTGATGATTTTTTCTGGAGAGAGAAGGAAAAGAGGGAGAGAGAAAGAGTAAAGAAGGAGAGAGAAAAAGTAGAGAGGAGAGAAAAAAGAAGAAGAAAAAAGAGAAAGAAGAAAAAAAAAAGAGAAAGAAGAAAAAGAGGAAAAAAATAAGAGAGAATTGGTAACGCCGAATGGTTAGGCGTTTAAAGCCGAATGATTAGGCGTTTAAAACCGAACGGTTAGGCGTTTCGCTGCTAGATTGGCCATCCCATAGGGGTTAAGAGGTTGCCCTATCTGATGTGGATGGCCAATCTAACAGCTAAATATCTAACCCATAGGACTAAGCCTTTGGATATCTAACAGTCAAACCATTCATTTTTTTCAACTCCACTGCATTGTAGGCCCATTTTGAACTTTCTTCTATGAGTCACAAAGAATAGACGTGGTGGTTAGTGGTAAAATCCATAAAAATACAGGAAGGGTAATTTTTGATGGTTGTTGCTGCAACGACAAGTGATTGCATAGTTTGTAATGTTAACGGGGTCATGCAATGGGGGTTTTCCGGGAGATTGGCTAAATGATTGATGTTGTTGGGAGAAGGTTATTGTTGTTGGAACTTCCAACATGCTTTGGCAATAAGAACAAATCTCATAGTTCTGTGCTCTCAAGCCTAGCTATACTCGGAGTTAATCCTTTTATTACCGATCCCATAAATCTCGTGCTTTCTTGTTTTGGATCTGAGATTTGTAGTTATAAATTGACCTGTGACCACTAGTATTGGGATGAGATACTGTAATAGGCTCAAACTTCGAGTGAATTCTGTTTACAAGCGATTGAAAGGATGAGGCTCAAGATATATAGATGATTGTATATAACTCAAGTTTTCTGCCTTTCCCATGATACATTATAGATAACCAACCAGTTGGATTGACATAGCTAGTATTTAATCATCCATGCATTCCCAGCATTGAGATTGAATGCATGATAAAGTTAGTCCTAAATCCAAAGCATATCTTTCGGTGTACATACGTAATTGTGTTTTTCACTTTGTTTCGTATATATGAATAGTTCAGGTCATGAACTAAGTACGGTTGACATTACAAACATTGCGATTCGGTCGTCAATGTAACCTGTCATTCCATCATCATAGACTACAAATGCGAACTAAAATGTTAAAGTATGCAGGCATCCAACTCAAAACCATTTGGCAATGCGGCCCTTCTATATTACATTTTAAGTTCATTATGCGGAAATTAGCGATGTGGGACTATTGTCCTTTCACAGCCTCCCTCACGTGTAAGGCCAGTCATTCGGCCTAACACATGGACCTACGCATGTGTGGATCATGGGTGGTGTGCAGGTGACATTCGGTCATGTAAGGCCAGTCATTCGGCCTAACATGTTGACCTACACACGTGTGGGTCATGGGTGGTGTGCAGGTGACATTCGGTCAGGGGTGTAAATGTGACATTCGGTCACGGTGACCAAAACCGGGATTACACCCGGTGTAGGGGTAGGGGCCTAGCTCTGATAACATGTTAAAGTATGCAGGCATCCAACAAAAACCAATTGACAATGAGTGGAGCGGCCCTTCATATTATATTTTAAGTTCGTTATGCAGAAACTAGCTATGTGGGACGATTGTCCTTTCACATAAAATAATTAGATCCAACAGCAAAATCACCGGAATTGTTAGCAATACCTGCCAGCTACTCATGTTTGTCAGTTGATGCTTCTCAGTTAGTCTTTTAGACAGCAGAAGTTGCATCCCGCTTATATTACTTTCACGGAACGTACATGAAGAACAACTGTTTGACATAATTTCTCAAAACAATCATTTTAGAATGAGATATTTTTTTTTTTTTTTGAAGAGAGAAATTTTATACTAAAAAAAACAAGAAGAACAGCCAGAGGCTGAGTACAAAAGCAGTGCCCTAAGAGACACTGGAACCACAGAAAAGGAAGAATCAGTTGTGCAAGACAACTTCCCAGTTATGAATAATCTGGGTACAATCTACATTCTTAAAAGTGTTCATATCACAACTCCAAAGAACCGGAGATTGTTTAATGAGAACAATGATTTCTTCCACATCCTTAGGTCTTCCTCCAAACACTCTATGATTCCGTTCATTCCACACGTTCCAAATAATAGCAAAGTGCATCAAATTTCAAATTTGTTTATACTTACCAGTTAGCGCATTACTATCCCATGCTTCAAACAATTGTAGGACAGTACCAGGCAATGGCCAGGGAAGGTGCAAAGATTTTAAGAAATAATCCCACAGTTGAAAGGTGTAACAGCAGTGCAGCAAAAGATGATCGGAAGTCTCCGGAGCATCTTTGCAAACAGGACAAACATTGTTGTCCAAGTTTACCCCTCTATGCCTTAACATTGCTCTCGTCGGCGGCGAGTTGTGAAAGACAGCCCATAGAATAAAGCTAGCTTTCGGTGGGATGCACTTTTTCTAGAGAAAATTAGAGAAAGAACAGTTCGGAATGATTCCGGCAAGATAGTCATAGCAGTACTTGTTACCATAATTGGGATTGAAAACTACCTCATCATCTCCTTTCACTAGGATAGGAACAACGCCAAGATCTCTACGCAACAGGTCCCATTCCAGCTGCTCGTTGGCGTTTAGATGGTGCTTAAAACTTCCATGCCACTGACCATTCCTAATCATCTGAGCAATTGAGACATTTTTCTGAGTACAGGCTTTGAAAATCACTGAAAATATGTCTTGTAAACAACCCCTGTCTATCCATCGATCCCTCCAGAATCTCACCCCTTTTCCACTTCTAATTTTGAAAGTAATCATACCGTGTATTCCTAATCATCATACCGTGTATTAGAATGAGATCTTAATTCTTGTATGATCGAGCAAGAGAGAGAGAACACAACGCGGAAGCAATAATACGACTACATTGATAATCAAATTCGGTGTACAATTCTTATGGCTCAATATCCTACTTATAGTCTCACAAACTTGACGATCACTCAAAGCACTTTCCTACGAAAAACAAACTCTAAATAAAGCACACTTCTAGAAACACAAATAAATCTAAACAAAGTAAAACTCTAAAACTGGCAACTAGCACAACTTGCTTTTCAAGTTAACTCGACTTCCAACTAACCAAATCACCATATCTTGGTTTAACTTCCAACATCCTCCCTTAAACCAAGATATCATTCAATAAGAATTCCGTAACCATCTTCTACTCCTCAGCTTCTTCAATTGTTCGATGTCAGCACGTTCTTGTCTTTTCTCATTTTCTATTCCTCTTCTTCCATTGATAAACGTTAACATGTTCTTGTCTTTTCTCATCTTCAAAGATACCACCAACTAATCCTTACTCCTTGATACTCAATTATAGCTTATCTCAATTTCATGATCCACCGGAATTTCGTCATCATTATCCAACAAATAAACTCAATTCACAAACCAATCTTCTTATTTTGCGTAACAACAATCATCAAACACTCAATGCTATCATACCATAGCAACTATCACAAACTTCTTTTCTTCTCCATATTCATCGCAGCGGAACACCATCCTTAACAAGCTAGAAACACTATTGTTGTGCTCTATTCAACTTGCTAACCAACGCAAAACCAAATTTTGTAACTCATCACCGAGCATTGTAGCTCATCTTCTACTTTTGTTTATCTACTTCACTCTTTGTCACTAGTACTACAATGATCCATCTCACCTCATTTTCTGATATTTGCCGGTATCATTCAGTCTCTAACAGCCATGATCCATCTCACCTCATTTTTCGATATTTCTCGGCATCATTGCCATCTACAACTCATGGGATTTTCACCCACTATTGTTGTTCTCTACAAGTCACAGGATTTTCACCCACTATTGTTGTCTTCTCTTCTCAAATTCCATACTAGAATTTCTTCTCTTCTCTATTCAAATCCCACACTGCGATTGATTCACTTCTCACGATCACACACTTGTGACGTCTCTTCACTTTACTCATAGGCTTCACTCACCTACCTCTTGTTGACTTCTCATGCATCACCCTTGGTGATTGCTTCTCTTGCTTTACAATCTTACTGCTGTTACTTCTTCTCTTTTCTTTTTTGTTTCTTTATCATTCTCTCACAATCTTTCTCTTGTTACGCTTCTGCCACAAGCAATAACTATCACAAAGTCTGCCACACTTTGTAGGATTTCAAAGTTTCTGCCACAAACTCTTCCACCACACTTTAATTCTTCCAACATGTTTGAGGTTAAACTCCAACATGCTACCTTCCTCCCTTAAACTCAAACATCACCAACATTCCTTGTCATTCCAAATTTCAGAATTCCATCAACTTAATCAAACCGTACCAGTCCTTCTTGACCACAATACCTTTGATCCTCCATTAAACTGTATCAGTCATCCTGACTACAATACCGATATTTCCTACCACATTACCTATCACAACCATCATCAAAAAAATTAACTTCAAACACTTGTCGGACTCGACCATTTTTTTTTTTTTTTTTTTGCAAATTCTGAGCTTCTAAGCTTCTCCCTGACTTCCATAAATCATTAATAATCTCCAAATATTGTACCCTTCCAAAAACAAGCCCTGGAACAAAAGTTTCCTAAAACTGGCACCCTCCAAATATAAACCAGTTTCCTAAAGTGGCACCTTTCATATATTGTCCAGTTTCCTAAAACTGGCACCTTCCATATACTAACCAATCTTCACCGGCCTTGAATATTGTTACTCAACTCCATCGTTACATCGTTACTCCCTGGAAAAATATCAAACTCCACCATCTGCTCGAGTCTCTGATAACATCTAAGGCCTTTTCCACCTTCATTCTTCATCGAAACAACATCAGCACATGTAAGCAATCATCAACAACAGCCATTACTCCTCCTCAAACTCAGCTTGTTTCAACAACCCAGAAACCCATTAACAACGAAATCTATAAGCTCTCTCTCAGCTGATTTTATGGTCATCTTGAAACCCTAATATTTAGCAACTTCACACCATAACTCATGACCAGTTCCGTGTTGTTCTTAAATCATGACTCTCCTTATTTTACAGAGCAAAAAATATCAATTCCAAAAAAAATTCTCCTAGCTCTTACAGATGAGCATCAGCAACAATTACCTTCTCCTCGAACAATGTAGCTAAACTCATCTCTTCTTCTCTGAACTCCCATGTCAGCCCACTTCAAACACCATCATTTCCAGATCATCATCTTTTTTAAGAACACACGAACAAATTTTGTAAGCAACAAGTCACGAAACAATAACTTGATCTCACACCTTCTTCCCAGAAAAAATCAAACACAACTTTATTATGACTAGAACTTAGCGCAACTTCTAGAACACATTGAATTCTCTAACACCAACAAAACTTATGAATCTTCTCTAACTCTTTTTCCTTCTCCTTTCCCTTCCTCTCACCTTGCTTTGATACCATATGTATGATCGAGCAAGAGAGAGGAGAACACAACGCGGAAGCAATAATATGACTACATTGATAATCAAATTCGGTGTACAATTCTTATGGCTCAATAGCCTACTTATAGTCTCACAAACTTGACGATCACTCAAAACACTTTCCTAACAAAAACAAACTCTAAATAAAGCACACTTCTAGAAACACAAAGAAATCTAAACAAAGTAAAACTCTAAAACAGGAAACCGGCACAAATTGCTTTTCAAGTTAACTCGACTTCCAACTAACCAAATCACCATATCTTGGTTTAACTTCCTGTTGATGGTGGTTTTTAGCTTAGGGATAAAATCGTAAAACCCCAGTCAGACAGTGACGTCACAGAACTTGAGTAATAATTTCCAAACCAAGCACATTTATTGTACCCTTTAATTTGTCTGAGAGAAAATTACCATGGTACCTTTTTTTAATGATGATTAGGGTTTCGACAGGCCAAAACCCTATTTCTCACACCGCATGTGCCAATGGCTAACCATGCCAGCCACACCTACCGCGCCAAAGCATGCCAACCATGCTAGCCGCACCCATGTGCCAATGGAAAACCATGCCAGCCACACCTATCGCGCCAAGGCATGCCAACCATGCTAGCCGCACCCCAGTGCCAATGGCAAACCATGCCAGCCACACCTACCGCGCCTTGCCAAACGCACCTTGCCATGGCCCTATGCTAACCTAGCCACGCCACCTTGCTGACCTTCCATACGCAGCTACCAAAAATAAAGGCATGCGACAATCAACGGTCTCCCTTCAATCCCAGGAGCAAATCCTAGCCGTCTGAGGTTACCAAACGACCTTTGGCCCAAAACCCTAGCTTGGTCACGAACCTAGCTATGCTATCCACTCCATGCGCCCATGGCAAACCCTTGGCCACACATGCCAAGCCAAACCGCACCTAGCCAAGCTAGCCACGCCATGCGCCCATGACAAACCCTTGGCCCCACATGCCAAGCCAAACCGCACCTAGCCAAGCTAGCCACGTCATGCACCCATGGCAAACCCTTGACCACACATGCCAAGCCAAACCTAGCCAAGACTAGCCACGCCATGCGCCCTTGGAAAACCCTTGGCCCGACATGCCAAGCCAAACTACACCCTGCCTTGTCCCTAACAAACCTAGCCGCGCCACCATGCTGGCCTTCCCTACGCGGCTACCAAAAACGAAGGCATGCGACAATCAACGGTCGCCCTTCAATCCCCGGAGCAAATCATAGCCATCCAAGGTTACCATACAACGCATGGTAACCTTTGGCCCGAAAACCTAAGTTTGGCCACGCCAAACCATGCCAACGGCATGCCAACCTAGCCGCGCCACCATGATGGCCTTCCCTACGCGGCTACCAAAACGAAAGCGTGCAATGATCAACGGCTATCTTTCTTCTTGAGATGCAAAATCCCGACCGTCGAAGTTCACCAAGCTAGAATGTCTCCCAAGTACGACTTTCCAGGCAAGAACAACATGCTACATGTTTTCCACAACAATATTTCGAGACATCAACACATATCACAAACTGGGGGATCCTCTTTGGGAATTGGTTTGGCAGTTTACAGCGTGCGGCGTACACTACGCCCGTCATAAGGAAGTGTCATAATGGTGAGGCGGTTAGTAATACAGGGAGTTAAAGGTGAAACGTTCATGGGACATCAATTCCATACGTTAATGATTTGATGGAACATCAATACCATGCATACGGTTACCACCTCCTCCCATTTACTTACCCATTTTTCCATTCCTTAATGAGACTAGGGTACGTTTCACTTCGACTTGTATAAATAGGTATTACCTATTTCCACAAAACAACGGGTTCATTCGGGAATACACAACACTCAGAAAATACTTACTAGCTTACCATTTGTTAGCCTTCCCACTTTTATGATACAAGTCGTAGTTACACAACTACTCTTCCAGAATCAACTATTCTGGTCTCATCACTTTCCTTGCTTCCCTCTCCAAAACCAACCCATTCTCCTTCACTTTGTGACCGAAGAAAGTCTGGAACGTCCATTTCTTGGTTTAGGACGGACTTGTACAGATTGATCTCTCGAATCTAAAGTACTCCCTTGCAGCACATTGTTTAGGGTTTAAATTGTTTCTCACCCGTACACTCAAAATTACCGAAATCAGCATAAACCATTTTCACCTACAAACACTTCCAACATCCTCCCTTAAACCAAGATATCATTCAACAAGAATTTCGTAACCCTCTTATACTCCTCGGCTTCTTCCATTGATCGATGTCAGCACGTTCTTGTCTTTTCTCATTTTCTATTCCTCTTCTTCCATTGATAAACGTTAACACGTTCTTGTCTTTTGTCATCTTCAAAGATACCACCAACTAACCCTTAATCCTTGATACTCAATTATAGCTTATCCTAATTTCATGATACACCAGAATTCCGTCATCATTATCCAACAAATAAACTCAATTCACAAACTAATCTTCTTCATTTGCTTAACAACAATCACTCAATGCTATCATACCATAGAAACCATCACAAACTTCTTTTCTTCTTCATCTTCATTGCAGCGGAACACCATCTTTAACAAGCTAGAAACACTATTGTTGTGCTCTATTCAACATGCTAACCAACACAAAACCAAATTATGTAACTCATCACCGAGTATTGTAGCTCATCCTCTAATTTTGTTTATCTATTTCACTCTTTGTCACTAGTACTACAATGATCCATCTCACCTCATTTTCTGATATTTTCCGGTATCATTTCAGTCTCTAACAGCCATGATCCATCTCACCTCATTTTTCGATATTTCTCGGCATGGCATCTACAACTCATAGGATTTTCACCCACTATTGTTGTTCTCTACAACTCACAGGATTTTCACCCACTATTGTTGTCTTCTCTTCTCAAATTACATACTGGAATTTATTCTCTTCTCTATTCAAATCCCACACTGCGATTGCTTCACTTCTCACGATCACACACTTGTGACGTATCTTCACTTCACTCATAGGCTTCACTCACCTACCTCTTGTTGACTTCTCATGCATCACCCTTGGTGATTGCTTCTCTAGCTTCACAACCTTACTTGTTGTTACTTCTTCTCTTTTCTTCTTTGTTTCTTCATGATTCTCTCACAATCTTTCTCTTGTTACGCTTAAATCAAAGAAATAACTATCACAAAGTCGACACACTTTGTAGGATTTCAAAGTTTCTTCCACAAACTCTTCAACCACACTTTAATTATTCCAACATGTTTGAGGTTAAACTCCAACATGCTACCTTCCTCCCTTAAACTCAAACATCACCAACATTCCTTGTCATTCTAAATTTATGAATTCCATCAACTTAATCAAACTATACCAGTCCTTCTTGACCACAATACCTTTGATCCTCCATCAAACTGTATCAGTCCTCCTGACTGCAATACCAGCTTTGATCCTCCATCCTCATTGATTTCGAATTCATGACTTAACCCTGTGAATCAACCACTCACCCTAAGCTTCTTCACCTCCTAAAATCAACCAATGCTTCCGAAACAACCCATGTTTACTACCACATTACCGATCACAACCATCATCAAAACTTTTAACTTCAAACCCTTGTCGGACTCGACCATTTTTTTTTTTAGAAAATTCTGAGCTTCTGAGCTTCTCCCTGACTTCCATAAATCATAAATCATCTCCAAATATTTTCCCCTTCCAAAAACAAGACCTGGACCAAAAGTTTCCTAAAACTGGAACCTTCCAAATATAAACCAGTTTCCTAAAAGTGGCACCTTCCATATATTGTCCATTTTCCTAAAACTGGCACCTTCCATATACAAACCAATCTTCACCGGCCTTGAATATAGTTACTCAACTCCATCGTTACATCGTTACTCCCTGGAAAAATCTCAAACTCCACCATCTGCTCGAGTCTCGATAACAGCTAAGGCCTTTTCCACCTTCATTCTTCATCGAAACAACATCAGCACATGTAAGCAATCATCAACAACAGCCATTACTCCTCCTCAAACTCAGCTTGTTTCAACAACCCAGAAACCCATTAACAACGAAATCTATAAGCTCTCTCTCTGCTGATTTTATGATCATCTTGAAACCCTAATATTTAGGAACTTCGCACCATAACTCATGACCAGTTCCGTTTTGTTCTTAAATCACGACTCTCCTTCTTTTACTGAGCAAAAAATATCAATTCCAAAAAAAAATTCTCCTAGCTCTTACAGATGAGCATCAGCAACAATTACCATCTCCTCGAACAATGTAGCTAAACTCATCTCTTCTTCTCTGAACTCCCATGTCAGCCCACTTCAAACACCATCATTTCCAGATCGTCATCTTTTTTAAGAACACACGAACAAATTTTGTAAGCAACAAGTCACGAAACAATAACCTGATCTCACACCTTCTTCCCATCAAAAACCAAACACAACTTAATTATGACCAGAACTTAGCGCAACTTCTAGAACACATTGAATTCTCTAACACCAACAAAACTTATGAATCTTCTCTAACCCTTTTTCCTTCTCCCCTCCCTTATGATACCATATGTATGATCGAGCAAGAGAGAGGAGAACACAACGCAGAAGCAATAATACGACTACATTGATAATCAAATTCGGTGTACAATTCTTATGGCTCAATAGCCTACTTATAGTCTCACAAACTTGACGATCACTCAAAGCACTTTCATAATAAAAACAAACTCTAAATAAAGCACACTTCTAGAAACACAAAGAAATCTAAACAAAGTAAAACTCTAAAACCGGCAACAGGCACAACTTGCTTTTCAAGTTAACTCGACTTCCAACTAACCAAATCACCATATCTTGGTTTAACTTCCAACAATTACATAGTTTAATGATTAACAAAAACTACATGTGCTGCACCTGATCTTATTTACTCGGCAAATGCAATGGGACATAGAATATGTTAAAATGAACAACTTTATGATCAACAGTTTTGTTTTAATGAGTATATATCGTGCACTTTCGTTATGCACAGAGAGGAAGTACGAGCCTAGCCAATTATAGATAGTAGTAATAAATACAAATGACTTAGATAACACATGATCTTATTTATTTGATCGATCAACAAAAACACACACATACAGGAAGTAGACCAATAACCTTCGACAACGGAAAGAAATGAACCAAACCACACATACGTTCAAGTACGCACGCATTTATTATAGATAGTAGATCTAGTGCAAACTCCACATATAGACTTTATTATCATACACCGTACATGCAAACAGAACACTGATGTTCATCATTGCATATGTTTCCGGTGGACATACCCATTGATAATTTAATCAGAAGCACAGAGGTGAGAGTTCAAGTCTTCGATGTTTTGCTGGAAAAAAGCTAGATAGTCAAAGGGAACCGGAGAATCCTCATTAATCTTCTCATAATCCAGTATCCAGGTCACGATGCTTCCATGTCCATTAGCCTTTGGTTTAACTACAAGTGTTGCATCAAACTTCTTATAATCATTCATCATGCCTCCTTCTATTCCACTATGAGTTATCGTCCTTGTTTCATCATTGTACGTAGTTTTCTCCCTGACAGTAAGTGGTTTCCCCTCTGCATAGACAAACACATTAATATAACCGTAAACCAAGTTTAAGCTCAGGATATGAAGATAAAATAAGACAATGAATTATACATCTAAAGCATACCGATAATATAGGACCACTCCTTGACACAACCAGAAGTAGTTCCATGTCCCTGGATAGCTTTAACGCCAGTGTAGAGATGAGGGATTGCGCTTGGAAGGTCTTCATGGTGTTTAAATATTTGGTAGTATTTGTCGGCGTTGCAGTTAACCTCCGATTCAGTAATAAGTTTCCCAACAAGACCTGAAATGGTATGTTGATGAGCCATGATGATGGTTGATACTGGTTCCTGCCTTAACTAAATATTAGGATGATTGTGAATTTGTGATGAAATTGATCTTAGCTGAATGAGTTTATATAGAAACAACCCACAGGAATGTGACCCAATAGCGAGCAACATTTAGGACAACAATCATTCAACTATATCCAGAAAGAATCAAAGATTTTTAGATAAGATAAGATTTTGTGAGATAATTATTAGCATCCTTCATTTCCTACTTAATCAAGGATTGTTAGTTGTTTGATACCCAAGTATTGTCGTAATATTGTTTGGCACCAATGAGTGACCCCATCATTCACCCAACGTACGGGAATCAAATATTTTCTAAGGTTTCTAGTGTCGCTTTTACATTGGGCAAGAACAAATTTGGGACCTGTACAGTATCACTGTGGGGTAAGGTTCTACTACTACCACGTGAGTAGTCTATCTAAAACAGGCAAAGGGTAGAGGATGGATGTGATTAAAAGACATATCTAAATTAGGCAAAGGCTAGAGGATGCATGTGATTGAAGGAAATATATCTAACAGTCAAAACCAAGCACGTTCATTCTTTTCCTTGGAGCGAAGGGTACAGTGACTTACGGGGAATAGCAATCCTCCTTGGTTAGTATTAGAATTGTCCCACGTTCGTTTAACTTCTGCAACCTCAGCTTTCTGTTGTCAAATAGGCAATCTTTTTCTAACTCAAGGCACACCATTTGCCCACACAATCCCCAGTCAAATGAAGTGGATATTTCATAAGCCCATAACCAGCATTAGCGAGTTCTGCAGCCCCTAGCGATAATTTGATATTCTGTTTGCAAAGTGGTCATGTATTTTCTTTGGATCAATGTCCCTGTTCTTAGTTATGAAATCAGCAGCTGAAGTCAGCAATCTTTAGTTGCCTACTTAAACAAGACTTTAAGGTGTTCTTTTTCTTCAGGAATGTAACCGTTAATAAATTAAAACTAGAAAAAAAAAATTACTATTTTATTACTGAACTATATGATTTACATAGAGAATTATACGCAGTGATACCATAACTTGGTATTCAAAAATAATTACTTGTACACTTTCGTTTAATCATGACATGCACGTACAGGGAGGATGAGCATTGGGAATAAAGACCACTTTTCTTCTTTTAGGATTTTCATATTCGTCCTTGTAATCTTATTAGGCCAAGCACAATGATCAAGGATTTCCCTTAGCTTTATCTCACGGAAACTCAATTTTCATGTGAGTTTTGCTTATTTTTTCTCCAAACTTTTATTGCCGCGGATTTAGATAAAAAAAACTAAAACTAGATTAAAATGAAGATATAGTAGAAAAAAAAGAGTTTACTAAAATAAAAGAGTTAAAAGTTAAAAAAATTAAGAGTAATAATTAAAAAAATTCAAACGAAAACTAAAATATTTCTAGTAGTGATGCTAGTAGTGGTCTGAAGAACTGCTTAGTTTGTAATGATGCTAGTAGTGGTGTTGGTAGCTTTATTTTTCATAGATTAGGTATTGCTATTCAAAAAGGTGTTGGAGCCCACTTGTTGCGAGGTTGCCAACCAAAAGTATGTAATATTAATTTCCATAATAAAATATTTCTTTCAATTGAAAACTAAATATCGGTTGAAAATCATACAAAACCGAGTTTCCGATAAAGTAATTTTTTCAACGAAAGCTCATTTTCCATTTGATTTCACATAGCAACAACCCGCATCGATCCGATCAACTTTAAAGAGTAGCTAAGGGATATGGCCACATTTACGCAACATGGAAGATCATACTAGTTGGATTCCGCTACAATTAAGCTATAGCGGAGCGAAATCACTTATCATTGTGCTTGGCCTTATGATATCAAGATTGTCCCTTATTTATGAATTTTCTTATAGAGAGTACCTTTACGTAATGTAGATAGCCCCTTAGTAACAAATCATCCAAATGATGTTCAGTTTTAATATAGCGAGAGGAGAAGACAACCTGATGAAACACGTTCTCTGACGAAGTGATAATGTATTTGAATATGCTTCGAACGTGAGTGCTGAATAGGATTGATAGCAAGATATGTTGCACTGATATTGTCACAATATAAGACCGGTGGCTGCGGCAAGAAAGAACCAAGATCATGCAAAGAAATACCGAATCCAAGTAATCTCGGCGGAAGTGGAAGAGAGGGCACGATACTCACTTCAAGATTACTACTTGTAGAAACAGTGGGTTGTTTCTTAGAACCCCACGAAATAAGATTCTTACCTATGAATATACAATGACCTGTAGTAAAACGAGATGAATCAGGATCCCACCCCAATCAGCATCAGAGAAGGCTGTAAGTTGCATGGGGTTATTGCGCCAAAAAGAGATTCCATGACCAAGTGTACCTTTAAGGTATGGAAGAATCCTTTTAACGGCCATAAAATGAGCTTGAGTCGGACGATTCATATATTGACTAACCTGATTAACTGCATAAGTAATATCTGGGCGTGTCATATTGAGATACTGCAAGCCACCAACCAAGCTGCGATACAGTGTGATATCAGAAAATAATGGAGCATCATCAGATGAGAGTTTTGATCGTGGAGCAACTGGAGTAGAAACAGGCTTAGAATCGGTGAGATCAACTCGCTTCAAAAGATCCAATGTGTATCGATTTTGAGTTAATACAAGACTATCCGTGGTTCGTGTAGCCTCCAATCCACGAAAATAATGTAAATCTCCCAAATCAGTCATGGAAAACTCAATTTGAAGTTTATGCAAAAGAGATTGAAGTCCGGTAACATCACTTCCAGTAATAATAATATCATCAACATAAAGTGATAGAATTAAGATACCGTTACTTGATTGTTTGATGAACATCGAGTGATTAGAATGCGAAGACTTGAATCCAATTTCCAAGATAAAAGCAGCAAATCGATTAAACCAAGCACGGGGAGCCTGTTTTAAACCATATAAAGCCTTGTATAAATAAGCAAACATGATTTGGATAACGAGGGTCTACAAACCCTTGAGGTTGCTCCATATAAACTTCCTGATCAAGAGAGCCATGCAAAAATTCATTCTTAACATCGAGTTGCTTAATAGGCCACGAATGAGAAACTGCAAGACTGAGAACTAAACGAACAATGACCGGCTTCACAACGGGACTGAACGTTTCATCATAATCAATACCATATTGCTGAGAATAACCCTTAGCAACCAATCGTGCTTTGCGCCTGTCAAGAGAACCATCAGGTTTCTGTTTCACACGGTAGGCCCATTTAGATCCAATAATATTCATACCAGATCGACGTGGAACAAGAGACCAAGTTCGATTCAGGTGACGACTCAGGTGACGCGACAGGAGAAGATACAGATGATGATAAAGTTGGAGAGATTTTATTAGAGAAAGAGAAACCTCTAGGAGATATTGGCAGATAAGTAGAGTGCTGCGAAGGTGATACAAAAGAGGAGTTTGGAGTAATAGGAGTAGAGGATGACGACGTAGATTGTAAGGGAGGTGGAGGAATATGTGCACAATTGTAGAGGACTCTGGCTGGTTGTGATATGATTGCAGATGTGTAGCGGAAACTGAGTTTGGCCAAGCTAGTAGAGTGGAAGTAGCTGGATTAGAAGATAGAGGTGAAATTTTAGCACCGATATCAGTTGGGTACGGAAAAATAGATTCATCGAAGACAACATGACGCGATATGTATATCTTGTTTCTCTTAACCTCTAGGCATTGATATCCCTTATGTCGATCATTATAACCAAGGAAGACACACGGTAAAATCTTAGGTTGTAACTTGTTATGTCGAAAATGGTTTAAGAGAGGATAACAACGACATCCAAAGGCTTTGAGAAAAGCATAGTCAGGGGAACGATTATGGACAGCAAAATAAGGAGAGGTATTTGATAAAATTGTAGTAGGAAGACAATTTATCAAATAGACAGCTGTAGCGTAAAATTCAGCCCAAAAACGCTCAGGAAAACCACTTTGAAGCATTAAAGCACGACCAGTTTCAGTGATGTGACGAATTTTTCTTTCGGCAATGCCATTTTGTTGAGGCATGTTAGGACAAGAAGATCGACTAAGGATGCCATTTTCAAACAAAAAGGATTTTAAGGGATCCGCATATTCAGTACCACCATTAGTTTGAAGTACTTGAATGGTTGTAGAGAATTGATTTTCAATCATGGCTTTGAAGTTAAGAAAGCAACGAAATACTTGTGTTTTATCAGATAGAAAACAGATCCAAGAGAAGCGAGAGCATTCATCAACAAATAAAAGAAAATAACGGAATCCACAATTAGAGAGAAAGGGTGCAGGACCCCATAAATCTGAATGAATAATCGCTCCAATTTTATTTGAATAAGTAGTTCTAGATGAAAAGGGAAGACGATGGTGTTTAGCACCCACACAACTAGAACAAACAGTCTTGGAAGAAGAAAAACTAGAATTAAAAGATAAACTCGACTTAAGAAGCTGGAAAATGGTATTATTAGGATGGCCTAGACGCATATGCCATATAGCTAGAGTAGTTCGAATGCCAAGAGTAGTAGCAGAAAACGCAGGAACAAAAGATGAGTGAGGGTGAGCACTAGAAAGGATAGGGTACATCCAAGCTTCATTCTTGCCCTTGTACAGAAGAGTTCCCGTTAGTCGATCCTGAATATAGAAACCATCACGATCAAAAGAGAAAAAACAATCAGAATCTCTTGTAAGTTGACCAACGAAACTAAATTTTTATCAAGAGACGGAACATGAAGTGTATTTTTCAAAAGCAATGGGGAGGAAGATGAGTTGAGAATAACATCACCGATCCCTGTTATAGGTAATAGCTTACCATTCCCAACCAAGATCTGTATCATTACCATTATAATCAAATCTGTTTGTCATCCGAGAGGAATCCCAGACGTCATGTGCGCAGATGCAGAAGAAGATATCGACAAACCACTGATTTTCATATGGCATTGGTTGAATTTGCATTACGAAAAAGCCTGAGGTAGGTCAAAGTTTGGAGTAGCTTGAGTAAGACGATGGCATGCTTGAGTCAGTATGTCCTTTGACACCACACCATTGATGAGATAATAGAGAAAGATGTTGGTGGAGGACCAAGAACTGATGTTTGTGTTGTTGCCACGACCGCGACCATAAGGAGTAGGCTGATATCCACCAAGATAGTTGGTACGACCACCATTGTTCCATGCAAAGCATTCCCACCAGTATGATTTCCATTGTTGTTCCATCCGTTGCTTCCACTTGGTATTCCAATTATTATTCCAGTTGTTTCGACCACCGAAGTTGTTATAACCACCTCGATAGGTATTTGAGTATTTTCCACGACCAATGCCACCTCCACGACCACGAGTAGATTTGTTATAAGAACCACGACCACGTCCATGATTGTTTGGAGGTTGAGAACGACCGGATATAGAGCCAAAGAAAGAAGGATAAAGGGTTGTGAATATCAACAGCATTGGTTTGTAAATTTTGAAGATACTGAAGATGAGACTCATGGTGAAGTAGTAATGCATGAAGTTCAGTAAAAGTAGGAAGGGTAGTGCGCGCTATAACTGCCGTATAGATGTTTGACCAATCAGCACCCAAGCCACGCAAGGTAGTAGAGACAAGTTTTAAATTAGAGACAGGTTGAAGAACAACTGCGCAGAGAATCGGAGATTTCTTTTATTTTCAAGATGTATTCGGAGAATATAGAGTTTCCCTTCGGATTGTTGACAGGTTTGCTTTCGGTTGAAGTATGCGAGCCGGGATTGATTGTTGCATAAGTTGAGCGAAGATATTTCCATACAACATGAGAGTTTCCACGACAGCACATTCGATTTCATTGTTTCAATGAGAGGCGTTTATCCAAGTTAAGATAGTTTGATCGATAACTTCCCACTCTTCATATTCTCGATTTGGGGTTGTAGCTTTAGTTGCGTCATCAACAAGTTCTTTTGATGGTTCTTCATATGAATCTTCAAGATATTTGTAGAGGCGTTGAGATTTGAGAATAGGAAGGATTTGAGATTCCCGGAGAAGATAGTTTGTTCTCATCCAAGAGAACTATTTTTGTTGAGGAAGGCAAGAAAGGTGATTTTTCAAACAAGGATGAGGTAGAGGACATAAGAGAACCTATACTAACGGAGGTAGATGTAGGAATAGTTGGAGTTCCCATGGTTTGCTTTGAGGTAACATAGTACTTGGAAGAAGAAGAGGAGGATTGAACTGAAGTTGTCATGATGATGATGACGAAAAGAAAAGATGAAGTCAAGTTAGGGTTTTTCAAAAGAAGATTTTGAAACTAGGGTTAGAGAGATCATTCTCGCTTTGGTACCATGAACAATTGTATAAACTCTCGTCGCCTTTGTATAGCTATAGAGACAAGTATTTATATTAAGTTGATTAGGTTTTGGTTTACAATGGACTTACACAATAGCCCGACAAGACGTATGGACCGTATACATGTACAATACATATGGACTTATATTCTACAATACCATAACTTGGTATTCAAAAATAATTACTTGTACACTTTCGTTTAATCATGACATGCACGTACAGGAGGATGAGCATTGGGAATGAAGACCAATTTTCTTCTTTTAGGATGTTCATATTCGTCCTTGTAATCTTATTAGGCCAAAATCACAATGATCAAGGATTTCCCTTAGCTTTATCTCACGGAAACTCAATTTTCGTGTGAGTTTTGCTTATTTTTTCTCCAAACTTTTATTGCCGCTGATTTAGATAAAAAAATTAAAACTAGATTAAAATGAAGATAGAGTTTTACTAAAATAAAAGGGTTAGATGACGTAGTTGGTGCCTTGAACTTGCGCTGCGATCATGGTGATAATGTTCAAATAACAATGGCGAAGACTTAGATAACACATTCTTTTGCCTTCATTTCATAGTAGAAATTACGTAAATTGAATGAACAACGCTCAATAATGAAAAGAAATGATACAAACCACACTTGCATATGCTTTGGTTGATCAAATTTATTAGGTCTTATTATCACACACCACATATTGAACACCGATATTCGATGTGGCTTATATATATATATATATATATTTGTGTGGACATAACCACCGATAGTTTAATTTGTAGCGCAGAGGTGAGAGTTCAAGCCTTCGGTTATTTGATTGCACATAGCTAGATAAGGAATAGGAACTGGAGAATCCTCATTTATCTTCTCATATTCTATTATCCACTTCACAATGCTTCCATGTCCATCAGCCTTTGGATTAACTACCAATGTTCCATCCAACTTCTTGTAATCATTCATTACATCTCCTTCTATTACGTTGTGATGTATCGTCCTTGTTTCATCATTATAGGTCGTTTTCTCCTTGCCAATCAGTGATTTACCCTCTGAATGCACACAAACATAAGATAACCGTAAATCAATATTAAGGGCAAGATATGAAGAAAAAACATAAATAAAACCGTAAATCAATTTTATGTTTACATACCAAGGACATAGCCCCATTCCTTGATACAACCAGAAGTAAGTCCATCTCCCTCGACAGGTTTGACACTAGTATAGATATGAGGGATTGCTTTTGGAACCTCTTCATGGTGCTTAAATATTTTGTAAAACTTGTCGAGTTGCAATTAACCTCCGATTCAAGAATAAGTTTCCCAACTAGACCAGAAATACCATGAGGATGAGCCATTGCTTAGTTGATAATGATTGTTGCCTTATCTGGCTATTAGAATGATTGTGATTGTGATAAAAAATGATCTTAGCTCAATGAGTTTATATAGAACTAACCAATAACTACAGGAATGAATTGTATTTGGGGCAACTATCATTCAACTAATTAATTGTATCGGGAAAGAGAAAGAGATCTTAAGACAAGGAAAGATTTTGTGAGATTGTAGTTAGAAATGGACCTTTAACTACTAGCATTGTTATATGAGATATACCTGTAGGCTCAAAATGGTTGGCTACTTTGAGCTAAATCTTGGTGTGGGTGGTTTTATGACTAAATTATCACAAAAAAAATGCAAATGTCTCTGTATTGGAGTTTGTAAAATGGCTTTTGGAGTCGATGTATATAACTTAATCCGAAAGTTGTTACTTGCTAACAATTAGTTTAAGTATTATTTGTAGTACGCAGGTTTCCACCCGTGGCTCCAGTGGACCGGGATTTTCGCACCTAGTCTCGAGTTAGAGTTATTGTTCGGGTTATATTTCTATATATTGGAACTCAGCCATCCCAACGAAAGTGTCATTTCTAGTTTGGGCTGCGGCAATGAATGGATTACCAACTATCGATCGTTTACGTCGAAGAGGGATGGCAATTACAAACATCAACTGTTGTTTGTGTCATCAAGAACACGAATCAATTTCCCACATCTTTATTCAATGTGAGTTTGCAAAAAAAGGTATGGGATCATTTCTTAAATTTGTTGGAGATAAGATGGAGGCCGCCAGATTCATGTATGGATTTCGTTGTGTCTTGGCAGTTGAAATTCAGGACCGAACCAACGGAATTTCTTAAATTCTGCTTGCCTTTCGCTATATGGCAGCAACTGGGGACGAAAGAAACGATATAATTTTCGAAACAAGGAAAAAACAGTAACAAGGGTAATTATTCAAGTGAAGGCTTGCTTATTCGATTGGGCGACAGTTCATGAACCCTTTAAGCATTTTAAGTTTGTGGATTTCATGCACGATTGGGAGGTTTTTAAGCGGTAACTAGCTTCAAACATGTAATAGGGAAAATCTTTTTTGTTCCATATTTGTACTCCCCTTTACTTATGTTTGTGTTGTCATGTTCCATAGGTGTGTGTTGTTTCTTTTAAGTGCTATCTCAGCACTTTCTGGTAAATGAATTTTATCTTTTCCAAAAAAATATTTCTATATATTGAAACCACCTTCCTGCAAGAGCATAGTAATACCAGAGAATCAACACCTCAATCATACAACTAGAGGTAATTTAAAAGAGTAGGGTCTGTTAATGTCAATTTTACGCACTACGATTTACACTCCCACTGAGTATGCACCGGCTTGTAAAAACATAATAGCTCATGATGAGTAGTAACCATCCAAATGACTTAGGTAACGCTATATCAAGCGTTGATTTTTTTTTTTTTTTTTTTGAAGCAAAAGAAGAATTATTATTAACTTGAAGGTAAAAGATTATCCAACAGTAGTTGCGAGTATTGTGACTCGATGATATAAGGGTATATTAATTATATGTCCCTAGTTTTATCATCCTATAAATATATCTTTATACAACAATAAATATATCCATACCTTTTAATAACCTAATCCATTTATAATTAGATTACCTTAATACCCTCAACCATATAATATTTTCTTGTATTTCAAAATAGAACAAATTTCTTCCTCTACTACTTCACCCATACCACCACCAACACCATTCCACCACCACTAGGACCACCACACGTCCACCACCACCACCACCACCACCACCGTTCAACGACCACCAGAAGTAAGTCCATCTCCCTCGACAACCTTGAAACTAGTATAGATATTAGGAATTATATTTGGAATATTTTCATGGTGCTTAAACATTTGGTAAAACTTGTCAGCGTTGCAGTTAACCTCCGATTCAATAATAAGTTTCCCAACTAGACCTGAAATACCATGAGAATGAGCCATTTCGATAGTTGATATTGATTATTGTCTTAGTCTGGGCATTAGGATGATTGTGATGGTGATGAAAATTGATGTTAGCTGTATGAGTTTATATAGAACCCGGAACTACGGGGTGATTACTTAATAATTAGCTGTATTTACTATTTTGACTAGTAAGGCCACATGTGCGATGCACATGCTTGAATTGGATTCTTTTAACAACACCAAATTTGATAATAATGGAAAACAAAATCTTAAAATAAAAATTTAAAATCCTTGTTTGTACTCATTACGTAGATAATTTAAAGAGCTTTCTAAATATATTAGTTTTGTAAAAATCCGATGTATATTTTTAAAGATATCTAAGTTTTAATTTTTTTTGATCTATTTTTAAAACAATGGCATTCCTATAAATATACAAATATTAACTAAAAGCTTAGTTAATAGGGGTATTATTGTCATGTGAAAAGGCTTCACCAAACAATTAGTACCTCTTTTCTTTATATTAGTAAGATTAGGCAACTATAATTCATCATTACCTTAATAGAAAAAGAGATTTTGAGACAAGAAATTTTTTTGTTAGGCTAAGTCCTATGGGCTAGATTGGACTGCTAGATTGGCCAAAAAGTGTTGCAAATCATGAAAAAAGTGTGGGAAAAAAGTTAACACTCAATCTGGTTACTTCTCTCTCCTAGCATTTGCTCGCAGTCGCACTATCGGCGAGATTGAAACGCTGAATGGTGCGGCGCTCAAAAAGTTGTCTCAACGCCGAATGGTTCAGCGTTTGATGATTTTTTCTGGAGAGAGAAGGAAAAGAGGGAGAAAGAAAGAGTAAAAGAAGGAGAGAGAGAAGCGTAGAGAGGGAGAAAAAAAGAGAAAGAAGAAAAAAAAGAGAGAAAGAAGAAAAAGAGGAAAAAAATAAGAGAGAATTGGTAACGCCGAATGGTTAGGCGTTTAAAGCTGAATGATTAGGCGTTTAAAACCGAACGGTTAGGCGTTTCGCTGCTAGATTGGCCATCCCATAGGGGTTAGGAGGTTGCCCTATCTGATGTGGATGGCCAATCTAACAACTAAATATCTAACCCATAGGACTAAGCCTTTGGATATCTAACAGTCAAACCATTCATTTTTTTCAACTCCACTGCATTGTAGGCCCATTTTGAACTTTCTTCTATGAGTCACAAAGAATAGACGTGGTGGTTAGTGGTAAAATCCATAAAAATACAGGAAGGGTAATTTTTGATGGTTGTTGCTGCAACGACAAGTGATTGCATAGTTTGTAATGTGGGGTCATGCAATGGGGGTTTTCCGGGAGATTGGCTAAATGATTGATGTTGTTGGGAGAAGGTTATTGTTGTTGGAACTTCCAACATGCTTTGGCAATAAGAACAAATCTCATAGTTCTGTGCTCTCAAGCCTAGCTATACTCGGAGTTAATCCTTTTATTACCGATCCCATAAATCTCGTGCTTTCTTGTTTTGGATCTGAGATTTGTAGTTATAAATTGACCTGTGACCACTAGTATTGGGATGAGATACTGTAATAGGCTCAAACTTCGAGTGAATTCTGTTTACAAGCGATTGAAAGGATGAGGCTCAAGATATATAGATGATTGTATATAACTCTAAGTTTTCTGCCTTTCCCATGATACATTATAGATAACCAACCAGTTGGATTGACATAGCTAGTATTTAATCATCCATGCATTCCCAGCATTGAGATTGAATGCATGATAAAGTTAGTCCTAAATCCAAAGCATATATTTCGGTGTACATACGTAATTGTGTTTTTCACTTTGTTTCGTATATATGAATAGTTCAGGTCATGAACTAAGTACGGTTGACATTACAAACATTGCGATTCGGTCGTCAATGTAACCTGTCATTCCATCATCATAGACTACAAATGCGAACTAAAATGTTAAAGTATGCAGGCATCCAACTCAAAACCATTTGGCAATGCGGCCCTTCTATATTACATTTTAAGTTCATTATGCGGAAATTAGCGATGTGGAACTATTGTCCTTTCACAGCCTCCCTCACGTGTAAGGCCAGTCATTCGGCCTAACACATGGACCTACGCATGTGTGGATCATGGGTGGTGTGCAGGTGACATTCGGTCATGTAAGGCCAGTCATTCGGCCTAACATGTTGACCTACACACGTGTGGGTCATGGGTGGTGTGCAGGTGACATTCGGTCAGGGGTGTAAATGTGACATTCGGTCACGGTGACCAAAACCGGGATTACACCCGGTGTAGGGGTAGGGGCCTAGCTCTGATAACATGTTAAAGTATGCAGGCATCCAACACAAAACCAATTGACAATGAGTGGAGCGGCCCTTCATATTATATTTTAAGTTCGTTATGCAGAAACTAGCTATGTGGGACGATTGTCCTTTCACATAAAATAATTAGATCCAACAAAAAATCACCGGAATTGTTAGCAATACCTGCCAGCTACTCATGTTTGTCAGTTGATGCTTCTCAGTTAGTCTTTTAGACAGCAGAAGTTGCATCCCGCTTATATTACTTTCACGGAACGTACATGAAGAACAACTGTTTGACATAATTTCTCAAAACAATCATTTTAGAATGAGATATTTTTTTTTTTTTTTTGAAGAGAGAAATTTTATACTAAAAAAAACAAGAAGAACAGCCAGAGGCTGAGTACAAAAGCAGTGCCCTAAGAGACACTGGAACCACAGAAAAGGAAGAATCAGTTGTGCAAGACAACTTCCCAGTTATGAATAATCTGGGTACAATCTACATTCTTAAAAGTGTTCATATCACAACTCCAAAGAACCGGAGATTGTTTAATGAGAACAATGATTTCTTCCACATCCTTAGGTCTTCCTCCAAACAATCTATGATTCCGTTCATTCCACACGTTCCAAATAATAGCAAAGTGCATCAAATTTCAAATTTGTTTACACTTACCAGTTAGCGCATTACTATCCCATGCTTCAAACAATTGTAGGACAGTACCAGGCAATGGCCAGGGAAGGTGCAAAGATTTTAAGAAATAATCCCACAGTTGAAAGGTGTAACAGCAGTGCGGCAAAAGATGATCGGAAGTCTCGGAGCATCTTTGCAAACAGACAAACATTGTTGTCCAAGTTTACCCCTCTATGCCTTAACATTGCTCTCGTCGGCGGCGAGTTGTGAAAGACAACCCATAGAATAAAGCTAGCTTTCGGTGGGATGCACTTTTTCTAGAGAAAATTAGAGAAAGAACAGTTCGGAATGATTCCGGCAAGATAGTCATAGCAGTACTTGTTACCATAATTGGGATTGAAAACTACCTCATCATCTCCTTTCACTAGGATAGGAACAACGCCAAGATCTCTACGCAACAGGTCCCATTCCAGCTGCTCGTTGGCGTTTTGATGGTGCTTAAAACTTCCATGCCACTGACCATTCCTAATCATCTGAGCAATTGAGACATTTTTCTGAGTACAGGCTTTGAAAATCACCGAAAATATGTCTTGTAAACAACCCCTGTCTATCCATCGATCCCTCCAGAATCTCACCCCTTTTCCACTTCTAATTTTGAAAGTAATCATACCGTGTATTCCTAATCATCATACCGTGTATTAGAATGAGATCTTAATTACTGTATGATCGAGCAAGAGAGAGGAGAACACAACGCGGAAGCAATAATACGACTACATTGATAATCAAATTCGGTGTACAATTCTTATGGCTCAATATCCTACTTATAGTCTCACAAACTTGACGATCACTCAAAGCACTTTCCTACGAAAAACAAACTCTAAATAAAGCACACTTCTAGAAACACAAATAAATCTAAACAAAGTAAAACTCTAAAACTGGCAACTAGCACAACTTGCTTTTCAAGTTAACTCGACTTCCAACTAACCAAATCACCATATCTTGGTTTAACTTCCAACATCCTCCCTTAAACCAAGATATCATTCAATAAGAATTCCGTAACCATCTTCTACTCCTCAGCTTCTTCAATTGTTCGATGTCAGCACGTTCTTGTCTTTTCTCATTTTCTATTCCTCTTCTTCCATTGATAAACGTTAACATGTTCTTGTCTTTTCTCATCTTCAAAGATACCACCAACTAATCCTTACTCCTTGATACTCAATTATAGCTTATCTCAATTTCATGATCCACCGAATTTCGTCATCATTATCCAACAAATAAACTCAATTCACAAACCAATCTTCTTATTTTGCGTAACAACAATCATCAAACACTCAATGCTATCATACCATAGCAACCATCACAAACTTCTTTTCTTCTCCATATTCATCGCAGCGAACACCATCCTTAACAAGCTAGAAACACTATTGTTGTGCTCTATTCAACTTGCTAACCAACACAAAACCAAATTCTGTAACTCATCACCGAGCATTGTAGCTCATCTTCTACTTTTGTTTATCTACTTCACTCTTTGTCACTAGTACTACAATGATCCATCTCACCTCATTTTCTGATATTTGCCGGTATCATTTCAGTCTCTAACAGCCATGATCCATCTCACCTCATTTTTCGATATTTCTCGGCATCATTGCCATCTACAACTCATGGGATTTTCACCCACTATTGTTGTTCTCTACAAGTCACAGGATTTTCACCCACTATTGTTGTCTTCTCTTCTCAAATTCCATACTAGAATTTCTTCTCTTCTCTATTCAAATCCCACACTGCGATTGATTCACTTCTCACGATCACACACTTGTGACGTCTCTTCACTTTACTCATAGGCTTCACTCACCTACCTCTTGTTGACTTCTCATGCATCACCCATGGTGATTGCTTCTCTTGCTTTACAATCTTACTGCTGTTACTTCTTCTCTTTTCTTTTTTGTTTCTTTATCATTCTCTCACAATCTTTCTCTTGTTACGCTTCTGCCACAAGCAATAACTATCACAAAGTCTGCCACACTTTGTAGGATTTCAAAGTTTCTGCCACAAACTCTTCCACCACACTTTAATTCTTCCAACATGTTTGAGGTTAAACTCCAACATGCTACCTTCCTCCCTTAAACTCAAACATCACCAACATTCCTTGTCATTCCAAATTTCAGAATTCCATCAACTTAATCAAACCGTACCAGTCCTTCTTGACCACAATACCTTTGATCCTCCATTAAATTGTATCAGTCATCCTGACTACAATACCGATGTTTCCTACCACATTACCTATCACAACCATCATCAAAAATTTTAACTTCAAACACTTGTCGGACTCGACCATTTTTTTTTTTTTTTTTGCAAATTCTGAGCTTCTAAGCTTCTCCCTGACTTCCATAAATCATTAATAATCTCCAAATATTGTACCCTTCCAAAAACAAGCCCTGGAACAAAAGTTTCCTAAAACTGGCACCCTCCAAATATAAACCAGTTTCCTAAAGTGGCACCTTTCATATATTGTCCAGTTTCCTAAAACTGGCACCTTCCATATACTAACCAATCTTCACTGGCCTTGAATATTGTTACTCAACTCCATCGTTACATCGTTACTCCCTGGAAAAATATCAAACTCCACCATCTGCTCGAGTCTCGATACTTGACTAAGGCCTTTTCCACCTTCATTCTTCATCGAAACAACATCAAGCACATGTAAGCAATCATCAACAACAGCCATTACTCCTCCTCAAACTCAGCTTGTTTCAACAACCCAGAAACCCATTAACAACGAAATCTATAAGCTCTCTCTCAGCTGATTTTATGGTCATCTTGAAACCCTAATATTTAGCAACTTCACACCATAACTCATGACCAGTTCCGTGTTGTTCTTAAATCACGACTCTCCTTATTTTACAGAGCAAAAAATATCAATTCCAAAAAAAATTCTCCTAGCTCTTACAGAGATGAGCATCAGCAACAATTACCTTCTCCTCGAACAATGTAGCTAAACTCATCTCTTCTTCTCTGAACTCCCATGTCAGCCCACTTCAAACACCATCATTTCCAGATCATCATCTTTTTTAAGAACACACGAACAAATTTTGTAAGCAACAAGTCACGAAACAATAACTTGATCTCACACCTTCTTCCCAGAAAAAATCAAACACAACTTTATTATGACTAGAACTTAGCGCAACTTCTAGAACACATTGAATTCTCTAACACCAACAAAACTTATGAATCTTCTCTAACTCTTTTTCCTTCTCCTTTCCCTTCCTCTCACCTTGCTTTGATACCATATGTATGATCGAGCAAGAGAGAGGAGAACACAACGCGGAAGCAATAATATGACTACATTGATAATCAAATTCGGTGTACAATTCTTATGGCTCAATAGCCTACTTATAGTCTCACAAACTTGACGATCACTCAAAACACTTTCCTAACAAAAACAAACTCTAAATAAAGCACACTTCTAGAAACACAAAGAAATCTAAACAAAGTAAAACTCTAAAACCGGAAACCGGCACAAATTGCTTTTCAAGTTAACTCGACTTCCAACTAACCAAATCACCATATCTTGGTTTAACTTCCTGTTGATGGTGGTTTTTAGCTTAGGGATAAAATCGTAAAACCCCGGTCGAGACAGGTGACGTCACAGAACTTGAGTAATAATTTCCAAACCAAGCACATTTATTGTACCCTTTAATTTGTCTGAGAGAAAATTACCATGGTACCTTTTTTTAATGCTGATTAGGGTTTCGACAGGCCAAAACCCTAATTCTCACACCGCATGTGCCAATGGCTAACCATGCCAGCCACACCTACCGCGCCAAAGCATGCCAACCATGCTAGCCGCACCCATGTGCCAATGGAAAACCATGCCAGCCACACCTATCGCGCCAAGGCATGCCAACCATGCTAGCGCACCCTGTGCCAATGGCAAACCATGCCAGCCACACCTACCGCGCCTTGCCAAACGCACCTTGCCATGGCCCTATGCTAACCTAGCCACGCCACCTTGCTGACCTTCCATACGCAGCTACCAAAAATAAAGGCATGCGACAATCAACGGTCTCCCTTCAATCCCAGGAGCAAATCCTAGCCGTCTGAGGTTACCAAACGACCTTTGGCCCAAAACCCTAGCTTGGTCACGAACCTAGCTATGCTAGCCACTCCATGCGCCCATGGCAAACCCTTGGCCACACATGCCAAGCCAAACCGCACCTAGCCAAGCTAGCCACGCCATGCGCCCATGACAAACCCTTGGCCCCACATGCCAAGCCAAACCGCACCTAGCCAAGCTAGCCACGTCATGCACCCATGGCAAACCCTTGACCACACATGCCAAGCCAAACCTAGCCAAGACTAGCCACGCCATGCGCCCTTGGAAAACCCTTGGCCCCGACATGCCAAGCCAAACTACACCCTGCCTTGTCCCTAACAAACCTAGCCGCGCCACCATGCTGGCCTTCCCTACGCGGCTACCAAAAACGAAGGCATGCGACAATCAACGGTCGCCCTTCAATCCCCGGAGCAAATCATAGCCATCCAAGGTTACCATACAACGCATGGTAACCTTTGGCCCGAAAACCTAAGTTTGGCCACGCCAAACCATGCCAACGGCATGCCAACCTAGCCGCGCCACCATGATGGCCTTCCCTACGCGGCTACCAAAACGAAAGCGTGCAATGATCAACGGCTATCTTTCTTCTTGAGATGCAAAATCTCGACCGTCGAAGTTCACCAAGCTAGAAAGTCTCCCAAGTACGACTTGCCAGGCAAGAACAACATGCTACATGTTTTCCACAACAATATTTCGAGACATCAACACATATCACAAACTGGGGGATCCTCTTTGGGAATTGGTTTGGCAGTTTACAGCGTGCGGCGTACACTACGCCCGTCATAAGGAAGTGTCATAATGGTGAGGCGGTTAGTAATACATGGAGTTAAAGGTGAAACGTTCATGGGACATCAATTCCATACGTTAATGATTTGATGGAACATCAATACCATCACTACGGGAAAAATATACATCTACAACTGGAGATTTACAACACTTTTCTAAACATCGTAGAAAGTCCTATGTTTTACAACTGATTTCAAAGGAAGCGTTGTCGTATATCATCACTACCAACAATTACGAACAAGGGGTTGCGCTAAGAAAACAAACGACAACTCCTTTAGCAAAACTGTTGTGACGACATTTAGGTATAACAACTTTGTTTCATAAGTGTAGTGACTTAGCCTATCACAATCCTCACAAGTGTTGTTGAAAAACACAAAAATATGATAATGAAAAATACGTTAGAGGGGGAGATTCGAACATGAACCTAATGCATGGATGTCTAGCTCATCAACCATCCTTACAGTTCACAAGTTTCGGTTTTTTTTTTTTTTTTTAATAGAAACGTATAACAATACTTATAAGTGTTGTTGAATTTAAAATATTAAATGTTGGAAAAAAATTAGGTTTGGGGGATTCGATCCTGAGCCTCTTGTATGGAAGTCTACACCACTAACCATACCTACACTATCACGGAGTTCTGTTAAGTTGGTGGTTTTTAATACACTAACTTTATGACAACCCTTCATAAGTGTTGTAAAACAAAATATAATGCTCAAAAATAATGCTCAGGTGACTGAGCCGAAAATAGCGCGAAGCATTCTTTGTAATCACATACATTCTTCTCTGTAAACAATCACATACATTCTATAAGACCACCCACTTTAAGCAAAGCATGCAATGCCTGCAATGAACTAAATGAATAAGTTTGGGGAATTATGGCAAAAGTATACCATCGATTATAAGTTAGAATGGAGGGAGCATATATATACGAATATAAGCATATGTAGAGCAATTATGCACAAGTTGAGACCAAGGCGAGAATTTAAGTGGGCCAATATAGCAACCATAAAAGCCGAAATGTCCCATTTTCTCTCCTCCTTCATCCGGGCTTGAGACCGGCAATGAAATGATATATCATTTACATTGGCGGAGTTAAAAAGGGTGTTATAAAAGTACAGAGCTAGCATTTTATAATTAAGCACACAAATGGAGTATTAACCTGTCTTTTTGCAAGAAAAATACTAGTATTAGTAAAGAAAATACAACTAGAGTATGCAAGCTGCATTCTTACAACCTACAAACCCGTACATATGAGAACAAATGGTCTGCACTCTGCACTTTTCTCAAAAACATTACCATCTCCAAATCGATATTCACACACAAATGATGTTAACAAAAGAAGCCCTGAATTACCAACATATGAGAACATAGAGTTTGATAAGTGAGAAATACACGAGCCAATACACGCAGTCACATAGCACAAACCTAATACCGATAGCGGCGAAGAAACACCCCATGTGCGGCGGAGTGGATACATCAAATATTCATATAAGTGGCGAGTGATAGCAGCTACTGCTCCATACTCATTCTGAGTAGAAGCATACTTCACAAAGAAAGATCTTGCACTATTAATTAACAACTTATACAGAACTACACACTCAGCTGTAGCAAAAAACTTGAGAGTAGCAGTTGAAGTAGATTACTGAGAAGGCAAATAACACCAAATATTACTAAAGTAAGAATACAACACAGTAAAAAGAATACACTAGTGATCTAACTTGTGAACTTCTTTTCTTCTTCTTTTTGTTCTTCTTCTTTGTCGGAACCACTATGATATATTCCCCATCTTCTCTTCGTAACTCTCGCTCTCGTCATCCATTTGGAAACCAAGCATTGAAGTATCCTTTGGTTGGCAATTTGTGTCATGCATTTCATTGTATTCCTCTAATTCATGGAAACCCCTAGGTGGTGGTTTCACCATCACATACCAATTAGATATATTTGACTCTCGAGAATAGAAAACTTGTCGCGCTTGCTTTGCTAAAATGAATGGATCGTTACAGTATTGGTTCTTATGCTGCTTTAAATTGACTAATGTAAATCCATCTTCTACCTTCACACCAAAATTGGTGTGAGCCCAATCACATTTGAATATTGGAATTTGAAACATATGATTGTAGTCCAACAATAGAATTTCTTCTAAAACACCGTAGAACCCACTAGTTTCTCGACCGTCCCCGCAACTAAGGTTGTTGATTCAATTGAAACTCCACTGTTTTGTGTGACTCTCTTAACATCCTTCGTAATAAACCTAGTGTCATTGATTAGCAAGCCTTTATATGATACGCAGTTTTCTAACGGTCCATATGACAACCATTCTACCGTATGTGATCTTTGGCATGCCTTGTTCGATTTGCATCTTAACCTACAAATGTATAATCTCAGAACATAAGAATATAACTAAATTTGCTATCTAAGCATCAGAAGTTAGATTTATAGTGATGATGTGCCTAACATGGATTGTTCAGAGTGACAGAATGAAACAAAATCACACGTATTTGTGTTTTTTGTAGTAGTTTTCCGTAGCAGCAAAATGTCTAAGTGTTTAAACTATACTAAGCTGCATAATCTGACTAAGAGTGGACTAAACGTACCTTTTGTTGAAACCAATCTGCAAATGTGTCAGATTGTATGGAATTGAGTTGGTCTTCACTAGTAATTGCCCTCCCCGCTGAAGATTTTAACTCGTACATATGCATTCTAAGACAAAAGTAAAATTATAAAATGAAGTATTAATTGACAGACCATTTTTAATGAACATGAACGTCATACTTACGTCATATATGGGTCAATTTCGGGTGTGTTAAAAAGCACATATCTGTGAGCTATCTTTAACTTCTCACTATCCATACGCACTTGGACACCTTTAGAAAGAGGACGTGCTGCCGGTGTGGAACCATTTTGAGTGCTTTCGTTATTCCTTTGCTTTACTCCTGTTTCAGCTGCTTGGGCCTTACGAATATCAAAATACCTAACACACTCCATTCCAAGATAACACTCGGCTATACAAGCTTCAGGTTGTGCATAATTCTTTACATATTCTTTGAATGTCTTCATATACCTAGGAAAGTCGCGTATGCAACAGTTACCAGTTAATTAAATATTAGTATCTCTAAGCTACAAAGGGCATAACTTTCAACACGAAACCAAAAAAACAAAAGTAATATAAATTAAATTGGCATACCTTTCAAATGGATACATCCAACGATATTGTACAGGTCCACATAATCGCACTTCTCGAGCTAGGTGAATTGTCAAGTGCACCATGACATCAAAAAGTGACGGAGGGAAGTACCTCTCCAACATACACAAAGTCTCAGCAACTTCTACTTCAAGTTCTATTAATCTATGGAGATCAACTGTCCTTTGGCATATTTCGTGAAAATAAGAACATAACCTGAAAATTTCCTCCCTTGGCCCTACAGGTAAAAGTCCTTGCAAAGCCACAGGTAATATTTGTTGCATAAGAACATGGTAATCATGAGCCTTAAGAACACCTAAGCAACCATCTTTCGAGAAATGCTTTCTAAGATCGAACTATAACCATATGGAACCTTCAAATTTCTCATCCTATTATACAATATAGCCTTTTCCTTGTCATTTAAACAAGATGGTGCTTGGTGGAAGGATTGTTTTGCCATTTATCTCTTTTGGATGCAATTCGGTCTTATTCCCATACTCTTGAGATCATTGCGAGACTTTAGACCGTCTTTTGTTTTGGACTTTATATTCAATATGGTGCCAATGATACTCTCGCAAACATTTTTTTCTCGTATGCATAACATCAATATTGTGCCGTAGTAATAAATCCTAGGAAGATGGAAAAAACCTAACATTAGTAATTAATTCTAAAAAGAAGTAAACGATCGGATATTTAATCTATGTGAAAGTTATAATGTCATCTTTGTTGAATCTTAGGTAAGTATAGATGCCTAAATGAAGTATGTCATGGCATTTGAGGAATGCAAGATTTGGAAACGCCAACTAGCTTAAATTGATGCATCATCGACTAATACCTAAATTCAAACTTTTATACGACCAAAATAAACGTTTTGTCACTGGAGTACAATGATTATAATGTTTGCAAGAACAATATACAATTAATCAAGATATAATGATTTCACTAGCACTAATGCGACTTAGTTCGCACTTTTATATAAAGATATAATTTTCTATATAGAAAACAAAAAACAAATAATTTTCAACTCATAAAATGCAATCCCTATAATGAATAGAAAAATAGGGCAAAATAGTCTCTGTTACCATTTGCAAGAAGTTAATGATCTCATTATAAGAAACTTCCCATTAAATGCCACCAAAACAAGACACTAGATAGAAATTACTCCTTAAGCTAATTTTTCATGTGTCTTGGGAGATTCTTATCCTCACTAAAGCTACTTTTGCAGTGTAATTAACTTCGTTTATGTGTTCTCTCACTTAAGCTAATTTGGCAGTGTAATTAATTTTGTTAATGTGACCAAGACTGTGTGCCATTTATATTGCATTTGTTGATAATGTGAAGTTTAGAGGCTAACACGGTGCAAAGCAGAAGAACTCATAGCTAAATATTAACAAGTAAGTTTGAAGTTATGGAACTAACCTTCCAATGGGCAAGTCGAAGAATATCGACCTTTTGTTAAACACCCGAAGTTCAGTTTCATCATCATTTGCATCAGAAATAGCCGCATCAGCAACAACAGCCCTTTTCCGCTTCCCACATTTAGAATTACCCACATTTGCACTTGCTGCCGCACTACTCTTGCCCTTATTCTTCTTCTTTTTCTCTTTCTTTTTCCTTATCTCCTCCTCGTTCTTCTCCGCTTTCCCAAAATCATTTGTAATACTATTCTGACATTCAAGTGCCGCTGCACCAGACATAACAGGTGGCTTTTCCTTCCTCTCAATCTCTCCATTAAAACCAGTCTTTTTTAGAAGAGGATGATTATGACGAAGAAATCTCCTATGATTCAAGTAGACAGTTTTACGACTAAATGGCAACCATTTGAAAGTGTGTTTTCACCGCAAAGAGGACAGGCTGCCTTCCCTTTATACGTACATCCGAGATAGATTACCATATGCGGAAATCGTTTATTGTCCACATTAATAATGCCTTCAAGTTAAAATCTGTTTTAAAAACGAATCATATACCGCACTTTTCTCCCACAACTCAATAAGATCATCAATCAAGGGCTGCAAGTATACATCAATGTCATTACCCTAAGTTTTTCTGGAATCAGCATGCTCGGAATTATGTTGTCACCTTGCATACACAACGAGGGGGCAAATTATTCACCACGAGCATCATCGGCCAACAACGTGGGTTGCGGAAAGATCACCAAATGGATTAAATCCATCGCGAAGCCCAAGACGCAAATTACGGGATGCTGAAGCAAACTCGGGATACTTTCTGTCTATGTGCTTCCAAGCCAAAGAATCTGTTGGATGACGCATCTTCCCATCCTTACTCTTGTTCGTTGCGTGCCATATCAATCGTCACCAGCCCACGTGATTGAAACAATCTCCTCAATCTCGGCACAATGGGAAGTACCTAAGCACCTTCACCGTATCTTCTTTGCGGCTTGTCTATCATGTCAGCATCGTCCATGTTAGATGTGTCTGCCTTCCACCTAGAATAATGACATTTAGGACACTCATCTGCATCTTTCAAATCTTTTCTAAACAAACAACAATCATTAACACAAGCATGTATTTTCTGGTAAGTCAATTGATAAGATTTCAACAGCTTCTTCACTTCATATGTTGAGCAAGGAAGACAATGATCTGGCGGCAACAAGGAACCAATTGTCCTGAGAAGTTCGTCAAAAGATTTCCTAGATAAACCATTTAGTGTCTTGTCTTGGATCTGATTCAACGAGTGATGGATAACTTTGTGTGTGTTTTACAATTAGGATATAACGGTGTGTCCACCTCTTCCACATGGTTTTCCAACCCCTCGTCTTGCACAAGTTCATGTCCACGATCGATATGTGCATCGGCTTCAACATCGACATCTACATGATATGAACCCCTTGTTGCTCCCTCGTGGTGTACATCGGTAGAAGTGTGTATAGTCTCCCAGTGAAAACCCACTCGGTGTATGTAGGATCCATACCTCGTTTCACAAGTGAAGATGTACTTCTTTCGGAGGAAGTGGGAAAGCGAGATTCTTACAATCAACACAAGGACAATCTGAACTCCAAAGGATTTCCAAGTCTCGACAAAACGGTATCTATGAAATTCTTCAAGGCCTCCCCGATATGGAAGATCACCCCTGCATGAAAGAACGACGAAATAATTAAGCACGGAATAACGCAATAAAAGAGGAAAACCAAGTAAAGAATGTAATATTCTACACATATTAACCTTGGCCAATAAACCCAATCTTTATTCATCATTTTGAATGACTTGAATCTGCAAATATGTTCGATTCTTCGATCCGGTTAAAAAAAGCCTTTCAATTTCCCTTCCAACCAACACTAGAGCCACTTCTTTGGTTGGAATGTTGAATTTATTAAAGATTAATGGCACTGGCGCAATCAAATGATAACCAAGATAAGTAACCATAATGAATTAACAAATCATAAGTCAGAATTTAAAAATTTTCCTTTTTTTCTTTTTAACTTACAAACTTGGAGTTACACATTGTAAGATATTTACATATACAAAAATGGGATTGAGAATACATATTCCAGGGTGAGGTACTGATATGAATATTTAGCTAGCATATAGCAGCCACCTTGTTTAGTTTTTTATGTAGATAGATACCACTCACAATTTGCTATGAGTATCACATAGAGCAGACGGTCGCAAATCAATAAGCCGGATAGACCCCTTCGAGCTACTATACGCTAACGTATTACAATGAGTAGGGTGGAACTCAGCTGATGTTATAACCTCTGCAAGTACAAAGCTGGTAAAAGTTAAGAAAGCAATAACAAACCAACGGCGGCCTTACATAACAGAAAAATGTCCAAGGATGGGGTATAGATGTACGCAAAAGTAAAGCTAGATGGAACATGACATAAAGGAATAGCCTGCACCAGTTAGTCAGCTCATACTGGAGAATGATGCTTATATACTGATTACATAGGATTACTATAATGAGTTCTTCTAAAACACAGAAGCATTTTGAAAAGGATTCGCAATAAACCATACTACTTTTTGGCCTTGCCCCTGTTCTTGAAGTTTCACCAATAACATTCTCCTATATGAAAGCAAATTTCTCTACTAGCTCTTATGTGAACATACTCAGAAAATCCAACGCCTTTAATTTTTCATGGAGAAACACGAAACATCTAATGTGATGGGGTGACCAGATAAAGTACAAGGATATCTACTTCCGCAGAAACAACAAGAGTGCGCCTTAAACAAAAGTAAACAACGCATCAAGGCACAAGTTCTGACTTTTTAAAGCCCGCACGGCATGCGCCTTAAACGAAAGTTTTGATGAAGTGATTTCACCTTGGAGGAGGTTTCCATCTTTCCCTCCACTCGCATCCACAAAAACATTCGAGGAACAAAATAATCAAATCAACTAACACTTGGAGCAAAGGGAAACTGAACAATGGCCACATGTATAACCATTTGCTACTAAGAGTGCCTCTACAGCCTACGCAGGAAAAGCTTTAGACAAACTGGCCAATCAAATTGAAATCAAGTCCTTCAAACAAACTATTCGCACTGTTTAGACAACATATGTCAATACTAGTTAATCCAGTTCAACTTCCCTTCAATTAACTACAGATGTGAGTACTAATTCTAGACATTCAACACACTGGGGCAGGCAATTCTTATTCGGCAAGCGGTACGAGGTAAAAGTCACTAAACACAGTCGCATGCAATTTACATAACATCAATCAGCCAAATCAGGAGAACTTTTCCTCATATCATGCACAATTTGAAACGTTATATGCTTCAAATACTTGTTATGTTTACTATTTGAGTTCAATTTCATGATGACAAGCAATCACATCACATCTACAATTGAACTTAGAACACACAAATGGAGCAATTGAACTCAAAAAACAGAATTTAATGCACTGAAAAAAAAACCTAATTCAAAAAAAAAAAAAATATACCCTAAATTGAGCTTTGGTTACAGATCGATCTTCAACTTTGGGAAATTGGTGGAGGTGGCTAGTCGAGATATGGGTTACAGATCGATCTTCAATATTGTGTGATGATGATGAAGTTGGTGAAGAAATCTCCTGAGATCGATGAAGTTGAAAATGATGGTAATGAACGGAGCTGTTGGAGTCGTAGACGATGAAGTTGCCGGGGGTTTGAGTGATGGTGGTGTCATTGTTGTACCGAAGTTGTGATGGTTTGAGGTGAAGTTTCTCTGTCGAACACACTTGGGGAGATGCGGTTGAGGGAAAAAAGAAAAGGATAAGGAAGGAATGGATATGAGAATGATGTTAAAGAAAAAGATAAGAAAAACATTTAACTATTTGTAGATGAAATAGAATTAAAGAATAAATGAATGGGTGGTTATGATGTGATGATAGTTATATTAAAAATAAGATTATTATAAAAAAATTAAGGGAAAAAAAAAAATTAAATGGACGGCTGTAGATGGAAATGGATGGTTATGATGAAGTTTTTCAACAACCCCCTTCCACAACTCTTAAGAAAGATTGTCTTAGGGATACGACAAAATTTTCTCTCTTCTGCAAAGGATTTCTCAATTCTGCTAAAGTCTAGTTCTGCAAAAGTTTACCCTACGTTTTATTTTCCCTCTCTTTGTTGGATTACTCAAATCAGAACAAAAAATATATATTATTCCTAAAATACCCCTAAGCTTCTCTGATACGCTAACTCTTTCCCAGCTTTCACTTCTTCTCGTACGATTGGACACCAATTTAGATAGAACCTTTCAGAACAAAGATTATGTATTATTCCAAAAATGCCGATAAGCTTCTCTGATACGCTAATCCAAGTTTTCGACTTGTAGTAGTCCACTCACCACTAGGTTTCAAGCTCGGAGCCATGTTATGTCTCGAAGTTGCCAAAACCGGACAGGTTTAAGGGTTGGAGGAATATTATGAAAGCATCTTACCTATGGATCCACATATTCATCGTTCTTATGAAGTCTCTGACTTAGAGTAGTCCACTCACCGCCAGGTTTCGAGCTCGGGTCCATGTTATGTCTCGAAGTTGCCAAAACCGGACAGGTTTAAGGGTTGGAGGAATATTATGAAAGCATCTTACCTATGGATCCACATATTCATCGTTCTTATGAAGTCTCTGACTTAGAGTAGTCCACTCAACGCCAGGTTTCGAGCTCGGGTCCATGTTATGTCTCGAAGTTGCCAAAAACCAGACAAGTTTAAGGGTTGGAGGAATATTATGAAAGCATCTTACCTATGGATCCACATATTCATCGTTCTTATGAAGTATCTGACTTAGATTAGTCCACTCAACGCCTGGTTTCGAGCTCGGGGCCATGTTATGTCTCGAAGTTGCCAAAATGTGGACAAAGTTTAAGGGTTGGAGGAATATTATGAAAGCATCTTACCTATGGATCCACATATTCATCGTTCTTATGAAGTCTCTGACTTAGAGTAGTCCACTCATCGCCAGGTTTCGAGCTCGGAGCCATGTTATGTCTCGGTTGCCAAACCTAACGGGTTTAAGGGTTGGAGGAACATTATGAAAGCATATTACCTATGGATCCACATATTCATCGTTCTTATGAAGTCTATGACTTAGAGTAGTCCACTCACCGCCGGGTTTCGAGCTCGGGTCCATGTTATGTCTCGAAGTTGCCAAACCGACGAGTTTAAGGGTTGGAGGAATATTATGAAAGCATCTTACCTATGGATCCACATATTCATCGTTCTTATGAAGTCTCTGACTTAGAGTAGTCCACTCAACGCCAGGTTTCGAGCTCGGAGCCATGTTATGTCTCGAAGTTGCCAAAACCGGACAGGTTTAAGGGTTGGAGGAACATTATGAAAGCATATTACCTATGGATCCACATATTCATCGTTCTTATGAAGTCTATGACTTAGAGTAGTCCACTCACCGCCAGGTTTCGAGCTCGGGTCCATGTTATGTCTCGAAGTTGCCAAAACCTGGACAGTTTAAGGGTTGGAGGAATATTATGAAAGCATCTTACCTATGGATCCACATATTCATTGTTCTTATGAAGTCTCGACTTAGAGTAGTCCACTCATCGCCGGGTTTCCAAATCGGGGCCATGTTATGTCTCGAAGTTGCCAAACCGACGGAGTTTAAGGGTTGGAGGAATATTATGAAAGCATCTTACCTATGGATCCACATATTCATCGTTCTTATGAAGTCTCGACTTAGAGTAGTCCACTCATCGCTGGTTTCAAATTCGGGGCCATGTTTTGTCTCGAAGTTGCCAAAACCTGACGAGGTTTAAGGGTTGGAGGAATATTATGAAAGCATCTTACCTATGGATCCACATATTCATCGTTCTTATGAAGTCTATGACTTAGAGTAGTCCACTCACCGCCGGGTTTCGAGCTCGGGTCCATGTTATGTCTCGAAGTTGCCAAAAGCCTAGGACGGGTTTAAGGGTTGGAGGAATATTATGAAAGCATCTTACCAATGGATCCACATATTCATCGTTCTTATGAAGTCTCGACTTAGAGTAGTCCACTCATCGCCAGTGTCGATCTCGGAGCCATGTTATGTCTCTAACATAGAGTAGTCCACTCACCACCAGGTTCGAGCTCGGAGCCATGTTATGTCTCGAAGTTGCCAAAACCGGACAGGTTTAAGGGTTGGAGGAATATTCCAATGGCACCTATATTACTTATGGATAGATGGATTCATCGTATTTACGAAATCTCTGACTTAGAGTAGTCCACTTACCGATTACCGCTGGGTTTCGAGCTCGGAGCCGAGGTTATATCTATGTTACTAAGAGTGTTACCACCAATTGGTTTTTTGTAATTTTCTAATCCAACGTACCAAAGTTAGGGAAGCAAACACTACTAAATCTAACGGTGGGAAGCTTGTATTTCTTTGTTAAAAATTGTGTTTGTTTGGCAATCCGTATGCTTTTGCTTAGACCAATAGGAAAGTTCTTATTTTCCCGCCCCAGAAGCTTCCCGCCCAAATTTGGTCACGTGTCCGCCAAGGAATTTTCGGACAATATTTATTTTTGGACCACTGCAACGTGTCCTCTCGATGTTAATTCCCCCAATATTTTCGGACAACGCGCCCAAATTTCACACACACATTGGAAAAACCGTGTCTCACCAAAATCATTGTCTTCACCGAAATAAGAAAACTCTCTCACCAAAAAAAAAAAAAACTCTCTCACCTATCGCCATGTCTGCAACCGAGCTCTAACCCTAACAATCTCTCATCGGAAAACCCTAACAATCTCTCAATCTCTCATCGGAAAACCCTAACAATCTCTCAATCTCTCATCAAAAAACCCTAACAATCTCTCAATCACTCAAACTCTTGAGAAAAACCATAACTATCTATTAATCTTAGATCTCTTCAACTTTGAAGAAAACCCTAACAAATTTTCAAGAAAAGGATCTCACGAAGGGGTAATCTCTCATACTCTCAAATCTTAAGAGTATAAATCTCTTTCTGTTCCACTTTTCTATTTTAGTAATTTTGGGTTTTTTTTTTCTTCACAGAAATAATTAGATCTTAACATGCAACTTAGGTTTTGTTGTTTCCATGATGAAATTGGAATTGGGTCCTATTTAATTTTGTGAATTTTCGATTTTAGGTCTTTAATTTTGGTGAATGATTTTTATGATGATTTTCATCATAATTTTGGTCTTTTGATGATTGTCTCTGCAGCTCATGTTCTAGTATTTTAGGTCTGTGTTAAACTTGATTTAAATTAAATTTGGTCATGTTTAATATGTTCTGTATAGTTTTTTTTAGGTTAATGTTGTTTATAGCTTCTTTAACATGATATATGTAGCTATTAGGTTGAGTTTCAGCTTATTTATGTTAATCTAGCTTGATAGGTGTAGCCTTATTCTCTTTAGGTGTATGATTTGGTTATATTTTTGCCAAAGCATGAAGTTTAGCCACTGTGATGCATGAACTATATTTTGCTATTCATATTTTTTAGCCACTGTGATGCATGCCTTGTGTTTGGAGTTGCAGGCATTAGACCCTGTATTTCCTCCTTTGAGAATACATTTTGTGAAAATTGTAAACATTACAAGTCTCACTTTTCAGAGATTTTCATTTTCTTTTATCTTTTTAGTGCATTTTCATGCAGCAACATGATTAGCATTTGAGTCCTTTTTTTTCTTCTATTGTGTTATGTGGTGAGTAATTTAGAATTCGTAAGAATTTAGAATTCTCTTTGGTTTTCTTGGTGTTGCGACAAGGGATTTTTTTTTCTTTCTCTTTGGTTAATGATGATCATCATGTTTAGTAAGCATCACTGCAAGATGTTTTTGAATTCTGTTTGCCTTTAGTAGCATTCATTTGTGTTAGCTTTTGAGCCATATTGATAATTGGGTTATGTTTTTGCAAGGCATACTCTGCAATAATGAAGACTAACAAGGAAACAAAGAAAGAAGAAGCTGGTCGGGAGTTGGCGATACTGGTAAAAACTTTTCATCTCAATTTCAGTGTAAAAAAATTTCTTCACCAAATAATTTGAACTAACCTATATGCATTGTTGTTTCAGATGAAAAACAAACAGTCCCAAACTGATAAAGGTTCTCCATCTAAAGATACTCGCCACTCACTTCAAAGTTGCAGTCCCCTACAAAAACCAAGTCTCAGAGAACCAACTCTTCCACCTGAAAGTAGGCGATCATCACCAAGGAACAAGAAGTTAAGCGATAAAGCATCTCCATCTGATAGTGCTCAACTCTCTTCAAAGTTGCAGACTAGCAAGGATACATTAAAGATGAAGGTCATCAAGAAGTTTGCGATAAAGGTAAAGACTTTTCATCTCAATTTCATAACAAACTACTTACCTTCTCATTTTAACTAAGCTACGGTTTTGCGATGAAAAACAAGCGTAACACTCAACATTCCCCTACCGAAAGTGCTTCACTCACTTCAAAGCCGCAAACCCCGACTCAAACCAAGTCCAGCAGAACCATCTCTTTCACCTAAAAGTAGGCGATCATCACCAAGGAACAAGAAGTTAGAACCAAGTGTTGTTGTTTCTTCTCCAACTAAGTGTGCAACAACTCCAAAGCGTTGTCGACAACCTGAAAGTGCTAAACTGTCGTCACCAACTACAAAGAGGCAGGCTACTAGGAAGAAGAATGTGCAATCTGAAATTGCTCAACATTCGCAGTCAACAACTACAAAGTCCCAATCTAAAAGCTCTAAAGGAGATAATGAAAATTCTGGAGTGGGGAGAAAGAATGTAAAGCGGAAACTTGACACAAGCAGCACAGGCCCATGTCTGAATGTTCAACTTCGGGATCCACACGACACTCTCGCAGATTTTCAAGACGAAGAGGAAGAGGAGGAGGAGGAGGAAGCTGTGGAAGAGGATAACTCTGATCATGTGGAGCATGATGTGGAAGAAGAGAATGGTAATGGTGATGAGCCTGAATTGGAAGAAGAAAATGATAATGGTAATGATGATGAACATGAATTAAAGAATGGTAATAGTTCTGATAATGAGGAAGGTGAAGAAGGAAAAGAAGCGAAGAAAAGAAAATATGTTCCACGTGGTCCAACCCAGATGTATGCACTAAAGTTAGATTCTGCTGATCCGAAGAGAAAAGTTTCCTTCAATGCTAATGAACAACCGATTGGTGATCCATCTGTGCAACTTGCCAGTGTGCTAGGGGTGCTTGTTCGGAAACTTCCATTAACGTTCAAGGATTGGAGACTTGTCCCTTATGAAGCCAAAGAAAACATATGGAAGATAGTCTTGGTACGCAATTGATAACTCTTTAACTCTTTTCATTAGTCAACAATTATTTAATTCATAGCGTATTCTAATTCAAATTATTTAATTCTATTTGTAGAATCGATTCATTGTGCCTGAGTGTTACAAAGACTATTATTTCAGCAAAATGGGAACTTATCTTAGAGAAGCAAGGTCAAGGAAAGCTGGTTTGGTACTCGACGCTTTGGATCGGCTACAAGGGGAAGAACAAAAGAAACGGTTGGAGAAGTTAATGCCCAGGACCATGACAGTTAGGGAGTGGGAAGAGTTTGTGAAACATGTAGATTCTATTGAATTCAGAGTAAGTAATTTATATTATATAGAATGACTATATATTTGTATTAAAAACTTAAAAGTCTGTCTAATGATTTCTTTACTTTTCTATTCAGGTCAGAAGAATAAAAATGCAAGAAAATCGTTCAAAACACACCACTCCACATACCATAAGTCGAGAAGGTTATGCCCGATTGGAGGTGAAATTGGTATGTTCTACATTCTTGATATTCACCATGTGAAAGCTATTGCATCGTTAAAAATATAATTGTTTGAAGTTATCTACAAAGTTTTATCTTAGAAATATTCTGAGTTTCTTCTAAGCATGTATCAAGACTTTAATACCATGTTGTTATGCTATTCTTGATGACTGTCATGTATTGATACATTTATTTGGCAGCAAAAAGAGCAAAACACAACCAAAGAGATTGATAGAGATGTAATCTGGAAAGTTGGTCATAAACAAAACAAAGGAAAGAAACCACATCCTGGTGTTGTAGAAGCTTTGGTAAGAAATCTTCTCCTGTTCCTTTGTTTTGTTTATGTGTGCTTGAAAAATGCAAAAATACGATGTTTTACACACTTACACAGGGAAAAACTTGAAAAAGCTCGAGAAAAGTATGGTGCTGATTGTGGATCATCCGTGACAGATGATATTCTTGCAAAGGCCTTTGGCGAGGACAAGAAAACTAAAGGGAGACTTAAAGGAATTGGTTTTGGAGCGACACGTAAAAAGGTTGTTACGCAGTCCCACTATAAAATGATGATTAAAGAGTGTCAGGAATCTTATAAAGCACTGAGTGATCGAGTGGTGCAGTTAGAGGTGAGAATTTAACTTGTCTTCTATTAGGTCTCCTTTTCTTGATGAATTCAAACTCGATAATGCCCCTCATACTGCTGATTGGTCTTAATATAGGGAATGAAATCAAAATGTGTCTGCAATGGAGTCTTACCCTCTCGCATGTCAAGTCCCAAAGAACAATCATGAGGCTAGCACTAGCAGGAATATTATTTGTAATGAAAGAGACTCAACCGATACCACTCCAAGTCATGTCGAGACAAAATGAGGTTCAAGTGCCAAAGAGATTCCAAGTTTGCAAGTCGTTGGCTGGTACAAGGAGGACGAGGTGGTTGCGGAGGCTGAAATTGCTGAAACAGATCCAAGTAAGGCGATACATGGAAGGCCAATCGGTCTTGGAGCCTACACTGTATGTGTGAAGGTTGCTTATGTGGAGGATGCTCTTGTCTACCACTACGGGAAAAATCATCATTGACGACACTAGATAAGAGTTGTAGTACCCCTACGACAACTCTATTTCATGCATTGTGGAACGGGGGTATTGTAGAAAGTCCAGGCTTTTCTACAATACTTGACTAAGAGTTGTAAAGGGTGATGTGATTCATGGTTCGACAATATTTTCTCAAAGTTGTGATTCTATTTCAATTTTTTTTTTGAGAGCCTAACACAACCCTTGCTTGTGTTGTAAGAATATCTTGGACAACAAAGGATGCGTATCGTAAAAATATGTAACACAACACTTGTATAAGTTGAAGGTCTATCTTAGACAACCTAGGATGTGTATCATAAAAATATGTAACACAACACTTATATAAGTTGAAGAACTATCTTAGACAACCTAGAATGTGTATTGTAGATATATGTAACAACTCTTATTACTATTATGAATAAGATTTGCACGACACTTGTTAGAGTTGTAGAACTATGTTGGACAGCACCTAGTTATGTTGTAAAGACATTCTTTCACAACCATTGGTTTGTGTAGTTGAAATATGGAATACAATCCTTATTAGAAGTTGTGTGCATAAAACTATTTTGAAAAAAAAAAAAAATATAGCTGAAACCAAATTGCCGAAATTATTTCACATTCACATTAAGTCGCTTGGAGTAACACATTTACATTCATTAAAATTAACTTTGCCACCGTTAAATACACACATCCAAAAAATGGCAGCATCACTAACATACTTGAAGATTAAGATGTCTATGAGAACACTATTCGATCCCAGCATCACTAACATACTTGAACTCTAAAGTCGGCCTTCCAAAGATCCTAAACCCCAAATGCAAACCAAAATGTACAAGTAGATATAGTCAAAAGGGATATAGTAACTCGACATATAACAAAATGCGAGAAGACACGGTTAACAAGCGAGTGCCTAATTATTTTGTGGAATAAGCCTTGTACCTATGTCCAATGTCAAAAGATAGCAATGATGTTTAATAAGCACATGTTGTACATAAAATGATCCAAATTCGGCGCATGGCTAGTAACAACAGGAAACAGCCTTTCATCGCACTTAACTTAGTGAAACGCGAAAAAAAATAAAAAAAACAATTCATTGCAAATTTAAGTTTATCATGTGCCTAATACAGGTTTAGGCTTGGCGTGGACCAAAGGCACTTGTATGCTTAGAAGGAGTCTCCACACAAATGCCAGTGACTATACTAAAAGTGGTGATACATTCATACATCGCATTAGATAGAGTCAACACAGAAATGCCAGTGACTGTACTTATTATAGTGACTGTACTTATTATTAGGGATATGCTTTGGTTGTAACTTGTTTTTTCGAAAATTATCAGATGATTATTAATGTTGAAAATTTTCATATGTTTAAGGAATAAACCAGATTATGAGGTTAATTATTATAAGCAAGAGTAAATATGTGAAAAATCAAACCTGAGAAGCAAGAATGACGGTGTCTTTGTGAAGGTAAAGTGTGAAATGACTACGTCTTTGGTAATTCTGCCACTTGCCTTGGTACCCACCAGCAGCTAACGCGTGTTGCTTGTACAACATCACATCTATTCTGCGAAACCAAAAACATAAAATAAAACTAGTTAGTTTTCTTTCAACCAATGTCAACCATAGATATCAAATGAACTGCACCAAGAACTTACCATTTGTTGCAAGTTCTGAGGAAGCTCAGGTGGTGGCGCGACTGGACCATACTCAGGTTCGTTCAAATAAGAAGGTATATCACCATCTCGAGGAGACTCTTCCATATCCTCTGATGCAGCAGGGCTCATGTCATTGGTGGGAACTGCATAATCGACCCATTTGCCTACAAATATATCTTCTTCTTCAGCTCTTGCAACAATTGGGACTGGCTTCTCTATTTTGCCGGCGAAATTTCGGGGAAGTGGTGATGGTGGTGGCAAGATCTCCATTTCATTCCGATGATTTGGCATTCCACATTCAGGCAATGATGGTTTTTCATCTTCATCATAATCATTGGCAAGAGCAGAGATCTTTGCTGTAACAGAAATCAAACATGTCAACATGAAAGTTATAACCAAGAGAGACAAACTACACGGGAAGCTTAATTTTCATCTGAAATTAGTCAAAACCATCAGAAACACAAAAAGGATACCTTTTACATCTTTGTCTTTTTTTCTTTTCTCCAGAACCTTTCCCGATGTCCCAAGGCGGAGATATGACATTATTTTAGAAATTCGTTCTAGCACAGAACCATCAACACTGACGGTGACCAGTTCCTGCACAAGTAATGAAACAGCAAACTCCGAAAATCAACATCGAACTAAAGAATGAGATATGTATTATCACAGGGAAGTAGAGGACATACCTCAGGCTCTGGGAAGTCAACTTTACTTCTATTGACTGTCGTAGGAATATCGTGAGAAAAGTTTAATCTCCTACATTGCATCAAACAAACGTCATAAGTGTCATTTTGAGAGTTTAATAAATACACACACCTCCTTCCCATTCTAACCAACCGTAACTTCAAATCAACACAAATCAAAAGTTTTCACCACATTCTAAACTCCAGAACCAGGTCACACTTCTCCCATTTTCCTGAGATCGTAGGAGCATCCTGCAAAAGAATTTTGACATATGGTTTTTAACTAACTTTTAGAAACAAACTAAGGCCAGACTGTATCAATCAAATATACAATATCTAAGGTATGTACCAATCAGTAACAAATAGGAAAAGAAGAACATAATGGAATTGTTTATCTACCTCGAGAATCCATTCAAAGTATTTGACAAAATTCACATGGTGGTTAATATCTAAGTCACTCCAACGTACCTGCATATTTTGTACCGCTATTATTAGTTTATCTTAGTTAAAGGTGATATAAGAGAGAAATTAGCAAGATAAGTGAGTCTTAGTTAATAAACCAAAATGGAGCTAACTTACCGTTAAACCATTATGGACAGAATCAGCTGTGTTGTCATGAAGTTTTGATAGTTTAGTGTCATCTAAGATATGATAAACCATTGTAATAGGTGCCATCTCATCTCTCACTTCGTCAGGAAATTTAGAAACTTTTCTTGTTTCCTTATTCATCATAATCCACACAGTACATTAAAAACTTAAGTTTTAAAGCGAGCCAAGATTAATGTGGTAAACAACAATTAACAAAGAGTCGAATTATTGGTGAAATTACATTGTTAGCTTCAAATGAGCGTTTCACCATGTTGGCATTACGAATAAGCCAATGATTAGCAATACCATTCTTTCCTAGTGCACCACCAAACCCGGTACACAAGTTCTTTAGCGAGGAACTATCAAAGTCTTTGGCAGTTTCATTGCAACAAAACAACAACATCAGCCTTATCCAACCAACACAACTCAATCAAACTTACAACTTACAAGTTAAAAACAAGAAAATACAATATAATTCTAACTCAATCAAAAACCAAAAATCCCCCAAAGATTTCAACGTAATTCAAACCAAATCAAATACGAGAAATCCCTAATTTCAACTCAATCAAAACCAAAACCAATTAAAATCAAAAAATCCCCTAAAATTTCAACCTAATCTCGAAAAACGAATTACCCATCAACAATTTTAAAACAAATCCTTAGCTGAAAAAGGAGGAAAAAAACAATCTTCAAAATTCTAAACTCCTCAGATCATCATTGGAGTTAAAATCAGTTACAAGTTTAACTATTTAACAGCAAATAAAGATAGATCTCAGTAAACATCGAAATAACAACGAATTATACGTTCTTGATGATACTGAATTTTAAAGAGGGTTAAAAAGAGTGATTTCGTGTTACTGGTTTGGTTGAAAGAGAGAGAGAGAGAGACATGTAGGTGGGTGAGTTGTTAGTGTGAGAAACGGGATCTAGTTTAGCAGAAGATGCAGGAGAAGAGGAATTGGAGATGGGACAGAGAAAGGAGGCAGAGAGATAGATTTAGGGTGTTCACTAGAACCCATGAATTTCTTCACCTATCTACCGATAGAAGCGACTACATCTCCATCTTCATTTCCAATCCATTCATCATCAATTAATCGATGTGAGATTTCGGTTCGTTTGTTCAGATGTAGAATTTGAGTTAGGGTTTTTTTTTCTGAGGGAGGGGAAGATGAGAGACGAGAGAAAAGTGAGTGAATGAAGATAAGTGAGAGAAAAAAAATTGTTTTATCTAAAAGAATTTGAACGGCTAAGATGTGGTAGGATGGGGTCATACGGATTATGAAAATATTTGGACGGTATAGATTTAAGTTAAGAGTGTCATACGGATCAAGGAAAGTGTGTTTTCTTTGTGCTTTCTCTTTGTGTTAATACGAACTCATGTTTTCGGTTTAATTATCAATCTTCGACATGAAAAAAATTCAAAAAAAATATTAATAAATTTAGGACAATGTTATCGACATTCTGATATAAAAAAATCCAAAAAATGTATAAGAATGAATCGGGAAAATGAAAAATGAATTCGATAATTGGTGTGTTTCTTTGTGCTTTCTCTTTGTGTTTTTGTGCTTTGTCTTTGTGCTTCCGGTTTGAATTTCGACTAGTCACATAGGTCATGAAGTAATTTTGACAAGTCATACAGGTAATGAAGTAGCTTTAGTTCACACTGGTAAACTCAGGTTATAAGATTACTAGAGATGGGCCCTGAAATTAAGGATGGTTCTGACTTCAAACTTGGATGGATACATCATCAAAATCGATAAATATGAAGCTCAGTGTTGATTCGAACTTCAAATTTGGTACAACCACATACAAACTATGAACTAAGAAGCTCCGGAGGGTTTTGACTTCAAACTTAGCATGATACATCATCGAAATCGATAAATATGAAGCTCAGTGTTGATTTGAAATTCAAATGTGGTACAACGACATACAAACTATGAACCAAGAAGCTTCGAGAGGATTCTGACTTCAAACTTATCATGATGCATTATCGAAATTGATAAATATGAAGCTCAGTGTCGATTCGAACTTCAAATTCGGTATAACTACTTACAAACTATGAACCAAGAAGCTCTGAGAGGGTTCTGACTTCCAACATAGGATGATACATCATCAAAATCGATAATTATGAAGCTCGATGTCGATTCGAACTTCAAATTCGGTATAATGGCATAAATATATGAACCACGAAGCTATGAGAGGGTTATGACTTCAAACTTAGCATGATGTCATACTCTAAGTCAGAAACTTGGTAAGAATGACGAATCCATCCATTTACAGGTAAGATTCCTTCGAGATATTCTACGAAACCTTAAAAAAACCCTATTTCTGCATATTGTATGCGTACCAGGATCCGAGATCGAAACCTGGCCGCGAGTTGACTACTCTAAGTCAGAAACTTGGTAAGAATGACGAATCCATCCATTTACAGGTAAGATCCCTTCGAGATATTCTACGAAACCTTAAAAAAAACCATATTTATGCATATTATATGCGTACCAGGATCCGAGATCGAAACCTGGCTGCGAGTTGACTACTCTAAGTCAGAAACTTGGTAAGAATGACGAATCCATCCATTTACAGGTAAGATTCCTTCGAGATATTCTACGAAACCTTAAAAAAACCATATTTCGCATATTGTATCAGTACCGGATCCGAGATCGAAACCTGGCCGTGAGTTGACTACTCTAAGTCGAAACTTGGTAAGAATGACGAATCCATCCATTTACAGGTAAGATTCCTTCGAGATATTCTACGAAACCTTAAAAAAACCCTATTTATGCATATATGTATGCATACCAGGCTCCGAGATCGAAACCTGGCCGTGAGTTGACTACTCTAAGTAAGAAACTTGGTAAGAACGACGAATTCATCCTTTCACATGTAAGATTCCTTCGAGATATTCTACGAAACCTTAAAAAAACCATATTTCTGCATATTGTATGCGTACCCGGATCCGAGATCGAAACCTGGCGGCGAGTTGACTACTCTAAGTCAGAAACTTGGTAAGAATGACGAATCCATCCATTTACAGGAAAGATTCCTTCGAGATATTCTACGAATCCTTAACAAACCCTATTTTTGCATATTGTATGCGTACCAGGATCCGAGATCGAAACCTGGCCGCGAGTTGACTACTCTAAGTCAGAAACTTGGTAAGAATGACGAATCCATCCATTTACAGGTAAGATTCCTTCGAGATATTCTACGAAACCTTAAAAAAAAAACCCTATTTATGCATATATGTATGCATACCAGGCTCCGAGATCGAAACCTAGCCGTGAGTTGACTACTATAAGTAAGAAACTTGGTAAGAACGACAAATTCATCCTTTCACATGTAAGATTCCTTCGATATATTCTACGAAACCTTAAAAAAACCATATTTCTGCATATTGTATGCGTACCAGGATCCGAGATCGAAACCTGGCGGCGAGTTGACTACTCTAAGTCAGAAACTTGGTAAGAATGACGAATCCATCCATTTACAGGTAAGATTCCTTCGAGATATTCTACGAATCCTTAACAAACCCTATTTCTACATATTGTATGCGTACCAGGATCCGAGATCGAAACCTGACCGCGAGTTGACTACTCTAAGTCAGAAACTTGGTAAGAATGACGAATCCATCCATTTACGGTAAAATTCCTTGAGATATTCTATGAAACCTTAAAAAAAAACCTATTTATGCATATTGTATGCATACAGATCCGAGATCGAAACCCGGCCCCGAGTTGACTACTCTAAGTCGAAACTTGGTAAGAACGACAAATTCCATCCATTTACTGGTAAGATTCCTTCGAGATATTCTATGAAACCTTAAAAAAACCCTATTTCGCATATTGTATGCGTACGGGATCCGAGATCGAAACACGCCGCAAGTTGACTACTCTAAGTCAGAAACTTGGTAAGAATGAGAATCCATCCATTTACAGGTAAGATTCCTTCGAGATATTCTACGAAACCTTAAAAAAACCATATTTATGCATATATGTATGCTTACCATGCTCCGAGATCGAAACCTGGCCGTGAGTTGACTACTCTAAGTCAGAAACTTGGTAAGAACGACGAATTCATCCATTTACAGGTAAGATTCCTTCGAGATATTTTACGAAACCTTAAAAGAACCCTATTTCTGCATATTGTATGCGTACCGATATCCGAGATCGAAACCTGGCCGTGAGTAGACTACTCTAAGTCAGAAACTTGGTAAGAATGATGAATCCATCCATTTACAGGTAAGATTCCTTCGAGATATTCTACGAAACCTTAAACAAACCCTATTTCTGCATATTGTAAGCATACCAAGCTCAGAGACCTGGCCGCGAGTTGACTACTCTAAGTCAAAAACTTGGTAAAAACGACAAATCCATCCATTTACAGGTAAGATTCCTTCGGTATATTCTACGAAACCTTAAACAAACCTTCTTTCTGCATATGCTATGTATACAATGCTCCGAGATCGAAACCTGGCCGCGAGTTGACTACTCTAAGTCAGAAAGTTGGTAAGAATGACGAATCCATCCATTTACAAGTAAGATTCCTTCGAGATATTCTACGAAACCTTAAACAAACCTTATTTATGCATATTCTATGCATACCATGCTCCGAGATCGAATCCTGGCCGCGAGTTGATTACTCTAAGTCAGAAACTTGGTAAGAACGACGAATCCATCCATTTGCATGTAAGAAATATATCAGAAATTGATAAGAAATATATCATAATTGAACATCCCAGGTTCGAAGATTACCAGAGTTAAAATGACCATATTACCCTTACTAGAAATAAAAGTAATAAATATTATGGAGATTGTCAAAATTACTAAACTATCCTTATCTGAAATAAGTAAAGTAAATATTACAGATAGTGAAAATGCTCATATTACCCTTCATGGAAATTTGTGCAATAAATATTATGGAGATTATGAAAGTGACCTGACTACCCTTATCGAAAAAAAGTAAAGTAAATACTACTGCTTGTGAAAATGACCATATTACCCTTCTTGGAAATTAATGCAATAAATATTATGAAGACTATGAAAATGACCAGACCACGCTTATCGGAAAATAAGTAAACTAAATATTATAAATTGTTAAAATCACCATATTACCCTTAATAGAAATAAAGGTAATAACTATTATGGAGACTATGAAAATTACCAGAGTACCCTTATCTGAAGTGAGTAAAGTAAATATTACAAATAGTGAAAAATGTATGTAATTATTTACAGAGAAGGCGTGTATGTGATTGTTTACAGAGAAGTCTTCGTGCTGTTTGCGTCTTAGTCACCTGAGCATTATTTTTGAGCATTACATTTTGTTTTACAACTCTTATGAAGGGTTGTCATAAAGTTAGTGTATTAAAGAACCACAAACTTGACAGAACATGTAATAATGTAGGTATGGTTAGTGGTGTAGACTTCCATACAGTAGGTTGAGGATCAAATCCCCCCATCCTCATTTCTTCTAATGTTCTATATTTTTACTTCAACAACACTTATAAGTGTTGTTATACATTTTTATTAAAAAAAGAAAAAAAAAAAGCCAACTTGTGAACGGTAAGGATGGTTGATGAGCTAGACGTCCATGCAGTAGATTCATGTTCGAATCTCCCTATAACCTCATTTTTTCCAACATTATATATTTTTACTTCAACAACACTTATAAGTGTTGTTGTAGGTTTCTATTTAAAAAAAAAAGAAGAAAACCGAAACTTGTGAACTGAAAGGGTGGTTGATGAGCTAGACTTCCATGCAGTAGGTTCATGTTCGAATCTCCCCACTAACATTTTTTTCATTATCATATTTTTGTGTTCTTCAACAACACTTGTCAGAATTGTGATAGGCTAAGTCACTACATATATGGAACAGAGTTGTTATAGCTAAATGTCGTCACAACTGTTTTGCTTAAGGAGTTGTCGTTTGTTTTCTTAACGCAACCCCTTTTTCCTAAGGGTTGGCAGTGATGATATACGACAACTCTTCCTTTGAAACCAGTTGTAAAACATAAGACTTTCTACGATGTTTAGAAAAGTGTTGTAAATCTCCAGTTGTAGATGTATATTTTTCCCGTAGTGTACCAAGCTACTTCTGAAGTCAGAACTGTTCATGATGCTGTTTCAAATTTTATCACATGGCCCAAGGATAGAATATCCTACCAGTAGACTTCTTGATTTTCTGTGATCTTTTTGGAGACTTATCTTTGATCTTTTTGGAGACTTAACTTTTGGTAACAAACATATCAACGCCACTTTTTCGTATGTTTTGTGTATATCACATTGGTATGTGAATGTCCACTTTTTGTGTATATTACATTGGTACATGAATGCTATGACTCTGGGTTTGGTTTAATTTGAATGAATCTTTCAGTTTAATCCAGTTGTTTCTTTACATTTCACAACATAAACGTAGTGACAAAAGTGAAATATGTATGTAGGGTCTTATTCACAAATATTGCGAAATAGTTTATTTACAATCATAACTATGTGTTGTCAAAGATAGTCCTACTACACATAGTATAGTTGTATCAATGTACTTCTACAATGCTAACAAGTGTACTGACTGTAATATTCACAATACTAATAAATGTTGTGTTAAAAATTTCTACTACCCACGACAATGATTGTAAAAACAAATCTTCTACAATGCTAACAAGTGTACTGACTGTAATATTCACAATACTAGTAAGTGTTGTGTTAAAAATTTCTACTACCCACGACAATGATTGTAAAAACAAATCTTCTACAATGCTAACAAGTATACTGACTGTAATATTCACAATACTAATAAGTGTTGTGTTAAAAATTTCTACTACCCACGACAATCATTGTAAAATCAAATCTTGCAACATCAGCAGGAGTTGTTCAGAATAGTTATACAACTCAAGGAAGTGTAGTGAGAGGAGTATTCACAATACTAATAGACGTTGTCTTCCAGGTTTCAACTACATAAGCTAGATATTGTGAAACACTTACTTTACAATATAAGTCTGTGTTGTCCGAGATAGTTCGACAATTCATACAAGGGTTGTGCAAATCTTATTCATAATACTAGTAATTGTTGTTACATATGTTTCTACGATATGCTACTTATGTTGTCCACGATTGTTCTACAATACAAGCAAGAGTTGTGTTAGGTTATAAAAAAAAATCGAAAGAGAATCACAACTTTTGCAAAATATTGTCGAACTATGAATCACATCACCCTTTACAACACTTGTCAACCATTGTAGAAAATCTTGGACTTTCTACAATACCCCCGTTCCACAATGCATCAAATGGAGTTGTCGTAGGGGTACTACAACTCTTATCTAGTGTCGTCAATGATGATTTTTCCCGTAGTGCATGCATACGGTTACCACCTCCTCCCATTTACTTACCCATTTTTCCATTCCTTAATGAGACTAGGGTACGTTTCACTTCGACTTGTATAAATAGGTATTACCTATTTCCACAGAACAACGGGTTCATTCGGGAATACACAACACTCAGAAAATACTTACTAGCTTACCATTTGTTAGCCTTCCCACTTTTATGATACAAGTCGTAGTTACACAACTACTCTTCCAGAATCAACTATTCTGGTCTCATCACTTTCCTTGCTTCCCTCTCCAAAACCAACCCATTCTCCTTCACTTTGTGACCGAAGAAAGTCTGGAACGTCCATTTCTTGGTTTAGGACGGACTTGTACAGATTGATCTCTCGAATCTAAAGTACTCCCTTGCAAAGACATTGTTTAGGGTTTAAATTGTTTCTCACCCGTACACTCAAAATTACTGAAATCAGCGTAAACCATTTTCACCTACAAACACTTCCAACATCCTCCCTTAAACCAAGATATCATTCAACAAGAATTTCGTAACCCTCTTATACTCCTCGGCTTCTTCCATTGATCGATGTCAAGACGTTCTTGTCTTTTCTCATTTTCTATTCCTCTTCTTCCATTGATAAACGTTAACACATTCTTGTCTTTTGTCATCTTCAAAGATACCACCAACTAACCCTTAATCCTTGATACTCAATTATAGCTTATCCTAATTTCATGATACACCGAAATTCCGTCATCATTATCCAACAAATAAACTCAATTCACAAACTAATCTTCTTCATTTGCTTAACAACAATCACTCAATGCTATCATACCATAGAAACCATCACAAACTTCTTTTCTTCTTCATCTTCATTGCAGCGGAACACCATCTTTAACAAGCTAGAAACACTATTGTTGTGCTCTATTCAACATGCTAACCAACACAAAACCAAATTATGTAACTCATCACCGAGTATTGTAGCTCATCCTCTAATTTTGTTTATCTACTTCACTCTTTGTCACTAGTACTACAATGATCCATCTCACCTCATTTTCTGATATTTTCCGGTATCATTTCAGTCTCTAACAGCCATGATCCATCTCACCTCATTTTTCGATATTTCTCGGCATGGCATCTACAACTCATAGGATTTTCACCCACTATTGTTGTTCTCTACAACTCACAGGATTTTCACCCACTATTGTTGTCTTCTCTTCTCAAATTACATACTGGAATTTATTCTCTTCTCTATTCAAATCCCACACTGCGATTGCTTCACTTCTCACGATCACACACTTGTGACGTATCTTCACTTCACTCATAGGCTTCACTCACCTACCTCTTGTTGACTTCTCATGCATCACCCTTGGTGATTGCTTCTCTAGCTTCACAACCTTACTGTTGTTACTTCTTCTCTTTTCTTCTTTGTTTCTTCATGATTCTCTCACAATCTTTCTCTTGTTACGCTTCTGTCACAAGAAATAACTATCACAAAGTCTGACACACTTTGTAGGATTTCAAAGTTTCTTCCACAAACTCTTCAACCACACTTTAATTCTTCCAACATGTTTGAGGTTAAACTCCAACATGCTACCTTCCTCCCTTAAACTCAAACATCACCAACATTCCTTGTCATTCTAAATTTATGAATTCCATCAACTTAATCAAACTATACCAGTCCTTCTTGACCACAAAACCTTTGATCCTCCATCAAACTGTATCAGTCCTCCTGACTGCAATACCAGCTTTGATCCTCCATCCTCATTGATTTCGAATTCATGACTTAACCCTGTGAATCAACCACTCACCCTAAGCTTCTTCACCTCCTAAAATCAACCAATGCTGCCACAACAACCCATGTTTACTACCACATTACCGATCACAACCATCATCAAAACTTTTAACTTCAAACCCTTGTCGGACTCGACCATTTTTTTTTTTAGAAAATTCTGAGCTTCTGAGCTTCTCCCTGACTTCCATAAATCATAAATCATCTCCAAATATTTTCCCCTTCCAAAAACAAGCCCTGGACCAAAAGTTTCCTAAAACTGGCACCTTCCAAATATAAACCAGTTTCCTAAAAGTGGCACCTTCCATATATTGTCCAGTTTCCTAAAACTGGCACCTTCCATATACAAACCAATCTTCACCGGCCTTGAATATAGTTACTCAACTCCATCGTTACATCGTTACTCCCTGGAAAAATCTCAAACTCCACCATCTGCTCGAGTCTCTGATAACAGCTAAGGCCTTTTCCACCTTCATTCTTCATCGAAACAACATCAGCACATGTAAGCAATCATCAACAACAGCCATTACTCCTCCTCAAACTCAGCTTGTTTCAACAACCCAGAAACCCATTAACAACGAAATCTATAAGCTCTCTCTCTGCTGATTTTATGATCATCTTGAAACCCTAATATTTAGGAACTTCGCACCATAACTCATGACCAGTTCCGTTTTGTTCTTAAATCACGACTCTCCTTCTTTTACTGAGCAAAAAATATCAATTCCAAAAAAAAATTCTCCTAGCTCTTACAGATGAGCATCAGCAACAATTACCATCTCCTCGAACAATGTAGCTAAACTCATCTCTTCTTCTCTGAACTCCCATGTCAGCCCACTTCAAACACCATCATTTCCAGATCGTCATCTTTTTTAAGAACACACGAACAAATTTTGTAAGCAACAAGTCACGAAACAATAACCTGATCTCACACCTTCTTCCCATCAAAAACCAAACACAACTTAATTATGACCAGAACTTAGCGCAACTTCTAGAACACATTGAATTCTCTAACACCAACAAAACTTATGAATCTTCTCTAACCCTTTTTCCTTCTCCCCTCCCTTATGATACCATATGTATGATCGAGCAAGAGAGAGGAGAACACAACGCAGAAGCAATAATACGACTACATTGATAATCAAATTCGGTGTACAATTCTTATGGCTCAATAGCCTACTTATAGTCTCACAAACTTGACGATCACTCAAAGCACTTTCATAATAAAAACAAACTCTAAATAAAGCACACTTCTAGAAACACAAAGAAATCTAAACAAAGTAAAACTCTAAAACCGGCAACAGGCACAACTTGCTTTTCAAGTTAACTCGACTTCCAACTAACCAAATCACCATATCTTGGTTTAACTTCCAACAATTACATAGTTTAATGATTAACAAAAACTACATGTGCTGCACCTGATCTTATTTACTCGGCAAATGCAATGGGACATAGAATATGTTAAAATGAACAACTTTATGATCAACAGTTTTGTTTTAATGAGTATATATCGTGCACTTTCGTTATGCACAGAGAGGAAGTACGAGCCTAGCCAATTATAGATAGTAGTAATAAATACAAATGACTTAGATAACACATGATCTTATTTATTTGATCGATCAACAAAAACACACACATACAGGAAGTAGACCTATAACCTTCGACAACGGAAAGAAATGAACCAAACCACACATACGTTCAAGTACGCACGCATTTATTATAGATAGTAGATCTAGTGCAAACTCCACATATAGACTTTATTATCATACACCGTACATGCAAACAGAACACTGATGTTCATCATTGCATATGTTTCCGGTGGACATACCCATTGATAATTTAATCAGAAGCACAGAGGTGAGAGTTCAAGTCTTCGATGTTTTGCTGGAAAAAAGCTAGATAGTCAAAGGGAACCGGAGAATCCTCATTAATCTTCTCATAATCCAGTATCCAGGTCACGATGCTTCCATGTCCATTAGCCTTTGGTTTAACTACAAGTGTTGCATCAAACTTCTTATAATCATTCATCATGCCTCCTTCTATTCCACTATGAGTTATCGTCCTTGTTTCATCATTGTACGTAGTTTTCTCCCTGATAGTAAGTGGTTTCCCCTCTGCATAGACAAACACATTAATATAAACGTAAACCAAGTTTAAGCTCAGGATATGAAGATAAAATAAGACAATGAATTATACATCTAAAGCATACCGATAATATAGGACCACTCCTTGACACAACCAGACGTAGTTCCATGTCCCTTGATAGCTTTAACGCTAGTGTAGAGATGAGGGATTGCGCTTGGAAGGTCTTCATGGTGTTTAAATATTTGGTAGTATTTGTCGGCGTTGCAGTTAACCTCCGATTCAGTAATAAGTTTCCCAACAAGACCTGAAATGGTACGCTGATGGGCCATGATGATGGTTGATACTGGTTCCTGCCTTAACTAAATATTAGGATGATTGTGATGAAATTGATCTTAGCTGAATGAGTTTATATAGAAACAACCCACAGGAATGTGACCCAATAGCGAGCAACATTTAGGACAACAATCATTCAACTATATCCAGAAAGAATCAAAGATTTTTAGATAAGATAAGATTTTGTGAGATAATTATTAGGATGTTCATTTCCTACTTAATCCAGGATTGTTAGTTGTTTGATACCTAAGTATTGTCATAATATTGTTTGGCACATGCGCGCACCAATGAGGTTTTTCTAAGGTTTCTAGTGTCGCATGTTTCTAGGTTTTTACATTAGGCGAGAACAAATTTGGGACCTATGTACAGTATCACTGTGGGGTAAGGTTCTACTACTACCACATGAGTAGTCTATCTAAAACAGGCAAAGGGTAGAGGATGCATGTGATTAAAAGACATATCTAAATTAGGCAAAGGCTAGATGATGCATGTGATTGAAGGAAATATATATCTAACAGTCAAAACCAAGCACGCAGGCCAGTTCATTTTCGTCAGCTCCATCCTCCTTGGAGCGAAGGGTAGACTTTATTCTTTTTGTACAGTGACTTACGGGGAATAGCAATCCTCCTTGGTTAGTATTAGAATTGTCCCACGTTCGTGTAACTTCTGCAACCTGAGCTTTCTGTTGTCAAATAGGCAATCTTTTTCTAACTCAAGGCACACCATTTGCCCACACAATCCCCAGTCAAATGAAGTGGATATTTCATAAGCCCATAACCAGCATTGGCGAGTTCTGCAGCCCCTAGCGATAATTTGATATTCTTTTTGCAAAGTTGTCATGTATTTTGTTTGGATCAATGTCCCTGTTCTTGGTTATGAAATCAGCAGCTGAAGTCAGCAATCTTTAGTTGCCTACTTAAACAAGACTTTAAGGTGTTCTTTTTCTTCAGGAATGTAACAGTTAATAAATTAAAACTGGGAAAAAAAAAATACTATTTTATTACTGAAGTATATGATTTACATAGAAAATTATACGCAGTGATACCTGAACAATAGTATAAACTCTCGTTAGCTTTGTATAGCTATAGAGACAAGTATTTATATTGAGTTGATTAGGTTTTGGTTAACAATGGACTTACACAATATCCCGACAATACGTATGGACTGTATACATGAACAATACATATGGACTTATATTCTACACCCCCACTCAAGCTGAACACGGTGGTAGACAACGAGAAAGCTTGCCACAAAGAAAATGAAAACGTGATGTAGATAGCCCCTTAGTAACAAATCAGCCAGCTGATGTTCAGTTTTAATATAGCAGAGGCGAAGACAACCTGATGAAACACGTTCTCTGACGAAGTGATAATGTATTTGAATATGCTTCGAACGTGAGTGCTGAATAGGATTGATAGCAAGATATGTTGCACTGATATTGTCACAATATAAGATCGGTGGCTGCGGCAAGAAAGAACCAAGATCATGCAGCAAATACTGAATCCAAGTAATCTCATTGGAAATGGAAGAGAGGGCACGATACTCAGCTTCAGTACTACTTGTAGAAACAGTGGGCTGTTTCTTAGAACCCCACGAAATAAGATTCTTACCTATGAATATACAATGACCTGTAGTAAAACGAGATGAATCAGGATCCCACCCCAATCGGCATCAGAGAAGGTTGTAAGTTGCATGGGGTTATTGCGCCAAAAAGAGATTCCATGACCAAGTGTACCTTTAAGGTATGGAAAAATCCTTTTAACGGCCATAAAATGAGCTTGAGTCGGACGATTCATATATTGACTAACCTGATTAACTGCATAAGTAATATCTGGGCGTGTCATATTGAGATACTGCAAGCCACCAACCAAGCTGCGATACAGTGTGATATCAGAAAATAATGGAGCATCATCAGATGAGAGTTTTGATCGTGGAGCAACTAGAGTAGAAACAGGCTTAGAATCGGTGACATCAACTCGCTTCAAAAGATCCAATGTGTATCGATTTTGAGTTAATACAAGACTATCCGTGGTTCGTGTAGCCTCCAATCCACGAAAATAATGTAAATCTCCCAAATTAGTCATGGAAAACTCAATTTGAAGTTTAGGCAAAAGAGATTGAAGTCCGGTAACATCACTTCCAGTAATAATAATATCATCAACATAAAGTAATAGAATTAAGATACCGTTACTTGATTGTTTGATGACCATCGAGTGATTAGAATGCGAAGACTTGAATCCAGTTGCCAAGATAAAAGCAGCAAATCGATTAAACCAAGCACGGGGAGCCTGTTTTAAACCATATAAAGCCTTGTGTAATAAGCAAACATGATTTGGATAACGAGGGTCTACAAACCCTCGAGTTTGCTCCATATAAACTTCCTGATCAAGAGAGCCATGCAAAAATTCATTCTTAACATCGAGTTGCTTAATAGGCCACGAATGAGAAACTGCAAGACTGAGAACTAAACGAACAATGACTGGCTTCACAACAGGACTGAACGTTTCATCATAATCAATACCATATTGCTGAGAATAACCCTTAGCAACCAATCGTGCTTTGCGCCTGTCAAGAGAACCATCAGGTTTCTGTTTCACACGGTAGGCCCATTTAGATCCAATAATATTCATACCAGATCGACGGGGAACAAGAGACCAAGTTCGATTCAGGTGACGACTCAGGTGACGCGACAGGAGAAGATACAGATGATGATAAAGTTGGAGAGATGTTATTAGAGAAAGATAAACGTCTAGGAGATATTGGCAGATAAGTAGAGTGCTGCGAAGGTGATACAAAAGAGGAGTTTGGAGTAATAAGAGTAGAGGATGACGACGTAGATTGTAAGGGAGGTGGAGGAATATGTGCAACAATTATAGAGGACTCTGGCTGGTTGTGATATGATTGCAGATGTGTAGCGGAAACTGAGTTTGGCCAAGCTAGTAGAGTGGAAGTAGCTGGATTAAAAGATAGAGGTGAAATTTTAGCACCGATATCAGTTGGTTACGGAAAAATAGATTCATCGAAGACAACATGACGCGATATGTATATCTTTTTGCTCTTAACCTCTAGGCATTGATATCCCTTATGTCGATCATTCTAACCAAGGTAGACACACGGTAAAGTCTTAGGTTGTAACTTGTTATGTCGAAAATGGTTTAAGAGAGGATAACAACGACATCCAAAGGATTTGAGAAAAGCATAGTCAGGGGAACGATTATGGACAGCAAAATAAGGAGAGGTATTTGATAAAATTGTAGTAGGAAGACGATTTATCAAATAGACAGCTGTAGCGTAAAATTCAGCCCAAAAACGCTCAGGAAAACCACTTTGAAGCATTAAAGCACGACCAGTTTCAGTGATGTGATGAATTTTTCTTTCGGAAATGCCATTTTGTTGAGGCATGTTAGGACAAGAAGATCGACTAAGGATGCCATTTTCAAACAAAAAGGATTTTAAGGGATCCGCATATTCAGTACCACCATTAGTTTGAAGTACTTGAATGGTTGTAGAGAATTGATTTTCAATCATGGCTTTGAAGTTAAGAAAGCAACGAAATACTTGTGTTTTATCAGATAGAAAACAGATCCAAGAGAAGCGAGAGCATTCATCAACAAATAAAAGAAAATAACAGAATCCACAATTAGAGAGAAAAGGTGCAGGACCCCATAAATCTGAATGAATAACTGCTCCAATTTTATTTGAATAAGTAGTTCTAGATGAAAAGGGAAGACGATGGTGTTTAGCACCCACACAACTAGAACAAACAGACTTGGAAGAAGAAAAACTAGAATTAAAAGATAAACTCGACTTAAGAAGCTGGAAAATGGTATTATTAGGATGGCCTAAACGCATATGCCATATAGCTAGAGTAGTTCGAATTCCAAGAGTAGTAGCAGAAAACGCAGGAACAGAAGATGAGTGAGGGTGAGCACTAGAAAGGATAGGGTACATCCCAGCTTCATTCTTGCCCTTGTACAGAAGAGTTCCCGTTAGTCGATCCTGAATATAGAAACCATCACGATCAAAAGAGAAAAAACAATCAGAATCTCTTGTAAGTTGACTAACAGAAACTAAATTTTTATCAAGAGACGGAACATGAAGTGTATTTTTCAAAAGCACTGGGAGGAAGATGAGTTGAGAATAACATCACCAATCCCTGTTATAGGTAACAGTTTACCATTCCCAACCAATACTGTATCATTACCATTATAATCAAATCTGTTTGTCATATGAGAGGAATCCGACGTCATGTGCGCAGATGCAGCAGTATCGGCAAACCACTGATTTTCATATGGCATTGGTTGAATTTGCATTACTGAAAAGCCTGAGGTAGGTCAAAGTTTGGAGTAGCTTGAGTAAGACGATGGCAGGCTTGAGCTGTATGTCCTTTGACACCACACCATTGACAGATAATAGAGAAAGATGTTGGTGGAGGACCAAGAACTGATGCTGTGTTGTTGCCACGACCGCGACCATAAGGAGTAGGCTGATATCCACCAGTATAGTTGGTACGACCACCATTTTTCCATGAAGCATTCCCACCAGTATGATTTCCATTGTTGTTCCATTCGTTGCTTCCACTGGTATTCCAATTATTATTCCAGTTGTTTCGACCACCGGAGTTGTTATAACCACCTCGATAGGTATTTGAGTATTTTCCACGACCAATGCCACCTCCACGACCACGAGTAGATTTGTTATAAGAACCACGACCACGTCCATGATTGTTTGGAGGTTGAGAACGACCAGATGTAGAGCCAGCAAAGAAGGATAAAGGGCTGTGAATATCAGTAGCATTGGTTTGTATATTTTGAAGATACTGAAGATGAGACTCATGGTGAAGTAGTAATGCATGAAGTTCAGTAAAAGTAGGAAGGGTAGTGCGCGCTATAACTGCCGTATAGATGTTTGACCAATCAGCACCCAAGCCACGCAAGGTAGTAGAGACAAGTTCTAAATCAGAAACAGGTTGAAGAACAGCTGCGAGAGAATCAGAGATTTCTTTTATTTTCAAGATGTATTCAGAGACTAGAGAGTTTCCCTTCTGGATTGTTGACAGGTTTGCTTTCAGTTGAAGTATGCGAGCTGGATTGATTGTTGCATAAGTTGAGTGAAGATATTTCCATACAGCACGAGAGTTTCCACGACGAGCACATTCATATTTCATTGTTTCAGTAAGAGAGGCGTTTATCCAAGTTAAGATAGTTTGATCGATAACTTCCCACTCTTCATATTCTGGATTTGGGGTTGTAGCTTAAGTTGCGTCATCAACAAGTTCTTTTGATGGTTCTTCATATGAATCTTCAAGATATCTGTAGAGGCGTTGAGATTTGAGAATAGGAAGGATTTGAGATTCCCAGAGAAGATAGTTTGTTCTGTCCAAGAGAACTATTTTTGTTGAGGAAGGCAAGAAAGGTGATTTTTCAAACAAGGATGAGGTAGAGGACATAAGAGAACCTATACTAACGGAGGTAGATGTAGGAATAGTTGGAGTTCCCATGGTTTGCTAAGGTAACATAGTACTGGAAGAAGAAGAGGAGGATTGAACTCAAGTTGTCATGATGATGATGACGAAAGAAAAGATGAAGTCAAGTTAGGGTTTTTCAAAAAAGAAGATTTTGAAACTAGGGTTATAGAGATCATTCTGGCTTTGGTACCATGAACAATTGTATAAACTCTCGTCAGCTTTGTATAGCTATAGAGACAAGTATTTATATTAAGTTGATTAGGTTTTGGTTTACAATGGACTTACACAATAGCCCGACAAGACGTATGGACTGTATACATGTACAATACATATGGACTTATATTCTACAATACCATAACTTGGTATTCAAAAATAATTACTTGTACACTTTCGTTTAATCATGACATGCACGTACAGGGAGGATGAGCATTGGGAATGAAGACCAATTTTCTTCTTTTAGGATGTTCATATTCGTCCTTGTAATCTTATTAGGCCAAAATCACAATGATCAAGGATTTCCCTTAGCTTTATCTCACGGAAACTCAATTTTCGTGTGAGTTTTGCTTATTTTTTCTCCAAACTTTTATTGCCGCGGATTTAGATAAAAAAAATTAAAACTATATTAAAATGAAGATAGAGTTTTACTAAAATAAAAGGGTTAGATGACGTAGTTGGTGCCTTGAACTTGCGCTGCGATCATGGTGATAATGTTCAAATAACAATGGCGAAGACTTAGATAACACATTCTTTTGCCTTCATTTCATAGTAGAAATTACAGAAATTGAACGAACAACGCTCAATAATGAAAAGAAATGATACAAACCACACTTGCATATGCTGGTTGATCAAATTTATTAGGTCTTATTATCACACACCACATATTGAACACTGATATTCGATGTGGCTTATATATATATATATATATATTTGTGTGGACATAACCACTGATAGTTTAATTTGTAGCGCAGAGGTGAGAGTTCAAGCCTTCGGTTATTTGATTGCACATAGCTAGATAAGGAATAGGAACTGGAGAATCCTCATTTATCTTCTCATATTCTATTATCCACTTCACAATGCTTCCATGTCCATCAGCCTTTGGATTAACTACCAATGTTCCATCCAACTTCTTGTAATCATTCATTACATCTCCTTCTATTACGCTGTGATGTATCGTCCTTGTTTCATCATTATAGGTCGTTTTCTCCTTGCCAATCAGTGATTTACCCTCTGAATGCACACAAACATAAGATAACCGTAAATCAATATTAAGGGCAAGATATGAAGAAAAAACATAAATAAAACCGTAAATCAATTTTATGTTTACATACCAAGGACATAGCCCCATTCCTTGATACAACCAGAAGTAAGTCCATCTCCCTCGACAGGTTTGACACTAGTATAGATATGAGGGATTGCTTTTGGAACCTCTTCATGGTGCTTAAATATTTTGTAAAACTTGTCGGCGTTGCAATTAACCTCCGATTCAGCAATAAGTTTCCCAACTAGACCAGAAATACCATGAGGATGAGCCATTGCTTAGTTGATAATGATTGTTGCCTTAGCTGGGCTATTAGAATGATTGTGATTGTGATTGTGATAAAAAAATGATCTTAGCTCAATGAGTTTATATAGAACTATCCAATAACTACAGGAATGAATTGTATTTGGGGCAACTATCATTCAACTGATTAACTGTATCGGGAAAGAGAAAGAGATCTTGAGACAAGGAAAGATTTTGTGAGATTGTAGTTAGAAATGGACCTTTAACTACTAGCATTGGGATGAGATATTGTACTAGGCTCAAACTTCGATAGAATCGTAATGTTTCGTATCATCATCAACTATTTGCATTTAAAGAGTCCAATGTTGTGTACATGTGGTGTGGGACTTGATAAGTACAGATGAAATTACAAACATTACGATTCTATCGTCAATGTAACCTGTCAGTCCATCATAGACTGCAGATGCGAAGCAACAGAATTAGATCCTACAGAAAAATCACCAGAATTGTTAGCAATACTCATGCTTGTTACTTGATGGTTCTCTGTTAGCCTCTTAGATTGCAGAAGTTGCATCCCGCCCTTATTACTTTCCAGGAACGTACAGCATATAATGGAGAACGGACGTCGACATAATCGTTACAAAAATCATTTTAGATGACATTACAAACATTACGATTCGATCGTCAATGTAACCTGTCAGTCGTCCACCATAGACTATAGATGCGAATTAACAGAATTAGATCCGACAGCAAAATCACCAGAATTGTTAGCAATACCAGCTAGCTACTCATGCTTGTCGGTTGATGCTTCTCAGTTAGTCTTTTAGACTGCAGAAGTTGCATCCTGCCCTTGTAACTTTCCATCTGACATGATCTTAGAATGAGATCTTAGTTACATAGTTTACTGATGAACAAAAACTACATGTGCTGCACCTGATCTTATTTACTCTGCAATTGCAACGGGACATAGCATAAGTTGAAATGAACTGGTTTATCGACTTTTTGTTTAAATGCGTACATATCGTACACTTTTACTTTCGTTATGGGGAGGACGTACGAGCCTTGCCAATTATAGATGGTAGTAATAAATTCAAATGACTTAGCACATGATCTCATTATTTTAATCGATTAACACAACACACACATGATCTGATGCCATGTATTTGTAGAGATTACAGGAAGTAGACGAATAACACTCAATAACGAAAAGAAATGAAACAAACCACACATACGTGCAAGTACGCACACATTTATTATAGATAGTAGGTCTAGTGGAAACTCCACATACACCGCACACGCCGAACACTGATGTTCATCATTGCATATGTTTCCGGTGGACATACCCATTGATAATTTAATCAGAAGCACAGAGGTGAGAGTTCAAGTCTTCGATGTTTTGCTGGAAAAAAGCTAGATAGTCAAAGGGAACCGGAGAATCCTCATTTATCTTCTCATATTCTATTATCCACTTCACAATGCTTCCATGTCCATTAGCCTTTGGTTTAACTACCAATGTTCCATCAAACTTCTTGTAATCCTTCATTACATGTCCTTCTATTACGCTGTGATGTATCGTCCTTGTTTCATCATTATAGGTCGTTTTCTCCCTGACAGTAAGTGGTTTCCCCTCTGCATAGACAAACACATTAATAATACCGTAAACCAAGTTTAAGCTCAGGATATGAAGATAAAATAAGACAATGAATTATACATCTAAAGCATACCGAAAATATAGGACCACTCCTTGACACAACCAGAAGTAGTTCCATGTCCCTGGATAGCTTTAACGCCAGTGTAGAGATGAGGGATCGCGCTTGGAAGGTCTTCATGGTGTTTAAATATTTGGTAGTATTTGTCGGCGTTGCAGTTAACCTCCGATTCAGTAATAAGTTTCCCAACAAGACCTGAAATGGTATGTTGATGAGCCATGATGATGGTTGATACTGGTTCCTGCCTTCACTAAGTATTAGGATGATTGTGAATTTGTGATGAAATTGATCTTAGCTGAATGAGTTTATATAGAAACAACCCACAGGAATGTGACCCAATAGCGAGCAACATTTAGGACAACAATCATTCAACTATATCCAGAAAGAATCAAAGATTTTTAGATAAGATAAGATTTTGTGAGATAATTATTAGCATCCTCATTTCCTACTTAATCAAGGATTGTTAGTTGTTTGATACCCAAGTATTGTCGTAATATTGTTTGGCACCAATGAGTGACCCCATCATTCACCCAACGTACGGGAATCAAATATTTTCTAAGGTTTCTAGTGTCGCTTTTACATTGGGCAAGAACAAATTTGGGACCTATACAGTATCACTGTGGGGTAAGGTTCTACTACTACCACATGAGTAGTCTATCTAAAACAGGCAAAGGGTAGAGGATGGATGTGATTAAAAGACATATCTAAAACAGGCAAAGGGTAGAGGATGCATGTGATTGAAGGACATATATCTAACAGTCAAAACCAAGCACGTTCATTCTTTTTGTACAGTGACTTACGGGGAATAGCAATCCTCCTTGGTTAGTATTAGAATTGTCCCACGTTCGTGTAACTTCTGCAACCTGAGCTTTCTGTTGTCAAATAGGCAATCTTTTTCTAACTCAAGGCACACAAAATCCCCAGTCAAATGAAGTGGATATTTCATAAGCCCATAACCAGCATTAGCGAGTTCTGCAGCCCCTAGCGATAATTTGATATTCTGTTTGCAAACTCGTCATGTATTTTGTTTGGATCAATGTCCCTGTTCTTGGTTATGAAATCAGCAGCTGAAGTCAGCAATCTTTAGTTGCCTACTTAAACAAGATTTTAAGGTGTTCTTTTTCTTCAGGAATGTAACCGTTAATAAATTAAAACTAGAAAAAAAAAATCAACTCCTTTAAAGCCCTAAGCCATGCGAGGCCATGCGTCGCGCGGTGAGAATACCCACCCTTGGGTGAGCGTCACCGCCCCCTTGAAAATTCTCCATTCCACTTTTTCTCTAATTACGTGAATGTAACACCAAAAAACTCTTTCGGTTGAAAAAAACGGAAAAAAAACAGGCAGAGAAAAAAACATAAGAGATGTAGGCTTTCTCTTTCAGCGTCTTTCTGTTCATCATTGTTTCTGGAAGATGGAGTTGAAAAAAAATGGAGGGTTAACTATTTCCAACATCTAAGAGGAAGATTGATTTACTGATGTTTTTATAATCTAAGAGGAAGATTGATTTCCAACATTGAAATTTGGTGAATTATACCACGATATCTGAATTCGAGATTGGATACTTTACGAGAAGCATCAACCATTTTTCTTACAATCGACTCTCTCTCTCAAAGTAGAAAATTAGATTTTGGAGGTCGGAGAATGTAACCCCTAACACGAACAGCAGTCGAGTTCTGTTTTTGGGATAATATTTTTTCTCGCATCTAGGGTTTTTAGTTCTTTCTGTTTTTCATTATACAGTTCTTTCTGTTTCATTATATTTTTTTTTCCTTTCAAGTTTCGAATTTTCATTTTAAATTGGGTTATTGGCAGTTGGTAATTCATGTTGATGAATCATGCTTCCAATGTTCCCTACACCATCAGCACCATCGTAGCCAGCTCCACCATCAAAACAGGTTCTCCACCAAGCTACACAACCATTATCAATTTACTTCAGGCACAATTGTTACATCTCTACCAATTTCATTTCAAATCCAATTGTTACAAGACATTGTGTTAATTAAATTTTTGGGTTATTCCCAATTTCGAAATTGGTCAGTTTAAGTTTGTGAACATTGGTTGTTTGTATAAATGTCTAACAGAATATGATTAGGTAGTGGTGAAGATTTAGCCATGGTTGTGAACATTGATTGTTTGTTTAAATGCCTAACAGAATATTGGTAGTAGTAGTAGATCACGATTAATTATAGTTAAGTACTTATAAATTGACTAAATGATTTTATAATTTTTACTGGCTGAATTTTCGTTACATTTCGGAAACATCCTACTTTAGAAACAACTAAAACTAAGACTTTCCTTCGTCAGTCAAACTTTGGATGCCAAAATGAATGAGAATGTGATGGGTTAAGCAAATAATTTGTTCATTCTTTTGATAAATTTTTCATGGATTTGTTTTTGTAGCTTGGATTTGTGTATCTTGGTTGAAGATTCTTGACCCACTACTGGCATTTATATGGTGTTGAACTTAACATTTTCTCGTTATTCAACTTTCCCAGACATCAATGTGCAAAGGAGATTGGAAAGAGCAATCAATGTAGCTGCCACCTGCCAAAGAGTTGGGTCTGCAGTGCTCCAGCCTCACGATATGAGATACTAAATGAAAAGATAAGTTGCTTTCTTTAAAATCCAGAGAAGACTTAAGTACCGTGCGAAACTCGTAATTGTATTGTATTTATGAGGGCGACATACTGGCCGCAGTTGAAAGTTAGGCCAAAATTTTGAATTTTAGAGATCCTGAACCCCGACCGATCAGGTTCAAGGGTTTCTACTTATTTTTCGGTTTTTTAATGAACACATGCCTTAAATCGTTGTCTCCTTATACGGACTTTTTTTACCTAATGCTAAATCTTAAATCCAATACTCTCTCCCCGGCCCTAATTTTTTCCTATGGGAATGATATAAACTATTAATTAATTGGGAAGGTGGGTGTCTTCTCGTTATTTGGTGCAATGATGTCCACATTTTCCGGACTAACTGTAGATTGGTTTACTGCTGCTATTGTTATACTTAATAGGTGGGATGTGCGAATTTTTGAGACACTGGCAGGCATCCAGCTGTAGAAGAAGTGTCATTCTCAATTCATTATTGCCTGTAAGGGGAGTATCCAACTCAATTTCCATGGCCTCAGCCAAAACATCTACTGATTATGAGGGGAAAAAATGCGCCTAGGTAACAATTATGACGTAATGCTTTTTCTTTATTTCTGGTGAGTGTCTTGGTAACAATCACAGGGAGTTTCTAAATGATTGTATTTGGTTAAGTATTCTTCTACTAAATCACGGTACTGATTTTATACTTATAGAAAATGTTCTTATTATTAGCAAATGATCATTATGAGGAATGGAACGAAAAATGAATTTGATAAATGGTTTTGAGAAATGGGAAAGTCACTTATGGATACATATTTGAGAGGAGCACACTACGGGAAAAATATACATCTACAACTGGAGATTTACAACACTTTTCTAAACATCGTAGAAAGTCCTATGTTTTACAACTGATTTCAAAGGAAGAGTTGTCGTATATCATCACTGCCAACCCTTAGGAAACAAGGGGTTGCGCTAAGTAAACAAACGACAACTCCTTAAGCAAAACTGTTGTGACGACATTTAGCTATAACAACTTTGTTCCATATATGTAGTGACTTAGCCTATCACAACTCTGACAAGTGTTGTTGAAGAACACAAAAATATGATAATAAGAAAATGTTAGAGGGGAGATTCGAACATGAACCTACCGCATGGAAGTCTATCTCATCAACCACCCTTTCCCGGTTCACAAGTTTCGGTTTTTACTTTTTTTTTTTAATAGAAACCTACAACAACACTTATAAGTGTTGTTGAAGTAAAAATATATAATGTTGGAAAAAATGAGGTTATAGGGGAGATTCGAACATGAATCTACTGCATGGACGTCTAGCTCATCAACCATCCTTACCGTTTACAAGTTTTGGCTTTTTTTTTATGTTTTTTAATAAAAATGTATAACAACACTTATAAGTGTTGTTGAAGTAAAAATATAGAACATTAGAATAAATGAGGATGGGGGGATTTGATCCTCAACCTCTTGTATGGAAGTCTACACCACTAACCATACATATACTATTACATGTTCTGTCAAGTTTGTGGTTCTTTAATACACTAACTTTATGACAACCCTTCATAAGAGTTGTAAAACAAAATGTAATGCTCAAAAATAATGCTCAGGTGACTGAGCCGCAAACAACACGAAGCCTTCTCTCTGTAAACAATCACATACACGCCTTCTCTGTAAATAATTACATACATTTTTCACTATTTGTAATATTTACTTTACTCACTTCGATAAGGGTACTGGTAATTTTTACGGTCTCATAATATTTATTACCTTTATTTCTAGTAAGGGTAATATGGTGATTTTAATAATTTATAATATTTAGTTTACTTATTTTCCGATAAGCGTGGTCCTGGTCTTTTTCATAGTCTTCATAATATTTATTGCATTAATTTCCAAGAAGGGTAATATGGTCATTTTCACAAGCGAGTATTTACTTTACTTTTTTTTTTCGATAAGGGTAGTCGGGTCACTTTCACAATCTCCATAATATTTATTGCACAAATTTCCATGAAGGGTAATATGATCATTTTCACTATCTCGTAATATTTACTTTACTTATTTCGTATAAGGATAGTTTAGTAATTTTCACAATCTCCGTAATATTTATTACCTTTATTTCTAGTAAAGGGTAATATGGTCATTTTATCACCGGTAATCTTCGAACTCCGGATGTTCAATTCTGATATATTTCTTATCCAATTTTGATTTTTTTCTTACCTGTAAATGGATGGATTCGCGTTCTCACCAAGTTTCGACTTAGAGTAGTCAACTCGCGGCTGTGTTTCAATCTCGGAACATTGTATACATAAAATATGCAGAAATAAGGTTTGTTTAAGGTTTCGCAGAATATACCGAAGGAATCTTACCTGTAAATGGATGGATTCGTCATTTTTACTAAGTTTTTGAGTTAGAGTAGTCAACTCGCGTCCAGGTATCGATCTTGGAACCCGGTATGCATACAATATACAGAAATAAGGTTCGTTTAAGGTTTCGTAGAATATTTCGAAGGAATCTTACATGTAAATAGATGGTTTCTTTGTTCTTACCAAGTTTCTGACTTAGAGTAGTCAACTCGCGGCCAGGTTTCGATTTAAGAGCCTGGTATGCATATATTTATGCAGAAATAGGGTTTTTTTAAGGTTTCGTAGAATATCTAGAAGAAATCTTACCTGTAAATGGATGGATTCGTCGTTCTTACCAAATTTCTGAATTAGAGTAGTCAACTCGCGGCCAGGTTTCGATCTCGGATCCTAGTACGCATACAATATGCAGAAATAGGGTTTGTTTCAGGTTTCGTAGAATATCTAGAAGAAATCTTACCCGTAAATGGATGGATTCGTCGTTCTTACCAATTTTTTGAATTAGAGTAGTCAACTCGCGGCCAGGTTTCGATCTTGGATCCTAGTATGCATACAATATGCAGAAATAGGGGTTTTTTTAAGGTTTCGTAGAATATCTCGAAGGAATCTTACCTGTAAATGGATGAATTCGTCGTTCTTACCAAGTTTCTGACTTATAATAGTCAAGTCACGGCCAGGTTTCGATCTCGGATCCTGGTACGCATACAATATGCAGAAATAGGGTTTGTTTAAGGTTTCGTAGAATATCTCGAAGGAATCTTACCTGTAAATGTATGGATTCGTCGTTCTTACCATGTTTCTGACTTAGAGTAGTCCACTCGCGGCCAGGTTTCGATCTCGGATCCTTGTACGCATACAATATGCAGAAATAAGGATTGTTTAAGGTTTCGTAGAATATACCGAAGGAATCTTACCTGTAAATGGATGGATTCGTCATTTTTACCAAGTTTCTGACTTAGAGTAGTCAACTCGCGGCCAAGTTTCGATCTCAGAGCATTGTATACATAAATTTATGCGAGAAATAGGGTTTGTTTAAGGTTTCGTATAATATCTAGAAGAAATCTTACCTTTAAATGGATGAATTAAGTCGTTCTTACCAAGTTTCGACTTAGAGTAGTCAAATAATGGCCGTTTCGATATCGGATCCCGGTACGCATACAATATGCAGAAATAGGGTTTTTTTAAGGTTTAGAGAATATCTCAAGAAATCTTACTCCGTAAATGGATGAATTAATCGTTCTTACCAAGTTTCGACTTAGAGTAGTCAACTCCACCAGGTTTCGATCTCGAGCCTGGTATGCATACATATGTGCATAAATAGGGTTTGTTTAAGGTTTCAGAATATCTCGAAAGAATCTTACCTATAAATGGATGGTTTCTTCGTTTGTTACCAAGTTTCTGACTTAGAGTAGTCAACTCGCGTCCAGGTTTCGATCTTGGATCTTGGTACGCATACAATATGCAGAAATAGGGTTTTTTTAAAGGTTTCGTAGAATATCTCGAAGGAATCTTACCTGCAAATGGATGAATTCATCGTTCTTACTAAGTTTCTGACTTAGAGTAGTCATCTCACGGCCAGGTTTCGATCTCGGAACCTGGTATGCATACATATATGCATAAATAAGGTTTGTTTAAGGTTTCATAGAATATCTCAAAGGAATCTTACCTGTAAATGGATGGATTCGTCATTTTTACCAAGTTTCTGACTTAGAGTAGTCAACTCGCGGCCAGTTTCGATTTAAGAGCCTAGTATGCATACATTTATGCGAAATAGGGTTTTTTAAGGTTTCGTATAATATCTAAAAGAAATCTTACCTTTAAATGGATGAATTCGTCGTTCTTACCAAGTTTCTGACTTAGAGTAGTCAAATAATGGCCAGGTTTCGATATCGGATCCTGGTACGCATACAATATGCAGAAATAGGGTTTTTTTAAGGGTTCGTAGAATATCTCGAAGGAATCTTATCTGCAAATGGATGAATTCGTCGTTCTTACCAAGTTTCTGACTTATAGTAGTCAAGACACGGCCAGGTTTCGATCTCTGAGTCTGGTATGCATACAATATGCAGAAATATGTTTTTTTTAAGATTATATGCCATTATACCAAGTTTGAAGTTCGAATCGACATTGAGCTTCATATTTATCGATTTTGATGATGTATCATGCTAAGTTTGAAGTCAGAACCCTCTCAGAGCTTCTTGGTTCATAGTTTGTATGTCGTTATACCACATTTGAAGTTTGAATCGACACTAAGCTTCATATTCATCAATTTCGATGATGTATCATGCTAAGTTTGAAGTCAGAACCCTCTCAGAGCTTCGTGGTTCATAGATTATATGCCATTATACCAAGTTTGAAGTTCGAATCGACATTGAGCTTCATATTTATCGATTTTGATGATGTATCATGCTAAGTTTGAAGTCAGAACCCTCTCAGAGCTTCTTGGTTCATAGTTTGTATGTCGTTATACCACATTTGAAGTTCGAATCGACACTAAGCTTCATATTCATCAATTTTGATGATGTATCATGCTAAGGTTAAAGTCAGAACCCTCCCGGAGCTTCTTTGTTCATATTTTGTATGCCTTTATACGACATTCGAAGTTCAAATTAACACTTGAGTTTCATATTTGTCGATTTCGATAATGTATCCTGCTAAGTTTGAAGTTACTTCATGACCTGTATGACTAGTCGAAATTACTTCATGACCTATGTAAATGATCGAAATTCAAACCAGAAGCACAAAGAGAAAGCACAAAAGCACAAAGAAACACACAAATTATTGAATTCATTTTTCATTTTCCCGATTCATTCTTATGTATTTTTTGGATTTTTTTATATCAGAATGTTGATAACAATGTCCTAAATTTATTAATATTTTTTTTGGATTTTTTTTCGTGTCGAATGTTGATAACAAAACCGGATACATGAGTTCGTATTAGCACAAAAAGAAACACATTTGCTTCTCCATCCGTAATCCGTATGAGCATCCCAAATACAATATCAACCGTCAAGATCTTTTTCTTGATCCGTATGAGGGGATCAAACGAAATGTGGTCCGTCGATCTTTTCCATTTTCATTCTTGGTTGTATCCCTTAACCACTCGAACTCTAATTCCAATCTGGTTCTCTCTTTCTTTCTTCCTCTCCTCCGAAAAACACCTCTCCTCTCCTCCGAAAAAACCCGTCGGCGCTCATCACCACCGCTGCTCTTCTCTCAATCCCTCTTCTTCATATCCATTTCTTGATTGAATCAACCTATCTTAATTCTCATCTCTCTCTAATTTTCTCTGACTCCTTCACTCAGAAGGAAACCCTAAACTCTAATTCTCTCAATCCCTCTTCTTCATCTCTTTTTCTCTTTCACCCTCTTTGTGCAAAAACTAGTAGATCGATTATATCTCTGTACAAAATCCCTAAATATGCTATTGATGATGTTTTTGATTCTCAAAGAAGCTGTTGATTTTGTAGATATAGGGTTTCAGTAGATTGATGAAAAATTAGGTTTTCAAAAATCAGGTGAAGGTTATGCTCCGCATCAAATCGAATCAAGGGTTAATTAGGTTCAATTTTTGGAATCATTGAAAAACTTTATTGGAGATGAATAGAAGAAAATAATTGGTTCAGATTGAGGGGTAAGTTCTATTAAATCCCAGAAAAAATCGAGCTTAGAGGCATGGTGATTATCATGGTTTTGAGATGAGAGTGGTGATTTCAAGTTTGAGACCGAGGAGCAGCAAGAAGAGGAATGAATAGATGGGTTAATTGAAGAAGGAGCTGTAAATGAATATGTTGATGGAAGAGGTGAATATCCTGATGAACAGAGAGATGTTTAAAGGGTTTTGTGTGATTCAAATCAGTTATAGTGGTAAGAATTCATGGCTTTGTGATGCTACTGAGGAAGGTGCGAAGATTTTGGGTCTTGAAGTTTGAAGCTTGAACCTGAGGCAGTAAAAAACTGAGAAGACGAGACTGTTTTGTTGATTGGAGAAGAGAAAGAAAAGAGAGCTTCAATGGAAGATTTATTAGTATTTAGCTGTTGTTGATTCACAGGGGAATCTAATGGAATACATGTAAGTTAGAATGTATTGTTTTTTGTAGAATTTGTTTGGATGATTTAGAATTATGGTTTTCTTACAAGTTCAAATTATATATGACTGACTGAATACTTGTGTCTATTTTTTTATTTTCATTTTGAATTTTTATTGTTATCATCTGCAATTTGAATTTGATGCTGATTGTCTCCTTGTTTTTTGGCTGGAGATTGTCCTAATCTTGGACTGGGAAATGAGGACATTCAGTCTTAAGGTGTCGGCGGCTCTATATTACTAGAAGAAGATTTGGCAATGGTGGTGAGCTGAACTGCAGCTGCAAATGCCCCAGCTTCATTGCAGGACAACTACCAGCTTCAAGAGCTCCTCGAGTTCAGTTGACTGGCTTGGAAGAGATATGCTTGATATGAATATAAGGGATAAGACATTGGAAGAGGATGACGATAAAGTAAGTATTTTTATGTTTTTTTGGTAGATATCTTTATTCTAGATGGAAAATAAGGGATAAGACTAGGTGTAAGTTGTTGGAATTTCTTTATGGATGATAGTCTACATGCAGCAAGTGATAGTTTGCAACGGTGGTGGTATTTATGATGAATTTGCTTTTCCTTCAGCTATGTACATGTAAGCATAGGGTGGTTCTTTGTGTTTTGTCCGAAATGTAATGGCTTTTAGAGTGATTTGCTGTTCTTTTCACTATGTGGGCATGGAGTTTATCCATGTTGTAAAGTCTATTATGTTCTTATATTAAATCCCTAATAGTGTTAGCTAATGAACTGTTAAATTAGTTGTTTGCAGGATCAGAGGAACTACTGCTAAATATTCAGAAAACGATGAGCCAGCCACAGAGATGAGAGACAAGCTTCTTGCCCTTGATCCACTTGACACGTATCATGTCATAAAGGTTGATGAAGCAGAGGCAGAGTTCTGCAGATTGTCACAGGAATACAGATTGGGATGGAGTGATGAAATTTTGGGTTTTGTTGTGGTGATCACCAGTGGGTCTCAGATAACTGCTTCCCTGCTGGAAGGTTAGTGATGAAGAGGATGAAGTACCCTCACTTACAGAGCGTCTTGCTGCATCTAACCTCGATTCTTCTCCAGAAAACCTTGACAGCTTTAAAGATTTTCTCAGTGAAAATGGGGTCAACCTTGATGAAGTTCAGGTATTATGCATTGTGTTTCTTGGTGTTCCAATCTCACTACCTCGCAATCCAGGTAGTCAAGGGACAATAGTTAGGGGAAATGTTGAACACTTACTGTTTTGGTTTATGTATCTTCCGAGTGAATGAGCCGTATCTTCAATTTTTGGTATTGTAGATCCGCTCTTCCACTGATGACTACGAGAGCAATGGAGACAGCTAATCAGTTCATGTGAGTGCATCATTAGAAGCCTTTGCAATTAAAACTGAAGCCTCGGCATCGTCTGATGATTGTCTTCATCTTGAAATTCCGACTGGTAAGGTTCAATCCAGTTCCTTCATGTAATGCAATTCTGATAATCCACTTGTTGGTTGTTTTGTAGCCTTTCTAGATTACATAAGTTTGCTTCTTTTGTTTCCCATATTTGTTTTGGACTTAAGAGTTGTGATGTAGTTATTTGTTAGGCTTAAAAAGTCTAAGTTTTGGGAATTATGTGGTGACAATTATTTAGTAAGGGTTGGCTTTGGATATTAACTTGTATTCTGAATAATCTGCTTGGATGCAGTTACTTGGAATGTTGTTGTAATGGTACTGACACCAGTAATAGAATGTTTTTATATGTAGTGCTTCCATTTTTAGTTAGTTTTTTTCTCTTCGTTTATATTATTGGTAAAAAGAAAAGAAGATATTTTTGAAAATATAATTTCTTTGTTTGTTGGTTTGGTGCCAATTTCAGGTAACCGGAGATCCAGTTCTGGGTTTGAGGATGACTCTCGCTTGAGCTTTCATGAAAGAGTCTATGGTGCTCGTAATAGTCGGCCTCGAAGTGGTAGTGGGTGGGGCACAAGAAGCAGGAGCCGCAGCCCTAATAGATTTGAATAGATTTGAATGAGGGTATAACAAACAAAAGGATGAAGTAAAGGAAGCTTTTGACTAGTTGTAAGAAGGAATTTGGAGCCAGTGTTTACTCTGACTGATGAAGAGAAGTGGGATTGATGCCAGATTCTGTACTGCGAGCAATGAACTTGTCCCTCATCTCATAGGTTATAGTTTCTCTTTTTCTTTTCGTGATATGATTTTTTGCTGGTGTTGTAATAGAAAGAAGAAATAGTGGTAAAAATCTTAACACTGTAAGGTTGTCATTTTTTGCAACTTAGAATGAATGTAAATGTGTTGCACTGGCAGATTAATGTGAATGTGAAATACTTGGTAGATTAATGTAAATGTGAAATACTTTCGGAAATTTGATTCCAGCTATAATTTTTTTTTTCAAAATAGTTTTATGCACACAACTTCTAATAAGAGTTGTGTTCTATAATTCAACTACACAAACCAAAGGTGTGAAAGAATGTCTTTACAACATAACTAGGTGTTGTCCAAGATATTTCTACAACTCTAGGAAGTGTAATGACAGTAGTATTCACAATACAAATAGATGTTGTCTTCCAGTTTTCAACTACACAACCCAGATATTGCGAAAAAGTTTCTTTACAACATAACTATGTGTTGTCCAAGATAGTTCCACAGCTCACACAAAGTGACGTGCAAATCTTATTCGTAATACTAGTATTTGTTGTTACATATGGTTCCACGATACAAAACTTGTGTTGTCCAAGATATTCCTACAACACAAGCAAGGGTTGTGTTAGGCTTTCAAAAAAATCGAAAGAAAATCACAACTTCAGGAAAATATTGTAGAACCATGAATCACATCACACTTTACAACTCATATTCAAGTATTGTAGAAAAGCTTGGACTTTCTACAATACCCCACCTACACAATACATAAAAAAGCGTTGTCGTAGGGGTACTACAACGCTAATAAAGTGTCGTCAATGATGATTTTTCCCGTAGTGGCAAATGGACTAAAATGGCCGAAATTAGAGTAAAACAACTAAAAGTGGGCTTGAAAGCCAGCGGTTAGGTCACCTTTTCTATGTGGTTGCCCCCTGGAGTGAGGAGCATGTATAGGAAAGTGAAAAGCACACGACATTTATAAAGAATAAATTCTAAGCTCAAAATAATGCAATAAAGAAAAACTTTTTGATACATTGTTAGTTAAATTGCGAGTGAATTAGTTCATGTATTTTAACGTATTGTATAGCATTATTAGTATTCTGCAGCCCCTAGCGATAATTTGATATTCTGTTTGCAAAGTGGTCATGTATTTTCTTTGGATCAATGTCCCTGTTCTTGGTTATGAAATCAGCAGCTGAAGTCAAAGCAATCTTTAGTTGCCTACTTAATCAAGACTTTAAGGCTTTTTTTTCAGGAATGTAACAGTTGATAAATTAAAACTAAAAGAAAAATTAAAAAAAATACTATTTTATTACTGAACTATATGATTTACATAGAGAATTATACGCAGTGATACCTGAACAATTGTATAAACTCGTTAGCTTTGTATAGCTATAGAGACAAGTATATATATTAAGTTGATTAGGTTTTGGTTTACAATGGACTTACACAATAGCCCGACAATACGTATGGACTGTATACATGGACAATACATATGTACTTATATTCTACACCCCCCCCTCAAGCTGAACACGGTGGTAGACAACGAGAAAGCTTGCCACAAAGAAAATGAAAACGTGATGTAGATAGCCCCTTAGTAACAAATCAGCCAGCTGATGTTCAGTTTTAATATAGCAGAGGCGAAGACAACCTGATGAAACACGTTCTCTGACGAAGTGATAATGTATTTGAATATGCTTCGAACGTGAGTGTTGAATAGGATTGATAGTAAGATATGTTGCACTGATATTGTCACAGTATAAGACCGGTGGCTGCAGCAAGAAAGAACCAAGATCATGCAGCAAATATTGAATCCAAGTAATCTCAGCGGAAGTGGAAGAGAGGGCACGATACTCAGCTTCAGTACTACTTGTAGAAACAATGGGTTGTTTCTTAGAACCCCACGAAATAAGATTCTTACCTATGAATATACAGTGACCTGTAGTAAAACGAGATGAATCGGATCCCACCCCAATCGCATCGTGAGAAGGTCAGTAAGTTGCATGGGGTTATTGCGCCACAAAGAGATTCCATGACCAAGTGTACCTTTAAGGTATGGAAGAATCCTTTAACGGCCATAAAATGAGCTTCGAGTCGGACGATTCATATATTGACTAACCTGATTAACTACATAAGTAATATCTGGGCCTGTCATATTGAGATACTGCGATACAGTATGATATCAGAAAATAATGGAGCATCATCAGATGAGAGTTTTGATCGTGGAGCAACTGGAGTAGAAACAGGCTTAGAATCAGTGAGTTCAACTCGCTTCAAAAGATCCAATGTGTATCGATTTTGAGTTAATACAAGACTATCCGTGGTTCGTGTAGCCTCCAATCCACGAAAATAATGTAAATCTCCCAAATCAGTCATGGAAAACTCAATTTGAAGTTTAGGAAAAAGAGATTGAAGTCCGGGAACAGCACTTCCAGTAATAATAATATCATCAACATAAAGTAATAGAATTAAGATACCGTTACTTGATTGTTTGATGAACATCGAGTGATTAGAATGCGAAGACTTGAATCCAATTGCCAAGAGAAAAGCAGCAAATCGATTAAACCAAGCACGGGGAGCCTGTTTTAAACCATATAAAGCCTTGTGTAATAAGCAAACATGATTTGGATAACGAGGGTCTACAAACCCTTGAGGTTGCTCCATATAAACTTCCTGATCAAGAGAGCCATGCAAAACTTCATTCTTAACATCGAGTTGCTTAATAGGCCACGAATGAGAAACTACAAGACTGAGAACTAAACGAACAATGACTGGCTTCACAACGGGACTGAACGTTTACCATATTGCTGAGAATAACCCTTAGCAACCAATCTTGTTTTGCGCCTGTCAAGAGAACCATCAGGTTTCTGTTTCACACGGTAGGCCCATTTAGATCCAATAATATTCATACCAGATCGACGTGGAACAAGAGACCAAGTTAGATTCAGGTGACGCGACAGGAGAAGATACAAATGATGAAAAAGTTGGAGAGATGTTATTAGAGAAAGATAAACGTCTAGGAGATATTGGCAGATAAGTAGAGTGCTGCGAAGTGATACAAAAGAGGAGTTTGGAGTAATAGGAGTAGAGGATGACGACGTAGATTGTAAGGGAGGTGGAGGAATATGTGCAACAATTGTAGAGGACTCTGGCTGGTTGTGATATGATTGCACATGTGTAGCGGAAACTGAGTTTGGCCAAGCATGTAGAGTGGAAGTAGCTGGATTAGAAGATAGAGGTGAAATTTTAGCACCGATATCAGTTGGGTACGGAAAAATAGATTCATCGAAGACAACATGACGTGATATGTATATCTTGTTGCTCTTAACCTCTAGGGATTTATATCCCTTATGTCGATCATTATAACCAAGGAAGACACACGGTAAAGTCTTAGGTTGTAACTTGTTATGTCGAAAATGGTTTAAGAGAGGATAACAACGACATCCAAAGGTTTTGAGAAAAGCATAGTCAGGGGAACGATTATGGACAGCAAAATAAGGAGAGGTATTTGATAAAATTGTAGTAGGAAGACGATTTATCAAATAGACAGCTGTAGCGTAAAATTCAGCCCAAAAACGCTCAGGAAAACCACTTTGAAGCATTAAAGCATGACCAGTTTCAGTGATTTGACGAATTTTTCTTTCGGCAATGCCATTTTGTTGAGGCATGTTAGGAAAAGAAGATCGACTAAGGATGCCATTTTCAAACAAAAAGGATTTTAAGGGATCCGCATATTCAGTACCACCATTAGTTTGAAGTACTTGAATGGTTGTAGAGAATTGATTTTTCAATCATGGCTTTGAAGTTAAGAAAACAACGAAATAATTGTGTTTTATCGGATAGAAAACAGATCCAGGGAGAAGCTAGAGCATTCATCAACAAATAAAAGAAAATAACGGAATCCGCAATTAGAGAGAAAAGGTGCAGACCCCATAAATCAATAAATAACTGCTCCAATTTTCTTTGAATAAGTAGTTCTAGATGAAAAGGGAAGACGATGGTGTTTAGCACCCACACAACTAGAACAAACAGACTTGGAAGAAGAAAAACTAGAATTAAAAGATAAACTCGACTTAAGAAGCTGGAAAATGGTATTATTAGGATGGCCTAGACGCATATGCCATATATCTAGAGTAGTTCGAATACCAAGAGTAGTAGCAGAAAACGTAGGAACAGAAGATGAGTGAGGGTGAGCACTAGAAAGGATAGGGTACATCCCAGCTTCATTCTTGCCCTTGTACAGAAGAGTTCCCGTTAGTCGATCCTGAATGCAGAAACCATCACGATCAAAAGAGAAAACACAATCAGAATCTCTTGTAAGTTGACCAACAGAAACTAAATTTTTATCAAGAAACGGAACATGAAGTGTATTTTTCAAAATCAATAGGGAGGAAGATGAGTTGAGAATAACATCACCAATCCCTGTTATAGGTAACAGTTTACCGTTCGCAACCAAGACTGTATCATTACCATTATAATCAAATCTGTTTGTCATCTGAGAGGAATCCGACGTCATGTGCGCAGATGCAGCAGTATCGGCAAACCACTGATTTTCATATGACATTGGTTGAATTTGCATTACTGAAAAAGCCTGAGGTAGGTCAAAGTTTGGAGTAGCTTGAGTAAGACGATGGCAGGCTTGAGCTGTATGTCCTTTGACACCACACCATTGACAGATAATAGAGAAAGATGTTGGTGGAGGACCAAGAACTGATGCTGTGTTGTTGCCATTGTTCCAAGCAGCATTCCCACCAGTATGATTTCCATTGTTGTTCCATCCATTGCTTCCACTGGTATTCCAATTATTATTCCAGTTGTTTCGACCACCGGAGTTGTTATAACCACCTCGATAGGTATTTGAGTATTTTCTACGACCAATGCCACCTCCACGACCACGAGTAGATTTGTTATAAGAACCACGACCACGTCCATGATTGTTTGGAGGTTGAGAACGACCAGATGTAGAGCCGGCAAAGAAGGATAAAGGGCTGTGAATATCAGCAGCATTGGTCTGTAAATTTTGAAGATACTGAAGATGAGACTCATGGTGAAGTAGTAATGCATGAAGTTCAGTAAAAGTAGGAAGGGTAGTGCGCGCTATAACTGCCGTATAGATGTTTGACCAATCAGCACCCAAGCCACGCAAGGTAGTAGAGACAAGTTCTAAATCAGAGACAGGTTGAAGAAGAGTCACAGAGAATTAGAGATTTCTTTTATTTTCAAGATGTATTCGAGAGACTAGAGAGTTTCCCTTCTGTATTGTTGACAGGTTTGCTTTCAGTTGAAGTATGCGAGCTGGATTGATTATTGCATAAGTTGAGCGAAGATATTTCCATACAGCACGAGAGTTTCCACGACGAGCACATTCGGATTTCATTGTTTCAGTAAGAGAGGCGTTTATCCAAGTTAAGATAGTTTGATCGATAACTTCCCACTCTTCATATTCTGGATTTGGGGTTGTAGCTTTAGTTGCGTCATCAACAAGTTCTTTTGATGGTTCTTCATATGAATCTTCAAGATATCTGTAGAGGCGTTGAGATTTGAGAATAGGAAGGATTTGAGATTCCCAGAGAAGATAGTTTGTTCTGTCCAAGAGAACTATTTTTGTTGAGGAAGGCAAGAAAGGTGAGTTTTCAAACAAGGATGAGGTAGAGGACATAAGAGAACCTATACTAACGGAGGTAGATGTAGGAATAGTTGGAGTTCCCATGGTTTTCTGAGGTAACATAGTACTGGAAGAAGAAGAGGAGGATTGAACTGAAGTTGTCATGATGATGATGACGAAAGAAAAGATGAAGTTGGGTTAGGGTTTTTCCAAAAAGAAGATTTTGAAACTAGGGTTAGAGAGATCATTCTGGCTTTGGTACCATGAACAATTGTATAAACTCTCACAGCTTTGTATAGCTATAGAGACAAGTATTTATATTAAGTTGATTAGGTTTTGGTTTACAATGGACTTACACAATAGCCCGACAATACGTATGGACCGTATACATGGACAATACATATGGACTTATATTCTACAATACCATAACTTGGTATTCAAAAATAATTACTTGTACACTTTCGTTTAATCATGACATGCACGTACAGGGAGGATGAGCATTGGGAATAAAGACCACTTTTCTTCTTTTAGGATGTTCATATTCGTCCTTGTAATCTTATTAGGCCAAGCACGATGGTGAAGAATTTCCCTTAGCTTTATCTCACGGAAACTCAATTTCCGTGTGAGTGTTGCTTATTGTTTCTCCAAACTTTTATTGCCGCGGATTTAGATAAAAAAAATTAAAACTAGATTAAAATGAAGATAGAGTTTTACTAAAATAAAAGGGTTGGATGACGTAGTTGGTGCCTTGAACTTGCGCTGCGATCATGGTGATAATGTTCAAATAACAATGGCGAAGACTTAGATAACACATTCTTTTGCCTTCATTTCATAGTAGAAATTACAGAAATTGAACGAACAACGCTCAATAATGAAAAGAAATGATACAAACCACACTTGCATATGCTGGTTGATCAAATTTATTAGGTCTTATTATCACACACCACATATTGAACACTGATATTCGATGTGGCTTATATATATATATATATATATATATATATTTGTGTGGACATAACCACTGATAGTTTAATTTGTAGCGCAGAGGTGAGAGTTCAAGCCTTCGGTTATTTGATTGCACATAGCTAGATAAGGAATAGGAACTGGAGAATCCTCATTTATCTTCTCATATTCTATTATCCACATTACAATGCTTCCATGTCCATCAGCCTTTGGATTAACTACCAATGTTCCATCCAACTTCTTGTAATCATTCATTACATCTCCTTCTATTACGCTGTGATGTATCGTCCTTGTTTCATCATTATAGGTCGTTTTCTCCTTGCCAATCAGTGATTTACCCTCTGAATTCACACAAACATAAGATAACCGTAAATCAATATTAAGGGCAAGATATGAAGAAAAAACATAAATAAAACCGTAAATCAATTTTATGTTTACATACCAAGGACATAGCCCCATTCCTTGATACAACCAGAAGTAAGTCCATCTCCCTCGACAGGTTTGACACTAGTATAGATATGAGGGATTGCTTTTGGAACCTCTTCATGGTGCTTAAATATTTTGTAAAACTTGTCGGCGTTGCAATTAACCTCCGATTCAGCAATAAGTTTCCCAACTAGACCAGAAATACCATGAGGATGAGCCATTGCTTAGTTGATAATGATTGTTGCCTTAGCTGGCTATTAGAATGATTGTGATTGTGATAAAAAATGATCTTTGCTCAATGAGTTTATATAGAACTAACCAATAACTACAGGAATGAATTGTATTTGGGGCAACTATCAGTCAAGTGATTAACTGTATCGGGAAAGAGAAAGAGGCCTTGAGACAAGGAAAGATTTTGTGAGATTGTAGTTAGAAATGGACCTTTAACAACTAGCATTGGGATGAGATACTGTACTAGGCTCAAACTTCGATAGAATCGTAATGTTTCGTATCATCATCAATTATTTGCATTTAAAGAGTCCAATGTTGTGTACATGTGGTGTGGGACTTGATAAGTACAGATGACATTACAAACATTACGATTCTATCGTCAATGTAACCTGTCAGTCCATCATAGACTGCAGATGCGAAGCAACAGAATTAGATCCTACAGAAAAATCACCAGAATTGTTAGCAATACTCATGCTTGTTACTTGATGGTTCTCTGTTAGCCTCTTAGATTGCAGAAGTTGCATCCCGCCCTTATTACTTTCCAGGAACGTACAGCATATAATGGAGAACGGACGTCGACATAATCGTTACAAAAATCATTTTAGAATGAGATCTTATTTACTGAGTACGGATGACATTACAAACATTACGATTCGATCGTCAATGTAACCTGTCAGTCCACCATAGACTATAGATGCGAATTAACAGAATTAGATCCGACAGCAAAATCACCAGAATTGTTAGCAATACCAGCTAGCTACTCATGCTTGTCGGTTGATGCTTCTCAGTTAGTCTTTTAGACTGCAGAAGTTGCATCCTGCCCTTGTAACTTTCCATCTGACATGATCTTAGAATGAGATCTTAGTTACATAGTTTACTGATGAACAAAAACTACATGTGCTGCACCTGATCTTATTTACTCTGCAATTGCAACGGGACATAGAATACAATCGTGCTACATGACCCGCTTCCTAACAGCTAAATAACAGCGGTTGTCTATGTGGCGCTGACATGCTTCGAAAAAATTGTTGTTGTGTTTGCCACCTCATTTATTAAGTTTGCCAATAAAAAAAAAAAAAAAAAAGAAATAGGAAAATACAATCAAAACAAAACATTTTTCTTTTTTGTGGAAAGATCAAAACAAAACTGAATCAATGGATATGTTCCAAAGAAAGATCATACACGAAGGCACTACTATTTTTTCCTCTGAATCGATGGATATGTTCCAAGGCTTTGGCTAATTTTTGCTTTCATTGTTAAAAATGATGATTTATACCCTTTATTTCTCTCTACTATTTTTTTTTTCTGAATCACTTTGTCGCATCTGTAATTTGTTTGATCAAACGTTTGGGAGTAGGGTTAATTCGTGATTACATACCCATTGATAATTTAATCAGAAGCACAGAGGTGAGAGTTCAAGTCTTCGATGTTTTGCTGGAAAAAAGCTAGATAGTCAAAGGGAACCGGAGAATCCTCATTAATCTTCTCATATTCTATTATCCACTTCACAATGCTTCCATGTCCATTAGCCTTTGGTTTAACTACCAATGTTCCATCAAACTTCTTGTAATCCTTCATTACATCTCCTTCTATTACGCTGTGATGTATCGTCCTTGTTTCATCATTATAGGTCGTTTTCTCCCTGACAGTAAGTGGTTTCCCCTCTGCATAGACAAACACATTAATATAACCGTAAACCAAGTTTAAGCTCAGGATATGAAGATAAAATAAGACAATGAATTATACATCTAAAGCATACCGATAATATAGGACCACTCCTTGACACAACCAGACGTAGTTCCATGTCCCTCGATAGCTTTAACGCCAGTGTAGAGATGAGGGATTGCGCTTGGAAGGTCTTCGTGGTGTTTAAATATTTGGTAATATTTGTCGGCGTTGCAGTTAACCTCCGATTCAGTAATAAGTTTCCCAACAAGACCTGAAATGGTATGTTGATGGGCCATGATGATGGTTGATACTGGTTCCTGCCTTAACTAAATATAAGGATGATTGTGAATTTGTGATGAAATTGATCTTAGCTGAATGAGTTTATATAGAAACAACCCACAAGTACAGGAATGTGACCCAATAGCGAGCAACATTTAGGACAACAATCATTCAACTATATCCAGAAAATATCAAAGATTTTTAGATAAGATAAGATTTTGTGAGATAATTATTAGCATGCTCATTTCCTACTTAATCAAGGATTGTTAGTTGTTTGATACCCAAGTGTTGTCGTAATATTGTTTGGCACCAATGAGTGACCCCATCATTCACCCAACGTACGGGAATCAAATATTTTCTAAGGTTTCTAGTGTCGCTTTTACATTGGGCGAGAACAAATTTGGGACCTATACAGTATCACTGTGGGGTAAGGTTCTACTACTACCACATGAGTAGTCTATCTAAAACAGGCAAAGGGTAGAGGATGGATGTGATTAAAAGACACATCTAAATTAGGCAAAGGCTAGAGGATGCATGTGATTGAAGGAAATATATATCTAACAGTCAAAACCAAGCACGTTCATTCTTTTTGTACAGTGACTTACGGGGAATAGCAATCCTCCTTGGTTAGTATTAGAATTGTCCCACGTTCGTGTAACTTCTGCAACCTGAGCTTTCTGTTGTCAAATAGGCAATCTTTTTCTAACTCAAGGCACACAAAATCCCCAGTCAAATGAAGTGGATATTTCATAAGCCCATAACCAGCATTAGCGAGTTCTGCAGCCCCTAGCGATAATTTGATATTCTTTTTGCAAACTCGTCATGTATTTTGTTTGGATCAATGTCCCTGTTCTTGGTTATGAAATCAGCAGCTGAAGTCAGCAATCTTTAGTTGCCTACTTAAACAAGATTTTAAGGTGTTCTTTTCTTCAGGAATGTAACCGTTAATAAATTAAAACTAGAAAAAAAAAATCAACTCCTTTAAAGCCCTAAGCCATGCGAGGCCATGCGTCGCGCGGTGAGAATACCCACCCTTGGGTGAGCGTCACCGCCCCCTTGAAAATTCTCCATTCCACTTTTTCTCTAATTACGTGAATGTAACACCAAAAAACTCTTTCGGTTGAAAAAAACGGAAAAAAAACAGGCAGAGAAAAAAACATAAGAGATGTAGGCTTTCTCTTTCGGCGTCTTCTGTTCATCATTGTTTTTACGGAAGATGGAGTTGAAAAAAATGGAGGGTTAACTATTTCCAACATCTAAGAGGAAGATTGATTTACTGATGTTTTTATAATCTAAGAGGAAGATTGATTTCCAACATTGAAATTTGGTGAATTATACCACGATATCTGAATTCGAGATTGGATACTTTACAGAGAAGCATCAACCATTTTTCTTACAATCGACTCTCTCTCAAAGTAGAAAATTAGATTTTGGAGGTCGGAGAATGTAACCCCTAACACGAACAGCAGTCGAGTTCTGTTTTTGGGATAATATTTTTTCTCGCATCTAGGGTTTTTAGTTCTTTCTGTTTTTCATTATACAGTTCTTTGTTTCATTATATTTTTTTTTCCTTTCAAGTTTCAATTTTCATTTTAAATTGGGTTATTGGCAGTTGGTAATTCATGTTGATGAATTATGCTTCCAATGTTCCCTACACCATCAGCACCATCGTAGCCAGCTCCACCATCAAAACAGGTTCTCCACCAAGCTACACAACCATTATCAATTTACTTCAGGTACAATTGTTACATCTCTACCAATTTCATTTCAAATCCAATTGTTACAGTACCATTGTGTTAATTAAATTTTTGGGTTATTCCCAATTTCGAAATTGGTCAGGTTTAAGTTTGTGAACATTGGTTGTTTGTATAAATGTCTAACAGAATATGATTAGGTAGTGGTGAAGATTTAGCCATGGTTGTGAACATTGATTGTTTGTTTAAATGCCTAACAGAATATTGGTAGTAGTAGTAGATCACGATTAATTATAGTTAAGTACTTATAAATTGACTAAATGATTTTATAATTTTTACTGGCTGAATTTTCGTTACATTTCGGAAACATCCTACTTTAGAAACAACTAAAACTAAGACTTTCCTTCGTCAGTCAAACTTTGGATGCCAAAATGAATGAGAATGTGATGGGTTAAGCAAACAGTTGAATAATTTGTTCATTCTTTTGATAAATTTTTCATGGATTTGTTTTTGTAGCTTGGATTTGTGTATCTTGGTTGAAGATTCTTGACCCACTACTGGCATTTATATGGTGTTGAACTTAACATTTTCTGTTATTCAACTTTCCCAGACATCAATGTGCGATGAGATTGGAAAGAGCAATCAATGTAGCTGCCAGCTTTAAAAGAGTTGGGTCTCAGTGCTCGACCTCACGATATGAGATATTAAATGACAAGATAAGTTGCTGCTGTAAAATCCAGAGAAGACTTAAGTACCAGGCGAAACTCAGGTAATTGTATTGTATTTATGAGGGCGACATACTGGCCGCAGTTGAAAGTTAGGCCAAAATTTTGAATTTTAGAGATCCTGAACCCCGACCGATCGAAACCAAGGGTTTCTACTTATTTTCGGTTTTTAATGAACACATGCCTTAAATCGTTGTCTCCTTATACGGACTTTTTTTTACCTAATGCTAAATCTTAAATCCAATACTCTCTCCCCGGCCCTAATTTTTTTCCTATGGGAATGATATAAACTATTAATTAATTGGGAAGGTGGGTGTCTTCTGTTATTTGGTGCAATGATGTCCACATTTTCCAGACTAACTGTAGATTGGTTTACTGCTGCTATTGTTATACTTAATAGGTGGGATGTGCGAATTTTTGAGACACTGGCAGGCATCCAGCTGTAGAAGAAGTGTCATTCTCAATTCATTATTGCCTGTAAGGGGAGTATCCAACTCAATTTCCATGGCCTCAGCCAAAACATCTACTGATTATGAGGGGAAAAATGCGCCTAGGTAACAATTATGACGTAATGCTTTTTCTTTATTTCTGGTGAGTGTCTTGGTAACAATCACGGGAGTTTCTAAATGATTGTATTTGGTTAAGTATTCTTCTACTAAATCGGCGGTACTGATTTTATACTTATAGAAAATGTTCTTATTATTAGCAAATGATCATTATGAGGAATGGAACGAAAAATGAATTTGATAAATGGTTTTGAGAAATGGGAAAGTCACTTATGGATACATATTTGAGAGGAGCAAATGGACTAAAATGGCCGAAATTAGAGTAAAACAACTAAAAGTGGGCTTGAAAGCCAGCGGTTAGGTCACCTTTTCTATGTGGTTGCCCCCTGGAGTGAGGAGCATGTATAGGAAAGTGAAAAGCACACGACATTTATAAAGAATAAATTCTAAGCTCAAAATAATGCAATAAAGAAAAACTTTTTGATACATTGTTAGTTAAATTGCGAGTGAATTAGTTCATGTATTTTAACGTATTGTATAGCATTATTAGTATTTTTAGCCTTTATACTTGCATATATTGCAGCTGCATTAAGGGATTTCGTCAATGCTGGATATCCAGCAAGTGCATGAATACATAAATTTCTGCTTCTAACACATCATAAATACATAGTGATTGTGTTTGATGTAACTGAGATGCTATTGTTCCTAGGTCAAGAAGTAATGTCGAAAGTTAATTAGATTGATACATTGGTGTTTATATCCAGGACAAGATGTGTTATTGTGAAGCAACGATTGTTGGACTGGCAGATAATAAAGACTTATACTATATGGCATGCAAAACTTGAAAGAAGAAAGTATAATATGTGACATATCATCTTGCTTTTTCCGTTAGTTTTTCTTGGTTCCCAATTATGCAACTTAATGATAATGACTCCAATTTTAAACCAGTCAATTTGTGGTTTTCGATTAAGTCGATTTTAAAGTTTGGGGACATCGATTTTAAAGTCGATTCTAGGTGCTTTGGTGCGAATGTTGCCAAACCAAAAAGGCTCAAAGCACCCGTTGTTTCGGATTGGACATTGTCAGCCTTAATGTAAGTAATTTGCTCATTTTATGATGGTACACAAAGTTCACTTGATTCTTCAACCGCCTATTTAAACACCTTAATCAATTCAGCATTGATTTGTGCTCCAGTTAATTCTATTTAAACACAAAGTTCACAGATGTAGGCTTTGGAATCTTCAGGGAATCAGGGGAATCAAAAACATTTTTCCACCTATTAATCTTATTTGAGAGTTTTAGATTTCGAGGCTTGGTTTGTGCTCCAGTTAATTTTGTATGCATCTTACCTAAAGTGATTGAAGCATGAAGAGTTTTATCGCCTCCATTACAGCATTGGACAACTGTCAAATGAGATTTTTTTTATGTATGTCTCTGGAATTACTGAAAGTTGCAGGACAATATTAAATTCAGATAATGTTGGAGTCACTTACATGTTGCATATGTTCCAAATACAGCTTGGAGGTACTATGCAGATAGGCACACTACCCATCATTGAAAGATAGGAGATAGGCAAACTCTCATGATGCACAGTCATAAGCGACGGGGCGAGGCTAAGCCGAGCCACACCAAATCAAAAATTCTATGTAACGGGGGCGAGGCGTAGCCGAGCCATACCCAATCAAAAATCCTAAGCAACGGGGCGAGGCATGCCGAGCCACACCCAATCAAAAATACAATGCTAAATCAAAATGCACGACGTGACGAGGCGAAGCCACATCACACCCCGTAGTATATGGTTAAAAAAAAATAAGATGCCCGGTGCGTAGCACGGGCACAAAATCTAGTTACTATTTTATTACTGAACTATATGATTTACATAGAGAATTATACGCAGTGATACCATAACTTAGGTATTCAAAAATAATTACTTGTACACTTTCGTTTAATCATGACATGCACGTACAAGGAGGATGAGCATTGGGAATGAAGACCACTTTTCTTCTTTTAGAATGTTCATATTCGTCCTTGTAATCTTATTAGGCCAAGCACAATGGTCAAGGATTTCCCTTAGCTATATCTCACGAAAACTCAATTTCCGTGTGAGTTTTGCTTATTTTTTTTCCAAACTTTTCTTGCCGCGGATTTAGAAAAAAAAAATTAAAACTAGATTAAAATGAAGATACAGTAGGAAAAAAAGAGTTTTACTAAAATAAAAGGGTTAAAAGTTAAAAAAAAATAAAGAGTAATAATTAAAATTCAAACGAAAACTAAATATCGGTTGAAAATCATACATAAACTGAGTTTCCGATAAAGTAATTTTTTTCAACGAAAACTCATTTTCCGTTTGATTTTGCATAGCAACAACCGGTATTAGATTTGATCAACTTTAAAGAGTAGTTAAGGGATATCGCCACAATTACGCAACATGGAAGACCATACTAGTTGGATTCCGCTACAATTAAGCTATAGCGGAGCGAAATCACTTATCATTGTGCTTGGACTTATGATATCAAGATCGTCCCTTATTTATGAAATTTCTTATAGAGAGTACCTTTAGGAATTTCAGTTAGTATTTCCACATGTTTGGAAGCAAATTATGCTCCTTCTGAGCAATGATGTATCTAATACACCATTACCAGTGAAGAAATTCTGCTCCAACGGCACTATGAGTAAATCTAATTCATCATTACTAGTTAGTGCAGCATATTGCCAATGGAAAGAGTTGGAATGCTTTTGTTCCCTTAGGTCTGAGAATAGAGAGCTCCTCCCACAGTTGCTTAGGTTTTACAGGTCTTTATCACTTTATCACTGTGAATCGAGATTAACTCTAATTTGTGGCTACCATTCTTTGGGCCTTACATATATGAAGATCAAGGAGAACATTAGCCATTACTTCAACCTCTTGTGATGTTGTTGAGGTCATTCTTGTTGTTGAAATGAATAAGTTTATCACTTCTTCACATTAATACATACGGTACACTTTCGTCATGCACAGGGAAGGTGAGCCTTGCCAAATCTTAGATAGTTGCAACCTTCGAAATTACTTAGATAACACATATTATTATTACGCCTTGAGTATCAGTAGAAATTACAGACAGTAGACGAACAACACTCGATAACAAAAAGAAATAAAGAAAACCACGCGTACGTACAAGTACGGCGGGACGCATTTATTATAGATAGTAGGTCTAGTGGAAACTCCACATATAGACTTTATTATTTTATACCACTGATAGAATAGTGGTATTCATAGTTTCATACTTGCATATGTATCCGGCGGATATATCCATTGATAACTTAATCAGAAGCACAGAGGTAAGTGTTCAAGTCTTCGGTGACCTGATTGCACAAAGCTAGAAAATGAATAGGAACCGGAGAATCCTCATTTATCTTCTCATAGTCTATAATATACTTTATAATGCTTCCATGTCCATTAGCCTTTGGATTAATAACAAGTGTTGCATCGAACTTCTTGTAATCATTCATCAAGTCTCCTTCGAATATGCTATGACATATCGTCCTTGTTTCATCGTTATAGGTAGTTTTCTCATTGCAACTAAGTGTTTTACCCTCTGCGTACACAAACACATCAATATAAATGTTAATCAATTTTTATTACTGTACGAATGAAGAGAAAGCAGGGATATACGAATTTTGATGTATTGATTGTTATGTAAGCATATACCATGCATATAGCCCCACTCCTTGATGCAAGCAGAAGTAGTTCCATGTCCCTCGACAGCTTTGACGCTACTGACAATATGAGGGATTGCGCTTGGAAGATCTTCATGGTGCTTATATATTTGGTAATACTTGTCAGCGTTGCAGTTAACCTCCGATTCCATAACAAGTTTCCCAACTAGACCTGAAATACCATTGGTATAAGCCATTCCTGATTGTTGATACTTATTGTTTCCTTAGCTGGATATTAGGATGCTATTATTGTGATGAAAATTAGTGTTAGCTGAATGAGTTTATATAGAAACAACCACAAACTACAGGAATGAACAGATAAAGGATGATGACTGTTAGGGCAACGATCATTCAACTAGTATTGTGATGAGATTGTAGTTATAAATTGACCTTTAACCACTAGTATTGTGATGATATGCTATGCACAAACTTTGAATGAATTTTTCGTATAAAACGGTTGAAAGGATCAGCTTCAAGATAGACAGATGATTGCATATACTACATCATACTCCTATGTATTGCCTTTCCCTAGATTCATTACTTACTATAGATAATACATCAGTTGAATTCATATAGCTAGTATTTTACCCCATGAATCCTATTCCTCGGTAATAAGAGTGCATGATTGAGTTAGTTCTAAATCATCAGCGCACCTTCTAGTGTACGTTACATATTTGAGTTTGTTATTGTACGTGTTTCGTCCATCAATCAACAATAAATCGTTAATATGAAAAAATTTCATATCATGTTCGATCAACTGTATGCATGAAAAGTGCCCGATGTTGTGTACATGTGATGTAGGGTTTACTACGTACGGATGATTTTACAAAATTCTGTCGTTGATACCTGTCAGTCCATGATAGACAGCAGAATTAGATCAGAGAACCCACCAGACTTGCTAGTAATAAAACATAATGTTTCAACAAAGAAGACGATAAGTTTTATTGTTATAATACATCATGTTTTCAACCGATAAGAAGCACCAAAAAGATCTTCAGATTTACCCAAGAAAAATTCTGCATTAGTCTTTTAAAGAGAGTCTGTGCTACTTGATTGTCTTGTATTGAGTGATGTTATTACTCTAACAACGTACACTTTCGTTGGAATTTTTTCAACACCCAAAGGCCAACCATTGGGTATCTTCTTAATCATGCACGTACAGGGAAGATGACCATTGGGAATGAATGATGACTACTTTTTTTTTTCATTCCGTAAATTTATAGTCTTCCTTGTAATAATCTTATTATGAGATCAATATTGTTCCTTTTTGTTATCGAGAGTAACCTTTAGGAATTTCCGGTTAGTATTTTCACATGTTTGTAAGGAAATGCTCCTATTAATTGCACAATGGTATATCTAATACAAGATTATCAGCTAAGAAATTCTGCTCCAACTGCGCTATGAGTTATCTATAATACATCAGTATCAGTAAGTATATGACATATTGCCAATGGCAAGAGTTGGAAAGCTTGTGTTCCCCGGGGCCTTACATATATCCATTCTTTGGGCCTTACATATATATGTAGTTCAAAAAGAATATTCAACTTCTTGTGATGATGTTGTTGAAATGAATAGGTTTATCGCTTTTTCGTATTAACGCACAGGGAAAATTCGGAAAATGCCCCAATACAGTGTTTAATGGTTGAAACCTTCCTCAACATTTAAAAATTTGGAAAAATGCCCCATTCCGTCAAAAATCCAGTTAAGTCACATGTGTGAGTCCACACAAGGGAAAAAAAGACAAACACGTCCTTCGAAATTCAGGGTTCAGGGTTCACGATTTTGCTTTTAGGGTTCATGGTTTAAGGTTCACGTGGTGCTGGTGGTGGTGGTTCTGGTGGTGACAACAGCTGTTCTTGTGATGGTTCTGGTGGGCGGCGACAATTGGTGATGGTAGCAATGACACAGTAGTGGTGGTGGCGATGACGATGGTGATCGAGACAACAGTGGTGGTTGGTGGTAGTGATGGCAGTGGTTGGTGGTAGCGGTGGTTCAGGCGGTGGGTGTGGTGGTTCCAACATTGCACCACTAATGGGACAATTTCCCAGCTTTTCCTTTTTTTTGAGATCATAAGAGAAGATTATATAAGATAAAAGAATGTAGAATGGGCTCTACTGGAAGTAGAGAAGAAAAGTAAAATAAAAAGAAAAATTACAAAAATTGCATCCAATTAGTGAGGACAGAATTTGCAAAGTTTAAGTGTACTTAATGTCCAGCTGCAGCAGCCCATTCCAACACTAATGATTTAGCTTCAAATCCCAGTTTAGCATCCGTCTTGAACCGATGTCTTTCTTCAAACGTACAACACTTCTTTTCGTTCCAGATTGTACTGATAACTGCCGCAGGTATGAGACTCCAAATATAGTTTCCAGATCTTGAGAAATGCGAATGATGCCGGAGATCAGCCTAACATTTTCATAGATATAGGAACCACCAATGCCCAACAGTTAGGGATTATTGCTGACCAGATATAATGACAAATCTTAAGGTGAAGGAATAGATGTTCTCGTGTCTCAATGCCATTTCCACATAGTATACAACAGTTATTCAGAGTCGTACCTTTACGTTCTAAAACATCCATAGTATTCAGTTTGCCATGCATTAAACACCACATTAGGAAGTTTATTTTGGGAGGGATTACATGCGTCCATATGAAATGATGGGGGAAGGAATCTAAACCAACTGAAGTTTATTTCCCAATTTTCCCTAATGCATATGGTACACCTTCGTTATGCACAGGGAAGGCGAGCCTTGCCAAATCTTAGATGGTAGTAATTACTTGGATAACATTTTATTATGACGCCTTGATTGTCAGTATAATAACAGATAGTAGATGAAAAACACTCATAACAATAACAAATGAAGAGAACCACACCTACGTACAAGTACGGACGCATTTATTATAGATAGTAGGTCTAGTGGAAACTCCACATATAGACTTTATTTTTATAATATACCACTGATACAACAGTGGTATTCATCCCTGCATATGTATCCGGGAGATTTATCCATTGATAATTTGATCAGAAGTGCAGAGGTGAGAGTTCAAGCCTTCGGTGACCTGTTGAAAGAAAGTTAGATAAGGAATAGGAACTGGAGAATCCATTTATCTCCTCACAGGCTACAGTATTCGTTAATGCCCAGAGCCGATCATCAATCTATAAGGGCTCTGGGCGAACTTGATTATAGGGACTTTTATAAGGTCAATTATTATTTTTTTTAAAGTTCCCAACAATGACAAATAAAAATAAGAGATTTTTTTTTTTTATGAGGGAGGATGGACACTCTTAAATGGACAAGGTCAAACATGATTTGTGCAATTTTTCCGCAAAACACAAAGAACAATGAGTTTAAGTATAATATTTTGATGATATATGTTCGTCTTATCAGACTCTACATTTTTACAAAAGAACGAGAACAATTCGAGATGTATAAAACCACAATCTTCCCCTTTGAATGTTAGCCTTTAATGTACTACACTAATCATTCATCAACTTCTTGTAATCATTCATCAAGTCTCCTTCTACCACGCTATGACATATAGTCCTTTTTTCGTCATTATACCTAGTTTCTCCTTGCAGAGAAGATATGAAGAGTTCACAGGAAAATGAATTAGACATTATAGAACTATAGAAGTATTGATTAATATGTACGCCATTTTATCAATATTATAGAACTATACGAGTGTTTCCTTTTTTCTTCGGTCGGCCTTCCCACCGTGGCAGCGGTCATCTAGTATAGTACCACTCCTTGATACAACTGGAAGTAGTTCCATGTCCCTCGACAGCTTTAACGCTAGTGAAAAGATTGAGGAATTGCGCTTGGAAGGTCTTCATGGTACTTATATATGTTGTAATACTTGTGGGCGTTGCAGTCAACGTCAACTTCCATAACAAGTTTCCCAACTAGACCTGAAATACCACGAGGATGAGCCATAGCTGGTAGTTGATAAGTACTAATTATTTGTGTAGGTACAAAAATTATCCTCGCCATGTGATAAGACTACCGAATTATGAAAATCAGTGAGTAGAGCTCGTCGGAGATACTAGTATTACCCAATTCCTAGACAAGGCATTTAATAGGGAGGATGGGAGGTCAAATCATCAGTCAGTAAGTCTAACGGGATTATTAGAGATATAAGAAGTTATGAAGTGTCACTGGGGAAGTGATAGAAACATGTTAAACACTCTCCATACTCTTTGAATTACTAAAACTCAAATTAGAAAAAGAAACAGAAAACCCACGGGATTATAAACCGTAGGATCTTAGATTGTCCACGTGTTAGACCCAATAAGGCTACACGTGAGGGGGCGTACTGAGACTATTAATCTCACATTATTGGGCAATTTAAGATCCCGCCGTTTATAATCTCTTAGGGCCTCTCCACTCACTGCCAATTGGTTTTGAATTGGATGCCCGTATTCTAACATTACCCTCTGCGTACACACACATTAATATAACCGTTAATCAATTTTAAGTGTACGAAAGAATGAAGAGAAAGCAAGGATATAAGAATTTTGATGTATTGACTGTTATGTACGTAAGCATATACCATGAATATATCCTCACTCTTTGACGCAACCAGAAGTAGTTCCATGTCCCTCGACAGCTTTGGCGCTAGTGACAATATGAGGGATTGCGCTCGGAAGATCTTCATGGTGCTTAAATATTTGGTAATACTTGTCAGCATTGCAGTTAACCACCGATTCAACAACAAGTTTCCCAACTAGACCTGAAATACCATGAGTATGAGCCATTCCTGATAGTTAATACTGATTGTTTCGTTAGCTGAATATTAGGATGATTGTTGTTGTGATGAAAATTGATATTAGGTGAAGGAATTTATATAGAAACAACCAGCCACAGAATACACGAATGAACCGATAAAGGATGATGACTGGATAATGAGCTGTATTTAGGGCAACGATCATTCAACTAGAAATATCCTGAAAGAATAAGAGATATAGAGACAAGAAAAGATTTTGTGGTGAGATTGTAGTTATAAATTGACCTTTAACCACTAGTATTCTCATGAGATACTAGGCACAAGCTTTGAATGAATTCTTCGTGAAAAACGGTTGAAACGATCAGTTTCAAGACAGATGATTGCATATAATGCATCAAATTTACTACCTTTCCCTTGATTCATTACTTACTATAGATAACCAATCAGTTGAATTCACGGAGCTTGTATTTTACCTCATGCATCCTCAGTAATGAGAGTGCATGATTGAGTTAGTTCTAAATCAACAGCACGCCTTTCAGTGTACATTACATATATGAGATTGTTATTGTACGTGTTTCGTCATCGATCAACATTAAATCGTAAATATGAAAATTTTGCATATCATGTTCGATCAACTGTATGCATTAAAAATCTCCAATGTTGTGTACATGTGGTGTGGGGTTTACTACGTACGGATGATTGTACCAAAATTCAGTCATTGATACCTATCAGTCCATGATAGACTGCAACAGCAGAATTGATTAGTTCCGAGAGACCACCAGACTTGTAGTAACAAATAAAAAAAAAGTTTCAACAAAGAAGACCAGAACTTTTATTGTTAGAGAACATCACGTTTTCAACAGAGAAAAAGCACCAAAAAAGATCTTCAGTTTTAATTAAATTATGCTAACATGTTAGGATGCAAGTATGCGAGTTTTCCTAGCATATATCTTGGACTCCCATTGGTAGACAAGGTAGGAGGCACTCAAAAATGGGGAAAAACATTTGAAATTTGTGGGAAAAGAGTTACTTCATGGAATGGAAAAACAATAGAAAGATGAGGTAAGTTAACTCTCATCAAAAGCGTTTTAGCTAGTCTTCCCATTTATTATCTCTCTATTTTTCTTGCTCCTTGCTCCATAACTAAGAAAATTGATAGAGTTGTGAGAAATTTCTTATGGGATAATCAAAATAAGAAAAGAATTCATAATATTGGTTGGAAATTGTCTTCAAAACCAAAAGAAAAAGGTGGTCTTGGTATAAAAAGAACTGAGCAATTGAACTTGGTTGTGTTAAAAAAATGGTGATGGTGCTTTGGCGTAGAGAAAGATGCGTTGTGGAGGAAGATAATGGTTGAAAAATTTGGTGAAACATTTACCGGATGGGAAACTCTCCAACCCAAAGGATCAAAAGGTGGTAGCTTGTGGTTTAATATCTATAAAGAGCTTGAAGATTTTAATAAAAGTATTAGATTCAAGATTGGAGCGGGTAAGGAAAGTAGATTTTGGGAAGATTCTTGGCTTGGTGAAGGAAGATTATGTGATATGTTTCCTTTGTCATATGAATCTTCAAGGACCAAGGAGTTTCTGGTGGCTAGTATGTACGACGTTAGGGAAGATGGTGTAAGGTGGACGTTTATGTCTAGGCAAAGATAGTCTCAAACCATTTCAAGTGAAGTGTTATTGTAAAGCCCCAACCTAACCACCTGCTTAGATAATAGGATTATAACCTAATTGAAGCATCAAACCTATATTACTAATCTTAAGAAAACTCAGTTACATAAACTAATTCCAAACACAAACCCATACACTCAGATAATGTATAAATGAAAAACTCTCTTGTGATATGAATATATCAATATATGCCCCTGTTCCGACTATTTTTTTAATGATATATGGTCCATCCCATTTCTTTTGTAATTTTCCATCACTTCCTCTCTGATACACTGGAATTTCTCGTAACACCAAATCACCTGGCTGAAATTCTCTTATTTTAACACGCTTATTGTACTCTCGGGCTAGTCTTCGCTGATAATTCTCCATATGTTGTAAAGTTATTTCTCTCTTTTCTTCTAGTTCATTAAGTTTTGTTAAAATCATATCCGCACTTAAATTTTTCTCCCATGCTTATCTCTTTGTTGTGGGAATGATGACCTCAGTTGGTAGCACCGCTTCAACCCCATACATTAAACAGAAAGGTGACATTCCCGTAGCTTCTCGTCTAGTTGTGTTATAAGCCCAAACTGTATTATGCACTTGTTCACACCATGCTTTATTATGACCCTCCATCTTCTTCTTCAATGTATCTGCAATTGTCTTATTTGTTGCTTCCTCTTGTCCATTGCTTTACGGATATAAAGGAGTGTATTTCCCACATCTTATCTTAAATGCATTAAGTAATATTTTTATATTCTTCCATTCGAACTGTTTTCCATTATCAGACACCAATTGTGCAGCAATTACAAATCTACAAATTATATTTTCAAATATGAATGTGAAGACATCTTTATCGCGAATATGCTTCACTGCCTTCACTTCAGCCCATTTTGTGAAATAATCTGTTGCGACGATCGAATATCTTCTTTGTCCAGATCCTGGTAGAAATGGTCCCACAATGTCTAAACTCCACTTTCCAAAGGGCCACACACCTGTTGAGGATGATAAAGGTGCTCCAGGTGCATGTATTCTCCTACCATGCTGCTGACATTTTTCGCAACACTTTGATACTTTTTTCGCGTCTTCATGCATGTATGGCCAACAACAGCCTTGCATTTTTGTTTTGTGCGCCAAAGACCTTCCTTCACTATGGTTACCAGCATCTCCATAATGTAATGCTTTCAGTATTTCTTCTCCTTCTTTTCTGGACAAGCATCTAAGTGATGGCCCATTAAATGATCTTCTATACAATATCCCATCTCTAACTTCGTAATTTGTCGCACGGCTCTTTAATTTATGTGCCTCCAATCTATTCCTTGGTACCTCTCCCCATCTTCAATTTATGTATGAAGTTCGGTTCTCCAATCTACGACATTGTTCGCCTTATCCTCTTCCCCATCTTCAATTACCATCACATCTGCCTCCTCCTCCTCTTCTTTGTTGACTGAAGGCGAAATAAGTGTATGTATCTTTATGCATCTCGCAGTTGGATCTACCATCATACTTGAGATAAAAGCAAAAGCGTCTGCTAACTTGTTATCTTTCCTTGATATGTGACTCCATCTTATTTTTGGGATTTTTGGTGATAATTCCTCAACGAGCTTCATGTATTTCTTCAATGATGGTTCATTCGTAGTGTATGATCCTTTTATTTGGCGAATGACTAGCTGCGAGTCACTGGTGATTCTTGCATTTTATAACTTCATTTATATTGCGAATTTTAAGGAATGTACTACTGCCTCATATTCTGTTTCATTATTAGTGGATGCGAACTCCAATCTGAAGGAAAAAGCCATTTTCGCTCCTTCCGGCGAAATTAAGACAATTCCGACTCTGTTACCTTCCCAATTTGATGATCCATCCACCAAAATTTCCTATCTATTGGGTTCTGTCAACAAGTCTCTCGGATTCCCATGTTCTTCTTCGATATCCATCATCTCCTCCACAACTTCATCGTCTGCTAATGGAAATTCTGCTAAGAAATCTGCGACAAATTGTGATTTCGGTGAATACAATACTTCATATTTGATCTCAAAATATCCTACTTACGCGTTCCACCTCTCCACTCTGCCGATATTTTTGAATTTTTCATCATTGATTCAATTGGTACCTTTGTCAACACCTATTTTATTAGCCTGAAAGTATATGCGAAGTTTAACTGATGCATAAACTAATGCCAGTATTAATTTTTCAATCTTCTAATAGTTTTTCTCTGTCGCATTAAATGTCTTGCTGATGTAGTAAATCGGCCTTTCTACCCCAGCGTCTATTCGCAATAACACAGCACTTAATGCATGCGAAGTTGTCGCAAGACGGAGTAGCAATTCTTTCCCTGGTTCTGCTTTTTGTAAGATAGATATATTCATCAAATGATCTTTTATTCCTTGTAACGCTTGTTCACATTCTTCTGTCCATCTAAACTTCGCTTCCTTCTTAAGTATGTTGAAGAAATGTTTTCTCTTATCCGATGATCGCGAAATGAATCTTCCTAGCGAAGCCAAGAGTCCGTTTAACTTATGTACATCTTTCACCATTGCTGGCGTTGGCATGTCAAGAATTGCTTGTACTTTCTCTGGGTCGACTTGTATTCCTTCTTTTGACACAATGTATCCTAAGAACTTTCCCGACGCAATACCGAAAATCCACTTTTAAGGATTTACCTTGATGTTAAATTGCCTCATCTACTCAAAAATTTCCTTCAAATCTTGTACATGATCTTTGACTTCCTTACTTTTCACCAACATGTCGTCCACATACACTTGTAATTTCTTATGTATCCATTTCGCAAACACCTTCTCTACCATCCTTTGATATGTTGCTCCAGCATTTCGCAATCCAAATGGCATGTACGTAAAACAATATAATCCCCTGGGTGCGAAAAAGGTAGCGTGTTCTTGATCTTCTTCAGCGAGAGGAACTTGATTGTACCTTTTATGTTCTTCTAAAGAAGATATTCTATCATTTCCTGCCGCTGACTCGACCATTTGTGGAATATCTAGTAATGGAAAACTGTCCTTTGGACATGCTTTATTTAAATCACTAAAATCTATGCAAATTCTTATCCCTTTATTCTTCTTAGGCACCACAACCATGTTTGCTATCCACTCTGGGTATTTAGCTTGTCTTATAATTCCTGCGTCAAGCATCTTCTGTAATTCTTCTTCTATTTGGGGATGATACATTGTTGTTATTTTTCTTATTCTCTGCTTGAATGGTCTTGCATTTTTGTTAATTTTCAAATGATGACACGCGACAGAAGGATCTATTCCGAGCATCTCCTCCATGTTCCACGCAAAGATATCTTTATATTCTCGCAATAGATTAACTGTTCTTTCTTCTTCATCTGCGTCCATTTTGGTTCTAATTCTTAATATCTTTGGTTCTCCTTCAACTCCAGTATTTACTTCTTTTGTTGGTTCTGCTGCGGTGTATATCGCCGTTGACTCTCCTATTGGGGTTGGCTCTTTTATTGTTTTTATTGGTCTGTCCCCTTCTTCCGAGATTTCGCTCGGTATTCCTTTTCCTTCCTCTGCTTTTATCATGTAAATTCTAAATTCTTCTTCTTTCCTTGCCTCCTTCGCCATTTTCCAACGAATTTTTTTCCTCTTTGTACGCCCTTCATAACTCTCCACTTATTTTTGATAACACATTTTCGCATTGTTAACATCCCCTCGGGTTTCACCTATTCCACCTGGCATTGGAAATTGGATACACTGATGCAATGTTGATGCTACGGATTTAATCGCATGTATCCACGGCCTTCCCAATAGCATGTTGTAAGGTGACTCTATATCCACCACGCATAATTTCACTTGTGTTTCAATTTCTCCTAGCAGTATTCTCACCATTATTTCTCCTTTAGGTCTTGTTATAGATTTGCCAAAGCCGTGGATATGATATGTTGAACAAGTCATCTCTGCATCTTTATATCCCATTCCTCTGAATGCATGATATAATATTATATCGACTGAACTCCTTGTATCTATTAGATATCTTCTTCTTAGGTTTTGTTGTAGATTTGCCAAAGCCGTGGGTATGATATGTTCATCGCCCATTCTTCTATAGATTTCGCTGGATCATCCACCTCTTTCCGCGCCGCAGTTATTGTGACTACCAACGGAGTTGTGTGTCTTAAATTTTCTTCTGATATTTCTGCTGCTGTGAATGTAATTTTCTGCTTTTCCCAATCCTTCAATGGAGACATCTTTTCCACTGTCAAAATTTTCTTTCCTTCAAAATCTCTTTTATGTATTCATTCTTACTTTGATATTTTCATGGAACTCATCAACCATTGTCTTTGTTATTAAACTGCACTCCAATCTCCTACTGCTTTCTTTGGTTTTCATAATTTTTTCCTTGATCGGTTTGCCAATTTGTTTCATCTTTTGATTTCACTAATCCACTAAAACTACACAAATTCTTCACCAGTTATTCTAAACTTGATTGTCCCTGTTTCTACCGCGAATATGTGATTGCAGGATTTCCTACAATCACACCCTAATGAGATTACACAAATATTTAACCCATCTTCAAGAACAATCACCAAATATTTATTAATTTCTCTTATCAATCTTACAAGAATATTATGAATACAAGGAAATATAAGATTTACTCTAGACTTTCTCTCTCCTCTTTTCTCTCTTGCCAATCTCTAAAAAAACTCATCTTCTCAAGTCTACTTGGTCCTTTATATAGGATGTTTCATAGTGGATGACAGCTAAGCCAATCATTTATTTTCGGATCTGGCCTGCTTCATTCTCGCAAGTTTACAAAGGCTTTCTTCGCACATGTTCTTCAATCTCGCAAAGTCTTCACACTTGCTTCGTGATTAGGCTGACATCATTTGCTACGTCATTTCTCAAATAGTCTGTAATGTTCTTCGCGAACGTTTGCTAGTTAAATCTTCGCTGGGATACTGTTGTTGCGAGATTCTACTCCTACACAATCCCCATCGAATGTATTTTCTTTTCCAATAATTACGAAATCATGATAAACACCATTTTCTTGTTAACGAAGCCTAACTAGACCATGAGCCTCTTTTTCTTTTTATGGGTATTCACTCCTCTTAGAGCACCTCGCTAATTCCTGGGGCATGTTAAATACATTGACTATCCCACCCATTCCTGACCGGGTTAAAGTATTTATTACTAATACTCTACCTCCAGTTTGTGAGCCCTTATGTGGTACCTCATTATGATAGTGAAATCATTTTAGCTACCTAGCTTGAGTCATTATTATTTCCTTTTTGAATTTATTTATCGATGAAGAATCAATTATTTACCGATGGGCATTGGGCATACGGCGTTTTATTATCTACAGTAGGTGCCACTTGGGCAACTCGTGCGCCTAGGGCGCTCTCCTTTCACTAAAATGATGAACACCTTTGGAATGTGATGGACTGATCAATTGCAAAAGGCATACTATGAGAATTTTATAAACAGAAAAAAACGATCCAAATGACTTACACATTTCACTTATTCATATTTCTTGATTATTTTGAAACAAACCACACATACACATGCAAGAAGTACAAAAGCCTCCATTAGGCAGAAAATAGATTTTTTGGCAAGTCCACATTTATATATAGTTTCTATAACCGCCCAAATATACCATGCGCAAGACACTGATAATTTAACCATAAGCACAGAAGTGATAGTGCAAGTCTAGAATGATCCGATGGAAGAAAGCTAGATAAGAAACAGGAACTGGAGAATCCTTATTCATCTTCTCATAATCTATAATCCACATCACAGTGTTGCCATGAAAGGACGGAGCTGCGTACGTAGGAACGCGTGGACTAAAATCTTGCATACGCGCGTCACAGTCACAGCCGGCCAGGTTGTGCAAAATCGGCTTAAGGCTAAAATGATGCTTGTGATCACGCTTACCAAAGCTAAGATGAGACTTCTCAGCCATCTTACTAAGGCTAACATGAGACTTATGAGCCAGCCTACAAAGGCTAGAATGACGGATGGGAGCCGGCTGGGGTGGGGGGGCAAATGCAATCACTTGACTACCAAAGTTTCCCTTAACTAGAAGTGTTGCATTGAACATCTTGTAATCATTTGCAATATCTCCTCCTATAACGGTGTGACATATCATCCTTGTTTCATCGTCATATGTTGTGCTCTCCTTGAGAATCAATGTTTTACCCTCTGGATGCACACAGACATAAAATTTGAGGTTACGATATGAAGAGATTTAAGAATTTAAAGAAGATACAAATTTTGTGTAGCTAGTGATTAAGATGTAAGCATACCATGAATATAGCACCATTCCTTGATACAACCGGAAGTCTTTCCATGTCCCTCGAGAACTTTCATGCTCCTGTAAATATGAGGTATTGCTCTTGAAACCTCTTCATGGTTCTTAAAAATTTGGTAATACTTGTCGGCGTTGTAGTTAACATCCAACTCAGTAACAAGTTTCCCGACTAGACCTGAAGTGCTATGGCCATGTGCCATTGATGGTAGTTGATACTGATTCTGATGAAAATTGATCTTAGCTAAATGAGTTTATATAGAAACAATTAGCAACAACTACAAGATTAATGAATTGATTAAAGGGTTATGACTCGATAATGAGCTGTGTTTGGGCTAACGATCATTCAACTAGATCTATCGGGAAGAAGTAAGAGATAGAATCATAGAAAAGATTTTGGAATTTTTTTTGATGGGGTCGAAATCCGAAGGGGCATGGGGGACAAATGATATGTTGACACATGTCTTTGATTCCCAATTGAAAAATATAAAAGAAATGTATTTTTTGGAGAGAAACTTTGTTTTCTAATTGTTGTTAATTTTTGGAAACAACTAATCAAAGACATATTCATTTATCCCTCATGCCCCCTGATTTTGCCCCATCAAAAATTTTCTCAACATTTTGTAACGACACTGTAGTTATAAATTGACCTATAACAACTAGTATGGTGATGACTAGCCCTAAAATGTCTATCTTGAGGACACTGTTCAGTTAGCGTCTTTATTTTTTAATCACAATTTTTTTATTAAAAAGAAAAAGGAAAATGAAACGAAGATAAATCAAGAGTATCTTGAAGAGATAAGATAGAGAAAAAAGTTAAATTTTTTGATCTAACAGTCGTATTTAGTGATACTGATACACCGACTCCCATACGATGCCGACATTATTCCGAATGTTTATTTTTTTTCTTATCATAACTCGAAAGAATCAATCCAAATGACTTACATAACTCACATATTCATATGCCCATCCATACATATGCAATAAGTAAACCTTGTTCACGCAGAAAATAGATTTCTGGCATGTCCTTGTTTATATATAGTTTTTATTACCACACATATATCGTACACAAGACACTGCGATTGTCGCATACGTATACATACATGTGTGGGCATGCATATATATCGATAATTTAATAAGAAGCACAGAAGTGAGAGTTCAAGTCTACAATGATCTGATGGAAGAAAGCTAGATAAGGAACAGGGACTGGAGAATCCTTATTGATCTTCTCATAATCTATAATCCACATCACAGTGCTTCCATGCATGGGCGGAGCCACGTACGTAGGAGCAGGTGTGGAAAACTCTTGCATGTCCAAGACACGGCCGGTCAGGGGGCAGTGTGAAATGGGCTTGCAAAGGTTTAAATGGGGCCTATGAAGGCTAAAATGGTGCTTGGAATCCGACTGTGCTGGTTGGCTGACATGAGGCCTGTGAAGGCTAAAATGATGATGCTTGGAAGCTGGCTGGGCTGGTTGGCTAAAATGTTGCTGGGGAGCCGGCTGGGATGGCGGAGCCAGGTACGTAGTTCCATGATCCATAGGCGTAACCTTAACCAGAAGTGTCGCATTGAACTTCTTGTAATCATTCAACAAGTCTCCTCCTATAACGGTGTGACATATCGTCCTTTCTTCATCGTTATATGTCGTGTTTTCCTTGAATTTGAGTGCTTTGCCCTCTGGATGCACAAAGACATAAATATAAACGTAAATAAATTTTTTGCCTACGATATGAAGACATTCGGAATATAAAATAACACAATTTTTGTGTACTGATTAAGATGTATGCGTACCATGAAGATAGTGCCATTCCTTGATACAACCAGAAGTAAGTCCATTTCCCTCAAGAACTTTCATGCTCGTAAAAAGATGAGGTATTGCTTTTGGAACGTCTTCATGCTGTTTAAATATTTGGTAATAGTTGTCGGCGTTGCAATTAACCTCCATTTCAGTAACAAGTTTCCCAAATATAGACCTGAAGTGGAATGGTGATGTGCCATTGCTGATAGTTGTTGATACTGATTCTTTTGGAACCTTAGCTGAATATTTGATAGTTGATATTTAATGATTTATAACAATTAAACGACCTGCAACTGGAACAGGAGTGAATTGATCAGATGATGACTCAATAGTGAGACCTGATATTTGATAGCAACGATCATTCAACTAGATCCATCCGGAAGAAAGTTATAAATTGACCTTTTCAACCACTAGTAGTATTGTGATAAGATATACTAGGCCCAAAATGTCTATTTTGAGGACTTCTTGATCTAACAGTCGTACTTTCTGAATCTCCTTTTAGGAGAATCCTATCAACAGTCTTATTTGAAAATTTCACCTGAAATACACTGTGGTGACACATACAATGCGACATTTGGAAACACGGTTGAATTTTTGAATGGATCACTGATTATTCTTAAAGCGGAGACTGGAGCTTCTGATTTCAAGGATGAAAGTCAGGTTTGATTGGCTTCCTACGTCGAATATTTGATAACACCCTCAGCTTGTATTTCTCTGCTGATATTTCTTCTTTAAGGTTGAAATATAATTTTATGGCTCGTCAGCAGAAACAGTGATGGACCAGCTCCCTGCTGATAGTTAATACTGATTGTGATGAAAATTTATCTTGTGTGAATGAGTTTATATAGAAACAACCAGCAACTACAGGAATGAATTCATTAAAGGATTATGTCCCAATGGTGAGTTCTGTATTTGGGGCAACGATCATTCAACTAAATCTACCCGGAAAAGAATAAGAGATTTTGAGACAAGAATAGATTTTGTGACGTTGTAGTTATAAATTGACCTTTAACCACTAGTATTGTGATGTGATACTAGGCTCAAAATGTTGAAATTAAATTACGAAAACATGTTGAAATTAAATACATCATTTAACTTATCATTGAAGCCTAACAGGAACATTAGCCCATACGTCGTACCTCAAAATGATATTGATATCATGTTAGCTAGTGTTGAGATTATTAATCCCACATTGTCTGGGCATCTAAGATTCTGCGGCTTATAATCCATTAGGGCCTCTCCACTCATTGCCAATTGGTTTTGAGTTGGATGCCCGTATTCTAACAGCTAGCTTGAGTCATGACTATTATTTCCGTTTTTAAATCCATGTCATTGTTGTGGTTTACGGGTGAAAACAGTTCAATTCGTGGGTTGCTTACTTTAAAGCAAGCTGGAGTTCAACTTTCAGGGAGCCCTTTTTCTTCTATTTTGAATACAGATACAAAGTATGTAGAAATGAAGAGGTTTATCACTTTTTTGTTATGTACAGGGAGGACGAGCCTAGCAATTTTAGATAGTAGTATCAATCCAAATGACTTAATTAAAAACTACAGAAAAGGGATTTTAATAAAGTGCCACACTTCCAATTTCAAGTTTAAGAAAGTGACACCGTTTTTTTTCAGAATTTATTAAATGCCACACTCTTGACCTTTTCCATCCAGTTTTTTTGAAAAAACAGTTAGTGCATACGTGTCATTAAATCATCCATGCAAAATGACATTAAAGCACTTAAATCAGTTAACTGGGAACGAGTTAACCACTGATTGTATAGAGAGTTAACTCGTGACTAGATACCGAGTTGAAACAAACTGAATCCTTCCATGCACGAGCAGCTCCACTATGATCTCAGTTGCAGCTCATTATAGCGTTGCATCCTTTCATGCATCAATACCAACCCATCCAAGCAATTTATTTACCTCCAGCTGCTGCTCATCTACTTGCAAATTCAGCTGCAACACACTTCCATTAGAAACAACCACTAGCACCATCTCATCTTCTATAACTCACTATTGCAACTGCATCTTCTCCAAGCTCTAATTCAACTCGATCGTATAGCAACAACATTCATATTTATTTGTCTTTCTCTGCAATCATCACCTGTGGCTCAGCTCAACACATCAGCTCTTCACATTAACATAGCCTCACCATCAAGTACTCAAACCACAACACCCTGTCTTGTGAAATACCCAAGTATAACTGAAATATCATAGACTGCAGTTCATTCATTCCCACCCTTATAATCCAGTCACTTTACAATCATCTTAAACATCCATTTCTCGTAATCACTTCTCTTCTAGCTCTATATTGACTCCACTAATTATTCAATTAGCTCCAACTGCAATTCAAAAATATGCCACCAGAACGACCATCCTAGAGCAATATCTTTATTAATTCATAAACTACATGTAATTCCTATCAACTCAGACATCTTAAGATTATCAAGGTCAACAATATCATTCATTTAATTCTTCAATTCAAAATTAATACAATGATTACCTAAACTCTATAACTCATCACAGTAACAGAAATTCAATTCAATTGATTGAATTAAATTACCTCAGACCCAAACTCTGACCTCTTACAATTAACCAAACTTCACTGCTAGCTCAGTTCGGCTTCAATCAACACCAAATAGCCATTTCAAATTCTTCCCTGACTTCTTATCATGAAACCCTATATTTTCAATGCAAACAGAGATTCGATTAATAAATCCTTCTCCCTTGCTCGTAACAGTAAAAACCCATCATCAATTGATGGTAAGTATGTAAAATAGATATATTTTTTTGACAAAGTCAACCAACAATGACAAAACTCGTGGTTCTGGATGGAAAGGGTAACGGTTGTGGCACTTAATAAATTTTGAAGAAAACAGTGGCACTTTCGTAAACCAGAAATCCCAAGTGTGGCAGTTTGTTAAAATTCCCTTACAGAAATCAGGTAGACGAAAAACACTCAATGAAAAGAGATGAAACAAACCTACGTGCAAGTAAGTATGGATTTAATAGGTCGAAAATAGGTTTAGTGACTCTAGTCATTTACAGAACGTTGGATATGCTTCCATGGCCATTAGGATTTGGATTAACTAGACTTCTGTTATCATTGGCAACGTCTAGCTCCACGTACTACGATGTGACATATCGTCCTTGCTTCATTGTTACATGTCGTTTTCTCCTTGTCAATTATTTCTTTACCCTCTGGATGTACACAGAAATAAGTTAATGTAATAAGAGTATAAATAATACAACTTTGTATATTTGCTAAGAAATATGCTACCATGAAGATAATACACCCGATCATTAGGAAATAAAATAGCCAATAAATAATAAAAGGTTGACACATTGTAGTATTGTATCTTTATTCTTTAAACTCTTGAAGTGTCGAAGCGATACCTTTTTAATTCCTCACAACGGGTCTTCACCAAAGTAGGAACGTATTTGCAACACAAATAGACCAACCTGTTTCTCATAGCGGTCTTGTACTTCAACTAGCTCCGATCGACTTCAAATGGTGTACAAACAAAAATAACTCTTCGAATGAACGTCATCTGCAAGAATCAAAAGATCACAAACTATCTAGCTTCTCTATCGGAAACAGTATGAGAGAAACTCCAGAAAAAATTGTTCTACCCGACACAATGCCATACTCAACACGGATAAACAAACCCTACAAACTGTGTCGACAAACTGTGTCGACAAACTGCTTCTTATACAATAATAAGAATCCATAGCTCCACCACAACCAATATCACATCTCATCCAACGATCACTGTCCTGCAATTTATTTATATCCACATGGCCAATGATCAATAATACTTTCAAAACGAAACCTACTAAGAGATTTCTCAGATCCTTATTATAACAAACAATTAAGGTAGAAAGAGTATGAATTCATCTTCACATTCTTCAGCTTCAGGTTAAAGAAACTCAGCAACATGATCCAGCTGATGACGATTCATATAACCAAATTATTGTTTCCCATGGCGTATGGACCAATAATGAGACTTTGACATGCTTATATTTCATCTTTACTTCCACAAACATACAAACCAATATTTTTATATCAACCACAATATTCTTGCCTTCTTGTGTCTTGCCAAGCAAACACTGATTAATTGGAAACAAATCTACGTAGGTCTCTCAAACAGTTCACAAGAATATGGTACGAAGTATAAAGAATAAATATAACTTACTTGAAGCCATGCATAGAGTTTCTGCTCCAATAAGTATCAATGCCAAATCTTCAGTATAGAACACCAAAACATCAAGACCACACGTCTTGACCACATCGAATGCAAATCACCTGATATAATCCCATTCATACAGAAGTACACTTTACTTTGCTTTTCTTTGTTCCCAAAATTGATGAAATAAATTCCTACACATACTTGATAACATCAAACTCCACATCTTCGGAAGCTGTAACATCAAATCCTCACGTACTTGATGAAACCCAATCCTTCGTCTTCAAAATTTTTCTGCCAATCCAAAACATCCAAAACTTCTCTCTTAAATCTTCTACCCATCCTAAAGCTCTGATACCAATTGTTGGGATTCAGAGCCATCTATGTGCTAATCTTTCGAAAACATATTAGCTAACAAGAAACACTTGATCTCTCGGATTGCTCCATGAACCTTACTATGATCTAGGATAAGAAGAAGAGAAAGAGAACCACATAGATGCAAGCCATAAACAAAGAAACAAAAGTAAAGTACTCACAGATTTAATGTGGTTCAACAACATACACAATGTGTGTATTTCTCTACATCCACCAAACGGCTATGACCTCTTTATTCATTATAGAATCACCACTGAGAATTACACAACTGATTTACTAAATCAATCCATCGACTCACCACAACGTGACCGAACACAAGAACTCTCACAAGCACTCTATAAGTTCCAAAGTAGCGTCTTCACCCATACTAGATAATGTTTACCACATTATCTACCACAACGAGATAATCTTCTCTGCACACCCTGACATAGATTACCATGGACTCCTTCATCTCAACACCAATAATATAATCCAGCACCACCAAGATGATTTTTCCTCAACAAGATATCTTACCAACATCTCCATATGAATACTCCATAACGACATATCTTCCGACATCGATTAGTATCCTATAAGAACCATAATGATGTACTCCTTCCACCATTATGTCTCTCACATAACCACCTCAATAGGTGGGATGAATCCCTCACATCTCTACGAGATTTACATTGAGGATTCCATGACATAAAACACTTAGCCTAGACCTCCTTATATAGGAGTCACAAACTTGGTTCCCAAGTATTAGCCTCCTTGATTTAGGAAACCATATCCAACTAGGAAACCATGGATTATTTAGGTATTCCATATTTATGGAAGTTGACCTAAACTAGGAAACCGTTTCCCTACAATTGATACCTATCAGTTCATCATAGACTGTAGCAACATAATTGAATTAGTTCAGAGAAACCACCAGACTTGTAGTAACAAAAAAAAAAAAAAAAAATTTCAGCAAAGAAGACCAGAACTTTTATTTTTAGAGAACATCACATTTTCAACAGAGAAAAAACACCAAAAAAGATGTTCAGTTTTACTTAAGATTTTTTTTTTTTTTTGACATTGTAAACTTTTAGTGAGAGTACGTGCTATTTGATTGCGTTTGATTGGGTGATGTTATTCCTAGTGCAAGTATCAAATCAAATTTCTCGTTAAGATGATGATATTTGTAGAATTCAATAATACTGTCTTTCCTATAATTACTAGAGCATACTTGATATATATGTATACCACTTGCATATATATATATATATATATATATATATATATATATATATATATATATATATTTGTAGTCTAACTAGAACATTAACCCTCTCGTGATGTGTTGATATCATGTTAGCTAGCTAGATTAATTATTATTAGTTCAAAATTTCGAAGACTTCTTTTCCTTCTATGGCGGTATAGATAAATGTGTTGAATTGAATAACTTTTTAATTTTAAGGGTTTTTTTATAAAGTACCCCTACACTTCATTTTACACTAAAAAAGTACCCCCGTTTTTAAAAAAATTTGTTAAAGTACCCCGTTTTATTCAAAAGGCAAATCCCATCCAGTTAAGTGCTAGGTGGCAGTTATCTTTCCAATTAAAAGTACTATTTACCCCTGAACTACATGTCCTTGGAGGGGAGGGTAAATGATCCGACGATCCTGAAAACGGTGTAACGATCCTGAACCGGGCTCGACGAACCTGAAAGCGTTGTCACGGCCCTGAACCGGGCTCGACGAACCTAAAAAAATGTCGTAGAAGGTCGATTTTCTTCCAACCAAAAACCCTAAAACACTTGAAATGATGAACCCTTTTTGGGAATGATGTAACGAACCTGAAAGCGGTGTAATAATCCTGAAACGGACTCGACGAACATGAAAAATGATGTATAAAATCAATGTGGGAATAAGTAAAGGGCAAATATGTAAAGTAAATTAATCTTAACTAACACTAGATGGAAAAACTAACGTGAGGGTACTTTAACAAATTGTTAAAAAACGGGGCAGTTTTTTAATGTGTATTTTTGTATGAGGGTACTTTTTCAAAATTCCCTAATTTTAATGCATACGGTAAACTTTTGTTATTTACTGGAGGACCAACCTTGATAATTATAGATATAATTAACAAGCTAAATAACCTGTAAATGGTAAAATAGGCAGTTTTCTTTTCTATAGAATAGGCGTAGCTATTCAAAAAGGTGTTGGAGCCCGGCTTGTTGCTAGGCTTCCTACTACCTACCTGTGTGTACGAACCTTTTTTTTTATTTTGTAAATATAATAATAAATAATAAGATTGAGGTTTTTAACCTGGAAAACACTTTAATTATTATTATTATTGTGCCTTGATTATCAATACAAATTAAAGCCAATAAACGAGAAACACTTGATAAGAAGAAAAAATGAAACAAACCACGCAAACATGCAAGTGCGCACGAATTTATTCTAGGTACGGTAAAACTTCGTATAAATAATCCGCGATAAATTAATAAGTTCGCTAAAATAATATTTTTTGTCAGTCCCGACTTGGGCCAGTGTACTAAATTAATAACCCCGCTAAATTTATAAGATAATAAAAATTTTAAGCTTCTAATAGGGCGCAACTAATATATAAATTAATAATCAGTGTAGTATCACCACATATGCTGCTTTATTAAAATATGAATCCAAAATTATTTGTTTCTTGTTCGCATTTGTATAATATTTTGAGAAGTTCCGCAATGATTTTCTTGAATTGTTTTTCTTATTGTTTTAATTTCAACATCAAAGTTTTTATATTTACACACATAATATGCAATATATTATCTGATATTATGTCATAAAATAATTACTCCCTCCGTCCTAAATTAAGAGTCCGCTTTGACTAAGTCAGGATAAGGAAATCCTATAAATTGTCATGACTAGCCCTTGACTAGCCTATTTAATGTTATATTATTACCAAGACTAAATTATTAATGTTAAAATAAGTAGAAGTTTATTAGGAATTTTATAACTATTCATAAATGTTTTTTTAAAAAAGGAATGACAATTAATACAAAGATATTGAGTAAGTTTTTTTTTCCTTATATATGGTGATATTATTTAAGATTTGGATATTAAAAATGATTTTATGGTTATAAAAAATAAAGGGTATATTTGATAGTTTAAGGGAAAAGTAGAAACAGAGCGGACAGATAAAAATGGACATACCAAACTAGAAATTAGGACAGATAAAAAAGGACAAAGGGAGTAGTAAATAATTTGATTTGAAAATAAAATCTTTAAATACTTGCTATTATAGGAAATTAAGAAATGATACTTCTTATTTCGTACAACAAAGCTTCGGAACTTCACGCAAGTAGGGGCAAGTATATACTTTAAAGCAAGATAAATTCTCTCACAAAGTTCCTTCATCAACAAAGACCAATACTTCCAAGGATGCTTCGTGTTAGTATTACCATACTTCAAAACGAGGCAGAGGCAGTAAGTTACTTTTGCTTCGGAAAGTTTTAGTTCCTTCATCTTCCCAAAGCAAAAGGAGGCATACCATATGAGAAGCTGAGGCAACACCATCGCAGAAGAAGAAAAATTGAAGCTGTGGCAAGACAAGAATGAAGAATTACCCACGAAATCAAAGGATTTAAAGCAAAAGTCATCTCGCATCAACTCCAAGTAATCATCACGACGATACATCATGATCCAAGCAACTAAAGCACCATGCATCTCGCGCAAGAACAACATCAATAAGAATTTTCTCTTAAGATCACTCTTCAAGCAATCTTAACAGAAAATAGGCAAAATGTAGGGACGAAATATCGCACAAACCAAAACATACAACCTCTCTCTAGACAAAACAACCTCGAGCACGAATATATAATAATCATTAAAGAAGAAGGCAAAGAGGAGTCACGCGATGGTAAGAAAGGACGTGAACGTCAGCTGTGCAATAAGACAAATAGAGCCGGAAGATAGTAGTACAACATGTGAGTCTTGGCTGTCTTCTACTAGCATAACTATTTATATAAGAAGCTAGAAGAAATTGTAAGAGGGACAGATCAATTTAGGAGAGAAATCAGTAGAGAGAGAAAAAAAGCCACACAAAATATCTCCTTCTTCTTCTTCCTCTTCCTTTCCATCCACCACCACCATCACCCAAATCTAGAGCTCTACCAAAAACTCATCAATGGAGATTCTAAATGTGACACTCATAGTGACGAACCATGGATGTAGATCACATTGATCGAACCATGTAAAAATATTTGTGTCTCATTACATTTCATATGCTTTTATCTCATGAGAAACATTTAGATCTAGTATTTGTTTACATAATATCACAATAGGGGTAGTTGTGGGATTTTCCGCAGCTACAGAATCTTAGTTATTGATTCTTAGCTAATTATGTTGGTATCCACTGAAATTTAATTCACCTATCAGTTTTGTGATTGAGTTCTTTATTAAGTTTTGTGATTAAGTTCTTTATTAGTAACGTGAATACTTTTTGTTGTTACATGTTTTGTGATTGGAATTCTTAAGCAAATGTAGGTTGGTTTCTACAACAGTATGATGTAAAAAATGCCTTTTTACATGGTGACTTACAAGAAGAAGTGTACATGTCACTATCTCTAGAGTATAATGCTCCAAATAATGCTAATGTTGTGTGTAAGTTAAAGAAGGCTTTATATAGTTTGAAACAATCTCCCAGAGCATGGTTTGGTAGATTTCATCTTGCAATGAAGATGTTCGGGTATATCTAAAGTAATGATGGTCATACCTTGTTCCTTAAAGAGTAGGCGACAAGATAACCGCTCTTATTATCTATGTGGATGATATGGTGGTAACAGGAAATGACCTTGAAAAGATGAGTAATCTGAAGAGTTGCTTTTATTCTGAGTTTGATATGAAAGATGTGGGAGGGCTTAAATATTTATTGGGTGTTGAAGTTATATGATCTGGAAAGTGAATGTTCTTGTGTCAGCGAAAATATGTGATTGATTTTTTGAAGGAAACCGGTATGCTTGGGTGTGAGGCAATCGGGTCTCCTAAGGATCATGGGCTTGAAGAATGTTCACATCAGATACAAGCTGACATTTGACAGTACCAGACGTTAGTTGGTCGTTTCATTTATCTTTCCCATACAAGGCCAGACATTGCCTATAATGTAAGTGTTGTAAGCAGATTTATGCATAATCCGGGTCAACAACACATGGATGCAGTAATCAGGATACTAAGATATTTTGAAGTCTGCACCAGAGAGAGGCTTGATATTTTTAAAACATGGACATCTCGATGTATCGGGTTACACTGACTCGGACTGGGTATGTTACTTACATTGGAGGTAATTTAGTAACTTGGAAATCTAAGAAACAATAGGTTGTCTCGTTATCTAGTGTTGAAGCAGAATACAGGGCAATGGTGAAAGGAATTTTTGAATTGTTATCGTTGAAAAGTCTTATGAGAGAACTTGGTTTCCCTACTGAAAAACCTATGAAGTTGTTTTGTGATAACAAGTCAGCAATTAAAATTGCAGAAAATCTGGTGCAGCATAATCGAACGAAGCACGTTGAAATCGATAGGAACTTCGTTTATGAAAAACTTGAAGAAAACATAATTAAAGTACCATATGTTCGTACAACACAACAACTGGCAGATATTCTTACTCAGGCCGTATCGACTAATATATTTAATGATTCACTTATCAATTTGGCCATTTGTGATATATATGCACCACCTTGAGGGAGAGTCTTGAAGAATCAATTGTAAATAGTGTAAGTTGTTAGTGGTTGTAATAGTAGTCAAATTTGACACCCATTTTTCTTCCTTTACCTGACAACGGTTTGTATAATTGTTTCTATCTCTCTTGTAAACACAATAAATATCTCCTTTGGAGATTGATTTTAATCTTTCTAACATTATTATTGTTGATGAACCTTGAGTCTCTTGACAGACGAAGGGCATCTAGAAGAATCGAACCCTTGACCTCTAGGTTGTGGAAACAATAGCCCTTTTGTTTTGAGTTATTACGATATTGAAATCATGTTAGCTAGCTTAAGTCATTATTATTTCCATTTTCGAATTCTAAAAACAGCAATGTAGTTTTTAGTGCGTATATTACTAATAAGATTTTAGAAATACGCACTAAAAACTAATTAGGAGTTCTTTTCCTTTTGGAATATGTTGAAATGTATAGGTCTGTATTGTTCTGGGCTATTGTTCTGAGCCCGTTGGTGATTGTGTCACACAGCCATTGCACCCATTTGAACCTTAGCTATTGTTTTGCATAAAAAAACACAAAATGATTTAAAATGATGAACAACTTTGGTAGAGGTGTAAATTGGGTTGTGCCAGCACGAGCACAACCCAGCACAGCATGCTAAAATTTGAGCACAGCCCAGCCCAGCACGTGACTTAGCTCAGCACGGCACATCACGTTAGTTAAATGGGACGTGCTAGGTTTGACTAATTGGCACAATAGCACAACACAGCACGCGACACGGATAAGCACGTGGCCCAGCCCGGCATAGCACGTTAAGAGAGCACGTCATAACATGTACAAAGACACCATATAACAAGGCATAATATATCACATTTTTTGTATATTTCACAAAAGAGTCGCTATTCTAGCTAGTCTTTAACATTTTATGTTGGCTTATTTATAACAACACATATAATACCTTAATATTTGAAAAATATATTTCAATATCGTTGTTATAATGTCGTCACCTATATTTAACTAGAACATTAATTTACATGACAATAATCCAATTTTATATTTGATGGGCTATTTCTTTTTATTGAATAAACTTGTTAATTTTACTTGAAATAATTTCAAATGATATGTTGTCTAATTAAATTCTTGTGATAATGTCCGACTTAATGTATATATTAAGTGATTTCAAATTGTTTATAGCACGTGTGCCAACACGGCACAGCACGACACGTTTATTCGTGTGATGTGCCCGTGGGCTGTGATGTGCCTAGCTTTTGACTAGTAAAGCACAGCACGGCACAACACGTTTAAATCGTTGGCACAGCACAGCACGGCACATAGCACGTGAAGCACGCGACTTCGTGTGCCGGGCCAGCACGTTTTACACCTCTAAGCTTTGGAATGGACTGAACTGAGCAATTACAAAGGCATATGATGGGAAGTTTACAAATAGAAAGAAACGATCTAAATGACTTACATACTTCACGTATTCATTCGTACGCCTTGGTTATTATGAAACAAACCACACATACACATACAATAAGTAAGCCGTGATCAGGCCGATTTTTCACATAGATCTTTTTGCAAGTCCACGTTTATATATAGTTTTTATCACCCCACAAATGCCGTGCGCAAGACACTCAGATTGTCGTTGAATATATATATACATATATCCTTCGACATGCATATCTATCGATAATTTAATAAGAAGCACAGAAGTGTGAGTTCAAGTCTAGAATGATCCGATGGAAGAAAGCTAGATAAGAAACTGGAACTGGAGTATCCTTATTAAACTTCTCATAATCTATAATCCACATCACGGTGTTCCCATGAAATGACGGAGCTAGGATTGTAGGAACGGGAGGGCTAACATCTTGCTTACCCAAGTCACAGTCACAGCTGGTCAGGTGATGCACAATGGGCCTAACAAGGCTAGGTCTGTGAGTCAGCTTACTAAGGCTAGGATGATGGCCGTGAGTCAGCTTATTAAGGCTAGAATGAGATTTTTGAGCCAGCTTACAAAGGGTGGAATGACGCTTAGGAGCCTGCTTGGGTGGGTGGGCAATTGCAGACTCTTGCCGTGCACTAAAGTTTCCTTTAACCAGAAGTGTTGCATTGAACATCTTGTAATGATCTGCAATATCTCCTCCTACAACGCTGTGACATATCATCCTTGTTTCATCGTTATATGTCGTGCACTCCTTGAGAATCAGTGTTTTACCCTCTGGATGCACACAGACATAATATTTAAGGTTACGATTTGAAGATATGATATAAGAATTTAAAGAAGACAATTTTTGTGTTATGTGTGATTAAGGTGTAAGCATACCATGAATATAGCACCATTCCTTGATACACCCGGAAGTCTTTCCATGTCCCTCAAGAACTTTCATGCTCCTGAAAATATGAGGTATTGCTCTAGGAACCTCTTCATGGTTCTTAAATATTTGGTAATACTTGTCGGCGTTGTAGTTAACCTCCAATTCAGTAACAAGTTTCCCGATTAGACCTGAAGTGGTATGGTCATTTGCCATTGATGGTAAGTTGATAGTGATTCTGATGAAAGTTGATCTTAGCTAAATGAGTTTATATAGAAACAATTAGCAACAACTACAAGATTAATGAACTGATTAAAGGGTGATGACTCGCTAATGAGCTGTGTTTGGGGCAACGATCATTCAACTAGATCTATCGGGAAGAAATAAGAGATAGACTCGTAGAAAAGATTTTGTGACGACACTGTAGTTATGAATCGACCTATAACCACCAGTATTGTGATGACTAGGCCTAAAATGTCTATTTTGAGGACCTTTTAAGCCAAATCAAAGCTACTCAAGTACTGTTCAGTTAGCGGCTATTTTTTTTAGTAGTATGAAAAAGGAAAACGAAGTTAAACTTTTTTGATCTAACAGTCGTACTTAGTGAATGCCCTATTAGGAGAATCATATCATGTGAACATACAATGTGGCCGCCCATACAATGCCGACATTACTCTGAATATTTATTTTGTATATCATGATAACTATAGAAAGAATTGATCCAAACGACTTGCATAATTTACTTATTCATATCGCTTATATTATTGAGAAACAAACCACTCATACACATGTATTTAGTAAGCCTTGGTTACGCCGAAAATAGATTTTTGGCATGTCCACGTTTATATATATAGTTTTTATTACCACACATATATCGTACACAAGACACTGAGAATGTCGTTGCATATATATACATAAATCTGTGGACATGCATATATATCGATAATTTAATAAGAAGCGCAGAAGTGAGAGTTCAAGTCTACAATGATTTGATGGAAGAAAGCTAGATAAGGAACAGGGACTGGAGTATCCTTATTGATCTTCTCATAATCTATAATCCACATCACAGTGCTTCCATGCATGGACGGAGCCACATACGTAGGAACGGGCGGAGCCACGTACGTAGGGCTGTTCGCAGGAGCAGGTGGGGAAAAATCTTGCGTACCCAACACACGGCCTGTCAGGGGGCAGTGTAAAATGGTCTTACAAAGGCTGTCGTGAGGCTTATGGAGGCTAAAATGATGCTTGGAACCTGTCTGTGCTGGATGGCTCAAGTGTGGCCTATGAAGGCTAAAATGATGATGCTTGGAAGCCGGCTGTGCTGGCTGGCTAAAATGTGGCGTAGGAGCTGGCTGGGTTGGCGGAGCCTGGTACGTAGTTCCACGAGCCACAGGCTTAACCTTAACCAGAAGTGTTGCATTGAACTTCTTGTAATCATTCAACAAGTCTCCTCCTACAATGGTGTGACATATCGTCCTTTCTTCATCATTGTATGTCGTGTTTTCCTTGAATTTTAGTGCTTTTCCCTCTGGATGCACAAAGACACAGATATAACCGCAAATAAAGTTTAAACTTGCGAAAAGATGAAGAGATTGAACCTTCAAGAACTTACAATTTAAGATATACGCATACCGTGGAGATAGTGCCATTCCTTGATACAACCGGAAGTAAGTCCATGTCCCTCAAGAACTTTCATGCTCGTGAAAATATGAGGTATTGCTTTTGGAACGTCTTCATGGTGCTTAAATATTTGGTAATAGCTTTCGGCATTGCAGTTAACATCCATTTCAGTAACAAGTTTCCCAATTAGACCTGAAGTGGTATTGTGATGTGCCATTCCTGCTGATAGGTGATACTGATTCTTGACTTAGCTGAATACTGATAGCTGATACTGAATGAGCTTATATAGAATTAATGAACCTGCAACTACAGGAATGAATTGACTAAAGGGTGCTGATGATCAATAGTGAGCTGTGTTTGGCGGCAACGATCATTCAACTAGATGTATCCGGAAGAAATAGGAGATTTGGAGACAACAAAGTTATACACTTTTCTTTCAACCACTAGTATTGTGATGATAAGATATACTAGGCCCAAAATGTTTATTTTGAGGACCTCTTGATCTAACAGTCGTACCATGCGATGTTTGGAAACACGGTTGAAGTTTGATCACTAAAACTTAAAGCGGAGACTTGAACTTCAGATTTCAAGGATGAAACTCAGGTTTGAACCCCCTAATATCTCTGCTAAATTTTTTTCTTTAAGGTTGAAATATAACTTGCATGTTTTGATACGGCACAGTTGGATCCAACTCTCCTCAGCAGAAGCAGTGATCAGCTGGACAAGCTCCCTGCTGATAATTGATACTCCCTCCGTCTCTAAAAGACAGGCAGGTTTACACACAAACCTGCCTATCTTTTAGAGACGGAGGGAGTATTGATTATGATGAAAAGTGATCTTGTGTGAATGAGTTTATATAGAAACAACCAGAAACTACAGGAATGAATTCATTAAAGGATTATGGCCCGATAGAGAGTGTGCTGTATTAGGGGTAATGATCACCCAACTAGATCTATCCGGAAATGAAGGAGAGATTTTGAGAAAAGAATAGATTTTGTGACGAACTGTAGTTACAAATTGACCTTTAACCAGTAGTATTGTGATGTGAGACTATCAATGCTGATATGACAGGAGGGTTTGATGTTTCACGGGACGGCCAGGATACACTGGAGTTTCTAACCGGCGCCGTGATCTTCCCTTCCTCCTAGTATCTTGATTTTGTTAATCCAAAGGCTTGCGTCCCATGTGGGTTTGTTAACTCTGTATCTTCAATGTAGATTAATAAATTAGGATTTCCACTAACTTAGAAATCCTTCTCTCAGTTTAGAAAGATGAATCGATGGTTTTCTTGTTGCGCCAAAGCCTGCGGAAGCGTTAGGTTTGCACTACTACGAGGTATCTCAATATCGCTAAGAACACAATCACACACACAAGAAGAACAAGTATTTAACGAGGTTGAATCCTTGGGAAGGAATAAGCAATTTTATATATCACCGTATAGGTTGGAATATGCAAAGCCTAAGCAGAGAAGAGGAGAACTCTTAGTAGTTTTGGTGTGTTTTCTCTAGCTCTCTCTATGGCTATTTATACACAGCAATAGGACTGGACACATTCCTTAACAAGGATTACTTTCCTACAAGTATAGGGTTTCCTAACTTAACTCTAAGAGACAAACCTCTTAATTTTCTATACTTAAGACACAAGTACTTGGTTTCCTTAATCAACTAGATTTCCTAATATAGACCTTGACCGACCTAATATAGGACCCCAAACATCTGAGTGAACATAGTCAAGAACTCCACTAGTATTGTGGATAGCTGTGACAAAGCTTGTTCTTGTTTTCTTGCCATTAACACAATGTTCACAAAATGCTAACTTGCAGGCAATAGCACCTTTCAACAAGTCTTGTTGAATCAACCTATGCAACGACTTCTCACCCGGATGTGCAAGTCTCATGTGCCATAGCTTTGTTTTCTCGGTAGATGCACTCTCGATGTGTTCAGAAATAGACACATCTCCTGTTGTTGTACTCCCAATCAAGTAGTACAAGTTATGATGACGTGTGCCCTTCATGATTACCATAGATCCAGAGATTATCTTTAGAACACCATTTTTAGCGACTATCTTATAGACCTTAGCTTCTAAAGCTCCGAGTGAAATCAGATTCTTCTTTATGGCAGGTACAAATCTTACCTCCTTTAGCTCTCTAACCATACCATCATGCACCTTGATACGGGCACTACCAATCCCAATCACCCTGCAGGTATGATTATTTCCCATACGTACTTCTCCATCAAGCTCTTCAAAATTTGAGAACCAGACACGATATGGACATATATGATATGTTGCTCCAGTATCTAATACCCATGTACCATCTGTAATTGCACAAGTTGATGGCGTCACAGTTAGCGAGAAATTAGAAGCATCATCTGATTCTTCATTAACTTTTGCAATGTTCACCTCGGTATTACTATTATCTCCTTCTCTTGCCTTACGCTTGGTACAATCCTTAGCCCAATGACCAAAGTCATGGAACCAAGCACACTCATCTTTCTGCAGTCGCGTCCTACTCTTAAAACGTCTTCTATCTTTACCATAACCACCAGTCTTCCTTCTCCTGTCTATTGAACGACCTCTTGCAAGAAGCAAGTCATTGTTAGCTTCACTTGCAAGGTCTTCACGATCCATCTTCCTGAACTCCTCACTACGCAATGTTGTAGTGACCTCTGCGTATGTCATCTTGTCCTTGTCGTGCATTAATGCTTTTATCACGGGTTCATACTTTTCAGGAAGAGAGTTTATCAGACACAAAGCTTGTTCCTCGTCGTTGATCTTCTCATCGTAGCGATAAGGAACACAAAGCTTGTTCCTTGTCATCTTCTGAGTTTATAATAAAATCAGCAAGAAGTTTATTATATGAATCTAGGTGCTCGGTTAAGTTTGCACCTCTCTTCATGTTATAGCGATACAAATTCCTTTTAAGATGTATCCTATTGGCCACGTTCTTCACAAGGTATTTCTTCTCTAGCTTTTTCCAGAGATCTCCTTAGCTGAAGTCTCGTGTTGATAATTAACTCTTACTGCAGTTGCTAAACACCCTCGTATCGAAGAAAGACACAATTTATTCATCTTGTTCCACTGCTTGTCAGACATCTCCACTAACTGACCTTCTAGAGCTTCTTCTAGGTCAAGATGAACAAGAGCATCCATTACGTCCGTTCTCCATAAACCAAAGTTATTGGTTCCTGTAAATTTTTCTACCTTGAGTTGTGATCTATGTGAATGAAGTATTTCTTCTTTTGTTTCTTTATCTTTATTTGTGGGATCTCGAATGTTCTCCTAAAGGATTTTTCTGGATCTTCGTCCCCGTCAACCATTGTTCACGAATAACTAAATATAGATAAAAACAGAACCTTTGAGATTAGTATTACCTCAAGCAATCTTCGAAAAAAAAAAACACCTTCACTTCAACCGTAACTGAGTACCCGTATCCAAGAGCGTCTCCTTGCTCTGATACCAATTGTTGCGCCAAAGCCTGCGGAAGCGTTAGGTTTGCACTACTACGAGGTATCTCAATATCGCCAAGAACACAATCACACACACAAGAAGAACAAGTATTTAACGAGGTTGAATCCTCGGGAAGGAATAAGCAATTTTATATATCACCGTATAGGTTGGAATATGCAAAGCCTAAGCAGAGAAGAGGAGAACTCTTAGTAGTTTTGGTGTGTTTTCTCTAGTTCTCTCTATGGCTATTTATACACGGCAATAGGACTGGACACATTCCTTAACAAGGATTACTTTCCTACAAGTATAGGGTTTCCTAACTTAGCTCTAAGAGACAAACCTCCTGCTATACTTAGGACACAAGTATTTGGTTTCCTTAACCAACTAGATTTCCTAATCTAGACCTTTGACCGACCTACCAACATTTCTGACCACTCATTTCAACTTCTCCATTAATGTTTCCACTAACTCACTGATCCGTTAGGTTTGGAGGAAAGCAGATGGAGAAATCGTAGAGAGATTTTTGGGTTCCATTCGACATTTTTCACTGAATGGTTTTTATTCTTATTCCACGGAACTTTTTTCGATGATTGGATTCTTATACTATATTTTCCCATATTCAGAGATCACGTCAATCGATTGAGATATAGAGAACTCAGAATTCATATTGGGAAACAGAAGTCGATGTGATGTTTGAAATAATTAGATTGGAGAATCGAATTCACGGCTCTGTTCCTGTCTAATTTGGCTAGGTATTCTCTTATCTTTGGTCTTATGAATTACTTTTCTTTAAAGTTTACTGAAAAACACTTTTGGATTACTTATTTTAAATGTGGGTTGCTTATTTCATCAGAAAAAATGCATCTTGGAGGGTGAAAAGGATAAAAAAAAAGGTTTGTCTCGATCCTATGGTAGCTTAGTTGAAGTTTTTGTATTCCTTTCTGCACAATAATTTAGTTTTTGTTTATCTCCTCTTTGAAGAAAAAAAAGGTTCATGTTGTTGCAGTATAAATTGCCTGCTTAAAGCAGAGAATGAAAAAGAGAAAAGAGAAAGTGAAATAAATGGGTCAGAAATAGGTTCGTAAACAAATTCTTCTCTCGATACTGTTATATCATAATCTGCACTTCGTATTCGTATATTATCTGCATGTCATTTTGTTGCACGTAACTCATTTTTCCCATAATCTCTTCAACTTTTTTGGCAGAAACTATGTCCATTATCTTTAGCGTTTAGTAAGCTCAGTTAGATGGATGATAGGATAGGATTTGTAACTCCGACTTTTAGAGTGCATTGTAGGTTTACTTAAAGAAAATAATCTTTTAGATGGTTAGGGATGGGCGGAGGGAATATGATGTAGGACATCCTACTCTATTTCCTATTATAGTTCTTCTTAGAACTTCCTATCATATTTCTTTATTTAGGATTTCCTTTCCTAGTTCTAGTGTGTTTCCTAGTTTGGTTTGATTTTCTTTTCTAGTCCTAGTTATATTTAGAATCCTTGAAGCCTATATAAGAAGGCATATGCATGGTAGAGACATACAATTCTACAACCAATATTATTATTTGATTAATATCAAACTTATCTTTTATGTTTATTATCTTTATTTTGTCATCACTTCTATTGATCTCACACTAGTTTCTATCTTTTATCGGATCTTTGATCCAAATCATACGCTTCCGCTACGTCAAGTGGCATCAGAGCCACGGTTGAGATTCTCTTTTGAGTTTCTTGGATTTGTTTATATCCACTGTTAAGAGCCTCCATTGAGTACCTTAATTTCTTCGACATGGAAAAGGAATTTCGTACTAGATTCATAGTAGATGGAATGATCACTGACTTTATTATTGATCCATCAAGCCCGAAAAACTATATATATATTAGAGCAGCAAATTACTTCAGGGAAAGGAATTACGGCGAATGGGATTTATTCGGCGGTTTTATTGAATTTAGCTTCAACGAAGGTAAGTACAGCAGTTTTGCTTGTTGTGAATTATCTTTTAGGAACGGTTTTCATGTGATATTAGGCAAGCCTTGGCTTTCAAGTGTAGGTGTTGTTTATAATGAAAGTTTGCATAGTTTTGATTTTCGTCAAGGCAACAAATTGCATCGTTTAATGGGATTACATGAACCAACACCATCACAACGTTGGACTGAAAAAGAAAAGTCAAATTTCTGGAAAGAATTCGATGAGATATTTGATCATCCCCGAAAGAAGCCATATTTTGAAGCCTATACAACAACATCAACTTCACAAGTACCTATCTTGGAAGAAGAAGAAGAAAATAAGGGTTGGCAAAGAGAGTTCTAGTGTTGTTGAAATCCAACATCCACAAACCCTTGATTCTTTTGTTTCAATAACTTCTGATATTATTCCTCAGAATGTGCAAAATCAAGAGAAATCCGAAACTTCTTTTAAGAATGCACTTCCACCATGTCTTGAGATTGCTGATGTTTCTCGTACTCATATGGATTTTTTTATGCCAAAGTTCAACTCTCATAACATCACTTGTTATGTTAAGTTTCCTGACTTTCCTATTTTATGGCATAAACAATTAAAGATAGAAAAGAAATCGAAGTACATTGTTTGCTGGGATGGGAGCTTGCAATACCTACCAAATTCAAGGGTGTATTCTTCAGAAGGTTGCGAGCATAATCCTTCTTATGCAAAATGCTTTGATGTTTTAACTATCTCTGTGAGTCGGAATTCAGTATTTGTTGGTTCTGTAAGTAAGTTTATATCACTGAAACAATTCTTAGCTGGCTACTTGCGCTCAAATACAGATATAATATTTTGTTCTTGTTTGAACTCTTCACACCGGACGACTAGTTATGAATCTTTATTTAGGATGTATGAGATTACAAAGGTATGTCAAGAAGTTTATCCAAGTCTTCAGGGTGTTCTCTGCCAATATTTTGATATCCCACGAAAACCTTCGTGGCTTGTGTTTCTGCTGTGTAAAATCTTAAGGAAAGAACTTGAGAATGATAACAACTTAATCAAGAGGAAGAATGCTAAGGAAGGATTTCAAATAGCAGATGATACAATTTTTACTGATCGTGCTCTACCAGCAAGGCATTTCGGTGTTCTGGAGAAGTATATCCCTTATTCATGCTTATCGGAATGTTTAACTATCTTCCTGAGTAAGAATTCAATATTTTCTGGTTCCATTAACAAAACTATTCAAGTAAAACACCTAACATCTGGGTACTTGCAATTGTTTACGGATTTAAACTCAGGTTCTCGTTTGAACTCCTTAAACTGGGTTGGTAACTACAAAGAAGCTTCATCCGAAGTATGTGAAATTGAAGAAGCTTCTCCAAGTCGTCATTGTGCTCCCACCCAAGAGTGTGAGATTCCACGAAAACCCCCTTGGGTTATGGCTATGCATTTGCTATGTGGATCTCTAGGGAGAAGGACAATAAAAAGAGATACTACTGCTCTGTCCACTCCATGCTCAGCAACAATAATCATAGCAAAAGTGTTATCTCAAAAGGAATAAGGTTTCCAGATGATATCAATATCAAATACATATCTCGACAATGTTAATCTCCATAAGGAAAGATTCAAGGAAAGATCTGACGGCACTTACTTTATAAATCTTAGAAAAACAATGGAGAAGTTTATGATGGCAGCTAGGGTAATCGCTTCTGTAGATAACACACGAGATGATGAGCAGGGGACTATTCTGAGATTTTCACATTATACCGGTGATCATCCGTTAGCAGGAAGACATAACCAGGATATGTTCGCTAATCAAATGCAGAAATCCTTCACTGAGCCCCGTGTTACCGACTCAAGGATTGACTACCTACCAATCAAGGTAGCTGCTCTTAAGAGCCATCTGATACGTGAAACTGAAACAGTTCAACTGCCCTGGAGATTACCATTCTCAACGCATTCCTTGATGACATACTATCTACCCATTATTCTTCAGCAACCTAAAACTGTACATACTCATAGTGCATCTGAAGTTGGATTTACTATTGGAAATGATGTTACGGAATCACAATTGACATTGAACTTAACTGGATATTCTGCGCTAAGTCCTATTCTTTGGGTTCTTTGTGTCTTGTTTTTTCTGAATGCTGATTTGAAGACTCAAGATTTAGCTGCACGTTGTTTTCCCTTTGACCCAGGTGGAACAATTACTACTAGGTTGAATTATAATTCCTTGTTTTGCATCACGAAGAGTTTCAAGATTTTAGTCGCGATGTCGACAGTAACTGAAAGGTTTATGGGGGTTCCGATTAAAAGTGAAGCTAAGTTGGCATTCTGCATATACTTATGGAATCCGAAAACCGAAGGTACAACAGATATTTATGAATCTTTTTATGATTTTTTATCTCGTCCATATCTAGCAAACTATGGGATGGAAACTGATCGTAGAATGCTAAAAGTGAAGGATAGGTTTGCAAACATTACAATTATGCATGTGCAAAAGGCTACCAACTACCGTCAGACGGGAGCTGTTGAGATTATGCAGTATGTGGCTACAAATAGTAAGAGAAAACCTAAACCTACTCAGGAGCAGAATGGTGCGGTCACCAAGCAATATTCTACACTTACAAAAAATCTTCAATCAGTTCCTACCCTAGAGGACAAGCTCAAGAAACAACACTTGGAAACAAATAGTAAACATAAAGACGTAAATGATCCAGCACAAATGGCGTCTCCAATTATGAAACTTCCAGATCCCACTTTTGGAGAGGGTGGTATTCTAGAAAAGCTGAAGGAATCACTCTTGTGTACTAATGGTACAGCATCTCGAATGACAAATTTTCCAAGGTTCACTAAAGAAGTCATCGGCCAGTTTAAAGAGAATGAAGTTTCAGGGTTGATTATAGCATTGAAAATCGTTCAACAAGTGAATTTAACTTTCATGCAAGGAACTATTGTTGATCCAAAATATGCTAGTGCATGCCTACAAAAAATTCTACTAGACGGTGATGCGATGAATCTAATAAATGATGATCTTTGTCATCGTTTCCTACCATATGATCCTGGAAAAGATGTTGTTTGTCTTTTACTTCCGAACTCAAGCTATCAGATTGATGACAATCTTTGGCGTCGTTTCCGACCATACGACCCTGGCAAGATTGATTATCTCCCTACAGTGAACTCGTGGTCGAGTTCTTTTCAAGAAGGGGGGCCTGATGTAGGACATCCTACTCTATTTCCTATTATAGTTCTTCTTAGAACTTCCTATCATATTTCTTTATTTAGGATTTCCTTTCCTAGTTCTAGTGTGTTTCCTAGTTTGGTTTGATTTTCTTTTCTAGTCCTAATTATATTTAGAATCCTTGAAGCCTATTGTTTATGGGTGAAAATCGTTTCCGCTGATTTTGGTAAATTCGGTAGGTGAGTGAGAAACTGGTTTAAACCCTAAACAAATATGCTTGCACGTGAGCACTTTATAGATTCGAGAGATCAATCTGCAAGTCCTGCCTAAACCAAGAAATGGCCGTTCCCGGACTTGCTTCGGTCACAAAGTGGAGGAGAAGGGTTGATTTGGGGAGGAAACAAAGAAAGGTGTTGAGACCGGAATAATTCACGGGAGAGTAGTGTCTCGACTTGTATCAGAAAGTTAAAGCTTAGGAAGCTTGCAAGAGATGAAAGCCTTTTTGGAGAGCTTGCAAAGTTGCCTTTTCTGAGAGTGTTGTATTTTTCTCCTGACCGAGACCTGTTGTCTGGTGGAAATAAGTAAGACCTATTTATACAAGTCGAGATTGAAACGTACCCTGGCCTCATGAAGGAAGAGAGTAAAGGGTGAAATAATGGGAGGAGGTGGTAACCGCATGGTGTTTATGGGTGAAAACGTTTTCACCATTATTTCCTCATTTATTTGACCGCTTTATTCATATTCACGCTTTCTTAATGTGAGCGTAGTGTACGCTGCAAGCCGTGACCGCCAAACCAAAACCCTGGCAAGCATCCCCCGGTTTGTGTTGATGTCTCGAGTGTTGGTTGCACCTTGAGTGCAAGTGGCACTGCTAGTGGCGCGTGTGGCATGTGCGGAATGCCTTTGTTGCGGGTTGCACCTTGAGTGCAAGTGGCCATGCCAGAGCTGCTAGTGGCGTGTGTGGCATGTGCGGAATGCCTTGATGGTAGGTTATACGTTGAGTGTAAGTGACAATGCCAGAGCTGCTAGTGACGTGTGTGGCAAGTGCCAATGGCGTGTGTGGAATGCCTTGGTGGTAGGTTGCACGGTTTTGCGGGTTTAGGCTACCCGGCGTGTGCGTTTGGCATGTATCAATGGCACGCATGGCCATTAGGGCTATGTCCCGGTAAGAAAGCTACCAAATGATGCGTGTTAGAATGTGCCAATGGCATGCTCGGCCATTAGGGCCATGGCCTCGGTTAAGAAAATCTACCAAATATGTGTGTTGGCATGTGCCAATGGCATGTTCGGCCATTAGGGACATGGCACTGGTAAGAAAAAGCTACCGGTGATGCGTGTTGGCATGTGCCGATGACATGCGTGGCCAATTTGGGTCACGGCCTGGTGGAAAAGCTACCGGCGATGCGTGTTGGCATGTGCCAATGGCATGCTCGACCATTAGGGCCGTGGCACAGTAAGAAAAGCTACCAGTGATGCGTGTTGGCATGTGCCAATTGCATGCTCGGCCATTAGGGCCATGGCCTGGTAGGGAAAGCTACCAAATGAGCGTGTTGGCATGTGCCAATGGCATGCGTGGCCAACTTGGGTCGCGTCCAGGTAGGGAAAGCTACCAGCGAGCGTGTTGGCATGTGCCAATGGCATGCTTGGCCAACTTGGGTCGCGCCCTGGTGGGAAAAGCTACCAGCGAGCGTGTTGGCATGTGCCAATGGCATGCGTGGCTAACTTGGGTCGCGCCCTGGTGGGAAAAGCTACCAGCGAGCGTGTTGGCATGTGCCAATGGCATGAGTGGCCAACTTGGGTCGCGTCCTGGTAGGGAAAGCTACCAGCGAGCGCGTTTCCATGTGCCAATGGCATGCGTGGCCAATTTGGCCGGCGCCATTTTGGCATGGCGTGGCTATGGCCAAGGCAAAGTGCTTGGCTTGGAGTGACGTGACTAGCGTAGCTAGGGCCAAGGCAGAGTGCGTTTGGCATGACGCGGCTAGCTCGGGCTAAATGTGGCTGGCATGATTTTCCATTGGCACGGAGGTGCAAATGAAGCATGGTTGGCATGCTTTGGCGCATTTGGTGTGGTCGGCATGATTTGCCATTGGCACGAGGTGTGGCTAGCTTGAGCTAGGTGTGGTGGCATGATTTGCCATTGGCACGGAGGTGCGACTAACATGGTTGGCATGCTTTGGCGCGTTTGGTGTGGCTGACATGATTTGCCATTTGCACAGAGGTGCGGATAGGGCCAAGTTAAGTGTGTTTGGCTTGGCGTGGTGTGATTAGCGTAGCTAGGGCCAAAGCAGAGTGCATTTGGCATGGCGCGGCTAGCTTGGGATAGGTGTGGCTGGCATGATTTGCCATTGGTACAGAGGTGCGGCCAGCATGGTTGGAATGCTTTGGCGCGTTTTGGTGTGGCTGGCATGATTTTCCATTGGCACAGAGGTGCGGCTAGCTTGGGAAAGGTGTGGCTGGCATGACTTGCCATTGGCACAGAGGGGAATTAGGGTTTTGTTTGTTGTAACCCTAATTTAAAAAAATACCCCCTATTAATTACTGACTACATGCATTAAATGTCCTAATAAATGTGTCACTGGTGACATTAGGTTATTTGGGGTTTTACGATTTTACCCTTTGTTTAAAAACCACCATCAACACCTATATAAGAAGGCATAGGCATGGTAGAGACATACAATTCTACAACCAATATTATTATTTGATTAATATCAAACTTATCTTTTATGTTTATTATCTTTATTTTATCATCACTTTTGTGAATCTATTGATCTCACACAAGTTTTTATATTTTATCGGATCTTTGATCCAAATCATACGCTTCCGCTACGTCAGAGTATTGCACCAACCAACTTTGGTCATATTTGTTTGAGAGCAATCTTTCAGGAAGTGGAGATTATTGCAGATTGATCGAGTTATCATTTTTGTATGGAGAACTGGGGGTTATTACAGAAAGCCACGTTTTTTCATGCAATGCGTCGAATTGTCTTATCTTGCTCAACTTTATGCAATTCCATGATTTGTGTGGAACAAAATTTTGTTCTAACCAACATTTTATGGTCAGGGCTAAAAGGCGATTGTTACACACCTTCCGGAGACTTGGGAGAGCTGACGACAAAAGAGCCGGTGATCTTTTAATGTTTAAACTATGCTAAAATGTTTAAATTATGCTAAAAGGTCTATAAAAGTTTAAGTTTACGCTAACCTCACTCCAGAAATCCAAAATTTCGCAGGATATTTCCAATGTCTGGATTTTCGCAGATCCTTAATAATGTTGTCGATTTCCTAATTACTCTCAAGTCATTCAACATGAAGCAGAAAGTAGCTACCGGCTACACCTCTAGAACGAACATGCATCTTACAGGTAAACATTATTGCACCTGTGTTGTTTTTGCTGTTATTATTTGTTTTGATTAGCTGATCTTGACAACCTTTATAATGCATATGTAGTAGGCTTCTTAAAAACCATAACCAACATCCAGCTGCTTCAGAGAGCCTGCGAACAATCCATCTAACTACGCGATATTACAATAGAAAATCTTAGGTATACACAGTTGACCGTTCACATTATTATAACTGCCATATTGTTATTCTTGAATCCGTTAGTTCATGTTGGTAATAAAAGTATTAGATGATGAGGCTGTGGCTCGACAATGAATATAACTATATTATACAATTGTTCTTTCCCTGAAAGAATTCTTTTTATTATCCCATAGGTTATATTTCTTATTCTCCCATATGTTACATTTCTTTTTTTGTTGTCTATCTTTCTCTTTCCTTTATCTGCAATCCTCCATTGTTGGATGCTCTACCGGATACAAGAAACTGGACTCTGCATAATACAGGTACCTTTATAATCAAATCAATATATACAAATGTGGTACCTGAAACTGGAGTTGATTACTTTCCTCATTTTTTTATTTGGAAACCTGCGATACCACCTAAAGTCAAATTCTCAATGTAGTGTTAGATACATGGTAAGCTGAATACCATGGACACGCTGCAACATAAAGGTCTAAATTTGTATAACTCTTGTATTTTGTGTGGAATTGGTGTTTGGTCACAAGACCATTTATTTCTACATTGTAAAATCGCATACAAGATTTTCTCTGCAATTATCCCTAGTAAAGGTTGAGCGTAGGTTATGCCTTGTTCTATGAGAATTTTCGCGCATACTTGGCATTGTAATCATTTCTCTAACTCTGTTAATTATATTTAGGATTTAATACCGGTGGAAATCGTCAACACCTTATGGACAGAAAGAAATTTCATTAGGTTTGAGGAACACTATTTATACAAAACTGATGATGATCCAGTTAACGAAGCTATGTCTTCAGTCTTAGCATGGGCAGCAACATCGGGTCATCGAGTGCACTTGAACTTTTCAAGTTCGGTTCTTTCTACTTGGGATATCATATTCATGTTGTAGTTGCAGGAAATCCCACAACACACCCTATATGATATTTTCTAGATCTAGGTCAATTACATAATCAATAATAAAGATGGAAGTGTTGAACTTGTAAAATGGACACACAAGATTTTTTACATGGTTCGATCAATGTGATATATATCTATGGTTCTTCACTATGATTGTAGAAATTACATAAGTGTTACATTTAGAATCTCCATTAATGGATATTTGGTAGAGCTCTAGTTTTTTGGGGAAGAAGATTATAAAGAAAATAATAATCTCTCTCTACAATTATGTCTCTCTACAAAAGTGTCTCTCCTAAAGTGTGTATCCTCCCCTTTCTCTCTCTTGTCTTTCTCTTTATATAGGTGTTTACATAATGGATGACAGCTCACATATAGTGGAGTACAACTCATATTGTCTCATGCTCCCGCTACGTTCTCTCAGGCTTTGTTACCTTCTCGCAAGCTTTACTACCTTCTCGCAAGCTCTGCTACATTCTCGCAAGCACTGCTACATTCTTGCAAGCTAAGGAAATGAATGCATCTCGCACAATAACAAATGTGTTGTGCGATATTTTGATCATACATTTTGCCTCTTTTTTCTTGAATATTTCTTGAAGAGCGATCTTTAAGAAAAAATCCGTTGTTGTAGTACTCTTTGATCTTTGTTGATGAAGGAACGAGCGAAAGAATACCAAACTTGAAAAGTACGTACTTGCCTCTATTCTTTTGCGAAGTTCCGAAGTATTGAGAAGTAATTAGAAGTATCATCCTGAAGTATACGAAGTATGAAGTATCCTTGAAGAAGTATAAGAAGTATTAATCCTCGAAATATAAGAAGTATCCATCCTTGAATGCGAATAAGAAGTATTGCGAACTAATCATGCGAAATTATTACTCCATTGTTGGTGAGGATTCTTGTTATTTTTGATAGAGCGCCTTCTTTGGAAATGATTCTTGTCTAGAAGATAAAGAACATAAAATGTTTTCTTGGTAATCCATAGTTGCCTCTGTTCTTTATCTACGAGGGTAGAATCCTTGAGAAACTGTTAAATGTGGTATAATAGCTCTGCCTCTGCCCTTCGTGTTTTTCTCTGATGTGGTGAAATGATTTCTTCAAGTTGTCTATAATTGTGCGAAATAATTGAGCGAAATGATCACATCCTGCGAAATAATCACATCTTGCGAAATAATCACATCCTGCGAAATAATCACTTCATGTCTTGGCGATGTCCTCTCGTTTATCCTGTCTTAGATTTTGTCATGCGATATTATTCCGTAAAGTTTTGTAAAATACTTATGCGAATATAATGCTTATGTGATGATTATGTTATAAAATGTGTATGCGATGTTTATGCCATGAAATGCCTATGCGATGTTTACATGATGCGAGTGTGATGCTTGTATGATGAGAATGCTTATCTATTGCAATGTATAGCTAATGTTTGTGTTACTTAGCTCATTTTGCCGCACTAAAATTGATGTAGCTTTAAATTTCTTTCATTCTTCATTTCTATGGCTTTGTCTTTGGTATATGCATTGCTCTTCGCGTACTTATTGTTCCTTGCAAGTTCTTACTTGTGCTTCATCTTTTCTTATTCCTGCACTATTAGTATCGCATAAGAATATGAACATAATATCAAATATGCGTCATTTTCGCTTCCTCAATTTCATTTTCATGTATATGTTCGCAAACTTATTTGATATCATATAATCATTTTAGCAAGATTATTTGCTTACTTGTTCGCAAGCTTATCATATAATCATTTTCGCAAGCTTATTTCCTTACTTTCTTATGTGTTCTTATTTTTCCTTCCTAGTTAAAGGTCTTATTTTGCCACTCCTTGTCTTTGCGACAAAATCGCAGGACGTCTTTACACTTTCGTAATAACCCATTGATCTTGCCTTATCATTTTCTAGTATTATTGCCTTTGCAGGATATTTTTCATGCGACAATATGACAGGCCTAAATATTCTTGCGAACATAAAGCTGCGTGACATTTCCATCTTGCGACGAAATCGAAGGACGTCTGTACACTTTCATGCATCGACCCATTGATCTCGTCTTATCTTTCTCTAGTATTATTGCCTCTGCAGGATCGTTGCACAAATATGACAAGCCTTAATACTCCCGTGAATAAAAAGCTTCATGACATTTGTGTCTTTGACACTTATCATCTCCTTGATGGAGGGTGCCGCCCTTATCATCCCCCTGTTTGCCCCTTCAAGGAGGCGTACCTCTACCATACAAGGTTGTATCCTCCCATCCGGTCTTAATTACAACCAGTTGTTTTCGCAGCCTCTTATCTCTTTGCCGATATGGCTCATGGTTAGAAGACCTCACCCTAAGTGGGGTTTCTTTGGACCGAGTGCATCATAGCCAAGACTTGCCAAGAATGGCCAGGTACGCTCCAGACGCCCCAGGCACTCTTGGCTCAACTGTGTACCTCGGCGCCTTGATCGAGTTCTGTACTCCTTAGGGGAGACCTTCTCACCTTAGTCGCCCAACCTAAGTCATAAGCTTAAGCTGAGAATCAAGGCGTCTCTCCTGGATGGGTTTATTAACTCCAAGTCTTCATGACCCAGGTTCCGGGGCGGTGTAACCTTTCCCTGAGCCATGTAATAGGTTCTCCCCTTCAATGACGTACTTTAGGTCTTACATTTGCCTCTTGCGAAATTTTATTCGCGAACTAGGGTGTACGCCAAAGTTGGGTGCCCATGTCTCTTTTGTTCATTCTTGTATTTTCTTTTATTTTCTTTTGTAGAAGTCTCAATTTCTGCGAAATTATCACATGTCTTCATTCTTTTTTGATAGATATTATCTCTGCGAAACCATAGTGTCTTTTCTTTCGCAAAATCTTTGCTACTGTGTATTATTCCTTCACTGGTTGCTTCTGGGATTAGATGTACACATTCTTCAAGAATTATTGTTGGATACGTTGTGGATTCGTCGCCTGTTGATGCAGGATATATTTGACGTAGCTTTGTTTAACTTCACTTTTGTTCTTCTTCGCCACTGTCTTATCTATCTTCGCCATAGACTGCTAATTCGCAATCAACTATCTCCTCTCGGGCGATTGATGATGTTCTCTTCGCTTACAAGTTTAATCTCTCAATGGTCAGTTAAGTTCCACAATCCTGCATAAGAAGTTTTTATTATTTCACCTAGTTCATTATTCCGCCTTCCATTTCCTTCAACTTTAGATCTGTCCTGGTGTTTGTCTTCGTCCTGTAAAAAATCATAATACGTGCGTTCTTTTCGCTCGATGTTTTATTGAAGCATATTAGGTGATGAATGGTATCCTTTTACTGATCTTCTATTCTAAAAAAAAAAGAGAAAAAAAGAACAGACGTGAAATAAAATATGCTGTTACGCACCATTGATCTAAAGACTAAACAAATACAATACATACCATTGATATACGATTTTTCCACATGATCAATCACTTCAAATCCATCACAATCAGAATAGTGCAAGTCTTCTTCCATGTTGTAAAACCAGAAAGAAAAAAACCCACGACTCAGATTCTAGGTTTTCAGCCGATAGAAAAAAGGAGAAAATAAATTTTTCTTTTTCACGGACTAATAATTAAATATCGAGGGACTAAAATACAAATAAATTTAAATATATATATATATATATATAAAAACGAAAAAAATAATAAAAATAATTTTATTATCTAAAATTTGTCTAGCGATCCGTGCTTATCTAAGATGTAATATCTAATGGCTATAAGGTGAGCCCTTATACGAGCTATCACGAGGTTGACCCGTCACAACACGACTCAAAATATTAGCGTTATCATGTCATGATAATGTCATTTTAACATGTGGTCGGATCCTTCCCCGTAATATTATTTTGCTTTGATTATGTGTAGAGATCACAGATAGCAGGTGAAGTGAATATCGAACACAGGATAACGAAAAGGAATGAAAGAAACCATAGGTGCGTAAAATCAGGTACGCATTTATTTGTTCGAAAACCGGACTAGTAGTGGATACTCCACATACACACAGTCCTTATTATCATACACCACACAGTACTAATATTCATGGTTACATTTGTATCCGATGGACATATCTATTGATAATTTAATTAGAAGCGCAGAGGTGAGAATTAACGTCTTCAATGATCTTCTGGAAGAAAGCTACATAAGACATAGGAACCGGAGAATCCTCATTAATCTTCTCATAATCTGCAGTCCAACACACGATGCTTCCTTGTCCATTAGCCTTTGGTTTAACTACAAGTATCGTATTAAACTTCTTGTAATCATTCATCAAGTCTCCTTCAAAAACACTGTGACATATCGTCATTGTTTCATCGTTATACGTAGTTTTCTCCTTGCAAGTAACTGGTTTACCCTCTGTGTACACATACACAATTATATAACCGTAAATCAATTTCTAAGAGCACGATATGAATTGAAACTATGAAAATGAATTAGATAGTTTGGATGTGGTTTGAAAACATACCATGAATAAAGCACCATTCCTTGACACAACCAGAAGTAGTTCCATGCCCCTCGACAGCTTTGACGCTACTGTAAATATGAGGTGCTGCACTTGGAAGATCTTCATGGTTCTTATATATTTCGTAATAGTCGGTTGCATTGCAGTTAACCTCCGACTCAAAAATAAGTTTTCCAACAAGACCTGAAATACCATGAGGCTGAGCCATTGTTTTTAGTTAATACTGATTGTTTCCTTAACTAAATATTAGGATGAGTATGTTTGTGATGAAAATAGATCTAAGCTGAATGAGTTTATATAGAAATAACTAGCAGAAATTACAAGAATGAATTAATTAAAGGGTACTGATGAATGAGCTGTATTTGGGGCAACGATTATTCAACTAACTCTATCCGGAAAGAATAAGATATTTCGTGCCACAAAAATAAAATAAAATTGTTAGATAATTAATAGTACAATATATCAACAACACTTCTGATAGTTCTGATCTACCAGGAGTCCAATTTTATGCGCATTCTCTAACGTGTGTGCTCGCACAAAATCTTAATTCTATCATTTGATTTAATTCTGGACGAGGGATGAGATTTGTTAACATGCATGGTAGGTGACTCAGTGTTAGTTATTTAATCAGTCTAATGAAATTTTAAATTAACACGATAAAAGGGTCGAAATTTCAACACCCTTCCTATCTAACCCAGGATTATTTGTTGTTTGATACCCTGAGTTTCTTATCACAGTGGGGTAAAGTTCTACTTCTACCTGAGTAGTCTATATCAAACAGGCAAAGAGGATGCATGTGATTAAAGAACATATATCTAACAGTCAAAACAAAAGCCAAGGAAAGGAAGAAAAATCGATCGAAAAAAAAATACTCACAAACTTTTTACAGCTGTTTTTGTAGTTGGCGTTAGAATTGTGCTACGTATGTAACATCAGCAGCCTACACTTCTTGTTGTAAAATCAAATTTACTGTTTATTTCATGAGCTCATAACATATTCCAAGTGGCAAAGAGTTAAAAAGCTTGTGTTCTTTGGGGCTGACGACTGAGATTAACTATAATTTGTGGCAGCTTCTATCTTTGGGCCTTAATCTTCTGGTCTTACTAAAGTAATTTTGCCATTGTTTATGAAAGCGTACCAGTCTGGAAGCATTTCGGACTTGACGTTTCTCATACTTATGAAGCATTAAATCACATGCTTAAACTCACTTGTGTAAACTTTGTTTGTATATCTAGAATCGGATACTGAGAGTATTTTACAGCTCAAGATCCAAAATTTGCTGCAATTGTGGAGTCGAAATATGAATGAGATTTCATGTGTGGTAGATTTTTGTTGCCATCTCTGACATAACTTTGGTAGGTGCATGGTAGATTTTTGTTTTATATAATTAAGGTCTTTTTACAAAAATAGGCCTGTTTTTTTATGGTTTACAAAACTAAGCCTCTTTTTTTATTTCTTACAAATCTAGGCCTTATTTGACAAAAATTGGTGGATAGAAAGTTATCACCGTTCAGCGGACTTAAAATGACATAATAGTCCTTTGAATCAGTAAATTCAATGAAATAAAACCAGAACCTTGTTTCCAGAAATTTCAATTCAAAATATGATTTTCCATGAGGTTACTAGTTTACTACTGCGTCCAATATATCTGTAAACTTTGAAGCCATGAAAACATCCAAAAAGTGAGTGCACAATAGTCTGTGTTCAAGATTTACTTCAACTCCTTCATCCATATACTCATGTAAGAAGTTGGTGGTCTTGGGTTTGATCCCTCTGATCTCCAGATACTTGTGGAAAGTTTTTTTCAAGTTCTCATCCAATTCCCTACAGAAAAAAATAGCAAGCAGAGATCATTCGATCAGCTCAGCAGCGCTACTTGCGTAATGTCGGGCCCTTCATAAGATATCAACTCTTCAGAAGCATTTTGCTTCACTGTCATACTTTCAATCGGAAATAAGTCTACTTACTCATCAGTTCAGCATTGTCACCTCCCTTCAAGCTCAAGTTCAAGTCTAGTCCATGTGGATATGCTCTTCAGTTAGCATTCACCTTCACTGAAACATTAATCATAACCATTAATAAATGTTTCTTACCATTCCTTGTGAACTCGGAGCATTGAAGAGTTTTTTCAGAACATCCATGAGTTGCCAAACCAGATTGACCTCCTATTCCTTGTAACTCACTTATCATATTATCAACACAGTACATTTTCGCACATTTAGCATACATATCGACCAACTCAGTGCCTATTTGTCTGCTCTCTTTGAACCAAGTGTGACAAGCAAAATTATGGATCGAAAATCCAGTTTCTAATGTACCATTCTTCGCACAAGATGATAAATCAGAAACAATAAGTAAATCATTAGGTATCGAACCAGCATCCAACATTCCAAAAACACGTCTATAGATTGCTGACGGTCACCATTCCGTGAAATTACGTTAACCATAGCAGTCCCAGAAGCCACATTCCTCTTTCACTCCTATTCTGAAATACCCATTCATCAAAATGCTCTGTAGAAAATATGATATCAAAGACTTAATGAAAGAACACATAACTAAACTCAAACAAAATACTTCTCTTAATTAACGTATATCGACTCATGGCTCAACAGCCTATTTATATGATTAACAAACTTGACTCTCAAGTAATAAACACTTTCCTAACTTAATCAAACTCTAACAGAGACTCTTCTAGAATATTCTTACGTAAACAAACTCTAAAACCAGTAATACTTGCAACCCAAGCTGAATTCTAAATAACGTACTACGTCTCAACAATACTTGTTCATCCATTCACATCGTATCAACTATACTAGTTGATCCAACCACATTCAATCAACTCTCATAGTTGATCCACAATACTATATCAACAACACTTGTTAATCCTCATGTCTTCTTCATAGTATCTTGGTTTATTCTTCAACATCCTCTCTTACACCAAGATACTATTTGCCAATCATTCCCAATTTTCCACGCAAGTACATGAAAGTGTTAGACTTCAAAGACTTGGTGAAAATATCAGCTACTTGCTCTTCACTCTCAACAAACTCCATAGCTATATATTTCCTTATTGCTTGCAATCTGTCTGATGTAATGATATTTGATATCAACGTGCCCACTTCTTCCATGAAGGACATGATTCTTAGTTAATGAAATTGTAGACATGTTATCATAAACTATATATTGTTTGTAGGTGTCTTATGTTCTTGAAATAATGCCTTCAGCATCATTCTCAGCCACACACTTGTGTAACACATTACTAGCAGCTATATATTCAGCTTTTGTTGTAGACAAAGTAGTAACTTGTTGCTTCTTTGATGACCAAGAGAAAAAATCAGTTCCTAACTGAAATCTATAACCTGATGTGTCCTTCTTCCTTCTGTATCGCCATCCCAATCACTATCAGTAAATCCAACTAATTTTGGATCTTCTGAAACATTATAGAAGAATTCCCAAACTAGTTGTTTCTCTAACATATCTCATAATACTTTTTGCAGCTTGTAAATGTGGTTGTCTGGGTTCTTCCATAAATCTACTAACCAACCCAACTACTGATAGTGATCTTATGTTTTTGGTGGAGCTGATGGGAATGATCTTACCCTTAAACAAGAAATATTTGAAACTAATAATGAATAAGGATTTGGGTTACAAAATTAAATTCTATTTAAGTACGGAGTATGCAATTTCCTTTTTATCATATTATAATTTGGTTCGCTGTTCTTTGTGCGTATTTCTTAGATGATAGCTTTTATTTGTCTTAAAAGATCGAGATGCATGGCATCAAATGTATGAAAAAACAACGATTCTGTAATTTAACCACAGCCAGAGATATCAACGTGATAGAGTTTCAGAGTACATATAAATCTTAAGAAAAGAGTCCCGTTTCAGAATTCATATACTAACCGATATGGGTACCGACATTAGGAGGCAGAAAGGATAAAAAAAAAAAGAATTGGTTGAAGTGGAATTGATCAACGATCCAGTGCAAGAGGAGTTAATCATCTACGAGAACTATAAATCACTATAGATCCAAATTCTTTTGTAGACGCTAACATACAGGTTAATGATGACTCCCATTCTATAAGGATGCACAATAATTATTGCAGAATATAAATTAAAAGGGAAATGTATTTACATAAGCTGCTACCCTGTCATGAAAAAATATTAGCAAACGCTGATTGTGAATCACGATTGCAACACTAGAATGGGTGACCATGAAGAAAAATAATCATATGCATTTTTCATGATGTCATTTGATAATACTACGTCTACAAACCCAATTTTTGCCGCCTACAATGTAGACACTATCGAAACAGCTGATGCGTATGCACCAGGTTAGATGCTTGTGTTTTGTAATACTTGTAGCCGTTACAGTTAACCTCCAATCCAACTAGACATCAAATACTATGAAGATAGCCCCATTCCTTGATACACCTTCATGCTCGTGTAAATATGAGGCGTCGCTTTCGGAGTCGTCTATTTGGTGCTTTTATATCTTGTGATACTTTTTGGCGTTGCAGTTAACCTCTGATTCAGTAATAACTTGTTTCCCGACTAGACCTCAAATACCAGGAGGATGAGGCATTGCTGACAGTTGATAATTTTCTTTGCCTTAGGGCTTGATTTTAGGGTGATTGTGATGAAAATTGATGTTAGCTGATAAGTTTATAATATAGAAACAACCAGCGAGTACTAATGAATTGATTGAAGAGGGTTCTGATGACTCAATAATGAGCTGTATTTACTATTTTTGGCAACTATCATTCAACTAGATCTAACTGGAAAAAATAACACAAAATTGGTCAAAAAGACCAAAATCAACAATTTTCGGGTGAAAAAGACGCTTAGGTTTTGATATTGTTTAAATAGCCAAAACTTAAAAAGATGCTGTTTAAATGGACAAAAATTTAAAAATAGACAGATGTAACCAGTTTCATCCTTTCCATTTTCAAATATTTTTTTCTTTATTTTTATTTTACACAGGATGTATCCAGTTTCATCCTTGTTATTTTTTAAGTATAAGCCAGGATGAATCCAGTTTCATCCTTGCTATTTTTCTTTTGGCTATTTCACCCGTACTTTTTTTTACTCGTCCATTTGAACCGTATTTTAAATTTTTTTGCACAAATGACCCATTTTCTCAAAAAATAATAGATTGTGAGACAAGAAAAGATTTTGTGGCATAATTAATAGTAGAATGGACAACCCTTCTAATCTACCGCGAGTCCAGTTCTGTGGACATTCTTTAACATGTGTTCGTGTAAAATCTCAATTTACAGGATGTATAGTAAATAAAACCGTAGATGATCCATATGCATCAACACTGAATAAACTTTAACATGAATTTGCGAGAGCAATGATAAGTAATTTGTTATTACTACGATCAATTTACCCGCGAAAGACTTGGTGTAAAGGTAAAGAATTCAAAATCATCATAGTCGAAAATTTTGACATATGCGTCTGTCAACCTTGACGACAGTTGATTTGTATTGATCTTGCTGTTGCTAAGACAATTTCTGTTCCCGTCGTAGTTGTATAACGAGATACTGTTCTTATCTAAGGATCGTATGATGAACAAGCCTGCAGTACCCGGAACATGTCTAATAGTTAAACCTTTCAGATTAAATTTACATGTGGAAGGATCTGGTTTCCAATCGAAAGGTTTCATTGGGGTGGTCTCTTCAATCCAAGAATTACTAGGGTCACTTGCAAAGCTGCTAGTGCAGACTGCACTACTAACGATTCCCTCGTCTTGCTCATCCTCATCAATATACTCCTCGTAACGTAATGAACACATGTTCAATTTGAATATGTTGTTCTCAGATGGTCCTTCAACACCTTCTTTTGTACCTAATAACCGGGCTAATCGGCCATCTACTTCCATTAAATTAGACGTACAGAAATGGACATCACTGGTGAGGTGCGGAGGAGTATCAACTAATCTGAACTTCTCACTGCAGACATCAAATTCAGTAAAGTAGGATTCGGTAAAATATTGACAATCCCAATATATGGAACCACTCGTATAAACAGAAGTTATTCTGCTCGGTAATTTATCCGGTAGGAATTGGATGACACCTATCTTTCTCCATGAATTCTGTCGTACAGTCAATACCTCACTCACGATGTCAATAGTCTCAACTTTAGTCGCATGGTTACATCTACGTAGAAACCACAGCGCAACAACTTTGTGTTCCTTGGTAGCAGGATCATATCCAAATTCATGCTTTAATAGACTCATACGGGTTTTGTATATTGCTCGTTCTTTATCTGCTTGTTGTTTAATAGCTGATGTTAACCATGGAATTGATTCTCTAGTGCCAATGTTATACACGCAAGCACGATAGTTCCTTGTATCCATGAAACAAATCAACCCATTCAGGCAGCATACACGATGAGGACTAAGAAAACGAGAAGGTGGCGCGACCCATTGACCGGTGGCTCCTACTTCCACTCCACGTCCATCAGAAGTTAGCAGTAACTCTGCTGTTAACAAAACCCCCGACTTCCCAATAAGTAGAAGTGATCTAGAGGTCTGTTGCCTTGAATGTGAATCGATGAAGAGCTGATCTTTATGGATCATCGATTGCCAACGTTTGCAGACGCACTTGAACCTCATGAGTGATTTCACAGGAAGTCTACTTAATATTTCGGAAAAAAGAATCTCGTCAGGAAAAAATATTCCATGGCTTTCCTCCTCTTCCATATTTTCGGTGACAACACTTCCGCACCTCTTCCTCTTCATCCTTCTTCTTGCTAACTATATTGCCTTCCGAGCTACGTTTTTGCATAAACCTATATGTATGTATATATAGAGAGAGAGAGCACGCGCCAAAAAGAGGGTATTCCTATGCTTCCTATTAGGAAACGGAAAACAAATTTTTAAATTTCCTATTGGGAAACAAAAAGGAATTTCGAATCAACTTTTGTCACCCAAGTCACCAAATCTGGCCCGCATGCATATGGATTCTGGTCACCAATTGCTTTTAATTAATACTAATTGTTGCTAAATATTAGGATGAATATGATTGTAATGAAAATAGACATAAGCTGAATCAACTTCTATAGAAATAACCAGCAACGATTTCAGGAAAGAATTGATTCAAGGGTACTAATGATGTCTCAATAATGAGCTGTATTTGGGGGCAAAGATCATTCAATTAGATCTATCCAGATTAATAAATTATGGGTATCGAGACGGATCATCGATTAGGCAAACGAATCAAACACAGTAAAGACGACAAGATTAAAGTGGTTCGGCACTAACGCCTACGTCCACTGAGAAACCCCATAGGGTGATTTAGATTAATCTCCGTACTTATTGTACTGTGATAGTTACATTAACATTAAACACTCATATTTATAGAGTGATAAGAGATAAACTACTAGACCTATATTTTTGATCTCATAGTTATCAAATACAACTAACTAGGTTTACATTTTGAATCTATTAAACTAGTTACATGAATCATCTTGGAAGCTTTGACCACTTCACTTGGAGTCGACCGTGGATTACATATATCTTGGAACCGACTTATCCTGTTTGGATTGCACCAGTTTCCTCGGTCCTTTACTGCACTCTAACAACCTCGGCTACTTGTGTGTGATATACCGTAATATTCCAACACCCCCTCAAGTTGAACACGGAATTATTATGCAGTTGTTTATGGGTAAAAATCCTTTCTGCCGATTTCGGTAAATTCGGTAGGTGAGTGAGAAACTGGTTCAAACCCTAAACAAATGTGCTGCACGTGAGCACTTTATAGATTCGAGAGATCAATGTTACAAGTCCGGCCTAAACCAAGAAATGGCCGTTCCAGACTTGCTTCGGTCACAAAGTGGAGGAGAAGGGTTGATTTGGGGAGGGAAGCAAAGAAAGGTGTTGAGACCGGAATAGTGCAGGAGAGTAGTATCTCGACTTGTATCAGAAAGTAGAAGCTTGGGAAGCTTGCAAGAGATGGAAGATTTTAAGAGAGCTTGCAAAGTTGCCTTTACGAGAGTGAAGTATTTTTCTCCCGACCAAGAGACTTGTTGTGCAGTGGAAATAGGTAAGACCTATTTATACAAGTCGAGATTGAAACGTACCCTGGCCTCATGAAGGAAGAGAGTAAAGGGTGAAATAATGGGAGGAGGTGGTAACCGCATGGTTTAATGGGTGAAAACGTTTTTCACCATTATTTCCTCTTTTATTTGACCGCTTTATTCCTTTTCACGCTTTCTTAATGTGAGCGTAGTGTACGCGCATCTTTGTGACCGCCAAACCAAAACCCTAAAGAAGCATCCCCGGTTTGTGTTGATGTCTCGAGTGTTGGTTGCATCTTGAGTGCAAGTGGCGCTGCTAGTGGCGCGTGTGGCATGTGCCAATGGCATGTGCGGAATGCCTTGGTGGTAGGTTGCACGGTTTGCAAGTTAGGCTACCAGCGTGTGTGTTTGGCATGTGCGGAATGCCTTGGTGGTAGGTTGCACGGTTTGCAAGTTAGGTTACTAGCGTGTGTGTTTGGCATGTGCCAATGGCATGTGCGGAATGCCTTGGTGGTAGGTGCAAGGTTTGCAAGTTAGGCTACCGGCGTGTGTGTTTGGCATGTGCCAATGGCATGTGCGGAATGCCTTGGTGGTAGGTTGCACGGTTTGCAAGTTAGGCTACCCGGCGTGTGTGTTTGGCATGTGCCAATGGCATGTGCGGAATTCCTTAATGGTAGGTTGCACGGTTTGCAAGTTAGGCTACCGGCGTGTGTGTTTGGCTTGTGCCATTGGCATGTGTGGCCATGTTGACCTAGTTGCAAGTCTTGCAAGCCTAGGGCGCTATATTTGGCATGGGCCAAAGGCATAGCGGCTTGGAAATATGGCTTGCGACACGTGTTGGCATGTGCCAATGGCACGTGCGGCCATGTTGACCTAGTTGCAAGTCTTGCAAGCCTAGGGCGCTATATTTGGCGTGGGCCAAAGGCATAGCGGCTTGGAAATATGGCTTGCGATACGTGTTGGCATGTGCCAATGGCACGTACGGCCATGTTGCCCTAGTTGCAAGTCTTGCAAGCCTAGGGCGATATATTTGGCGTGGGCCAAAGGCATAGCGGCTTGGAAATATGGCTTGCGACACGAGTTGGCATGTGCCAATGGCACGTGCGGCCATGTTGACCCAGTTGCAAGTCTTGCAAGCCTATGGCGCTATATTTGGCGTGGGCCAAAGGCATAGCGGCTAGGAAATATGGCTTGCGATACGTGTTGGCATGTGCCAATGGCACGTACGGCCATGTTGACCTAGTTGCAAGTCTTGCAAGCCTAGGGCGCTATGTTTGTCGTGGGCCAAAGGCATAGCGGCTTGGAAATATGGCTTGCGATACGTGTTGGCATGTGCCAATGGAACGTACGGCCATGTTGACCTAGTTGCAAGTCTTGCAAGCCTAGGGCGCTATATCTGGCGTGGGCCAAAGGCATAGCGGCTTGGGAATATGGCTTGCGACACGTGTTGGCATGTTTCAATGGCACGTGCGGCCATGTTGACCTAGTTGCAAGTCTTGCAAACCTAGGGCGCTATATTTGGCGTGGGCCAAAGGCATAGCGGCTTGGAAATATGGCTTGCGACACGTGTTGGTATGTGCCAATGGCACGTGCGGCCATGTTGACCTAGTTGCAAGTCTTGCAAACCTAGGGAGCTATATTTGGCGTGGGCTATAGGCATAGCGGCTTGGAAATATGGCTTGCGACACGTGTTGGCATGTGCCAATGGCACATGCGGCAATGTTGACCTAGTTGCAAGTCTTGCAAGCCTAGGGCGCTATATTTGGCGTGGGCCAAAGGCATATCGGCTTGGAAATATAGCTTGGGACACGTGTTGGCATGTGCCAATGGCACGTGCGGCCTTGTTGACCTAGTTGTAAGTCTTGCAAGCCTAGGGCGCTATATTTGGCGTGGGCCAAAGGCATAGCGGCTTGGAAATATGGCTTGCGACACGTGTTGGCATGTGCCAATGGCACGTGCGGCCATGTTGACCTAGTTGCAAGTCTTGCAAGCCTAGGGCGCTATATTTGTCGTGGGCCAAAGGCATAGCGGCTTGGAAGTATGGCTTGCGACACGTGTTGGCATGTGCCAATGGCACGTGCGGCCATGTTGACCTAGTTGCAAGTCTTGCAAACCTAGGGCGCTATATTTGGCGTGGGCCAAAGTCATAGCGTCTTGGAAATATGGCTTGCGATACGTGTTGGCATGTGCCAATGGCACGTACGGCCATGTTGACCTAGTTGCAAGTCTTGCAAGCCTAGGGCGCTATATCTGGCGTGGGTCAAAGGCATAGCGGCTTGGAAATATGGCTTGCGACACGTGTTGGCATGTGCCAATGGCACGTGCGGCCATGTTGACCTAGTTGCAAGTCTTGCAAACCTAGGGCGCTATATTTGGCGTGGGCCAAAGGCATAGCGGCTTGGAAATATGGCTTGCGACACGTGTTGGTATGTGCCAATGGCACGTGCGGCCATGTTGACCTAGTTGCAAGTCTTGCAAGCCTAGGGCGCTATATTTGGCGTGGGCCAAAGGCATAGCGGCTTGGAAGTATGGCTTGCGACACGTGTTGGCATGTGCGGCCATGTTGACCTAGTTGCAAGTCTTGCAAACCTAGGGCGCTATATTTGGCGTGGGCCAAAGTCATAGCGTCTTGGAAATATGGCTTGCGATACGTGTTGGCATGTGCCAATGGCACGTACGGCCATGTTGACCTAGTTGCAAGTCTTGCAAGCCTAGGGCGCAATATCTGGCGTGGTCCAAAGGCATAACGGCTTGGAAATATGGCTTGCGACACGTGTTGGCATGTGCCAATGGCACGTGCGGCCATGTTGACCTAGTTGCAAGTCTTGCAAACCTAGGGCGTTATATTTGGCGTGGGCCAAAGGCATAGAGGCTTGGAAATATGGCTTGCGACATGTGTTGGTATGTGCCAATGGCACGTGCGGCCATGTTGACCTAGTTGCAAGTCTTGCAAACCTAGGGCGCTATATTTGGCGTGGGCCAAAGGCATAGCGGCTTGGAAATATGGCTTGCGACACGTGTTGGCATGTGCCAATGGCACGTGCGGCCATGTTGACCTAGTTGCAAGTCTTGCAAGCCTAGGGCGCTATATTTGGCGTGGGCCAAAGGCATAGCGGCTTGGAAATTTGGCATTGATGCCATGGTGCGCGGGTGCGGCTTGGTTTGGCATTGTTGCCATGGTGCGCGAGGTGCGGCTTGGTTTGGCATTGTCGCCATGGTGCGCGGGGTGCGGCTTGGTTTGGCATTGTCGCCATGGTGCGCGCGGTATGCGGCACAGTTTGGCATTGTTGCCATGGTGCGCTGTATGCGGCTTGGTTTGGCATTGTTGCCATGGTGCGAAGTATGCGGCTTGGTTTGGCATTGTTGCCATGGTGCGCAGTATGCGGCTTGGTTTGGCATTGTTGCCATGGTGCACAGTATGCGGCTTGGTTTGGCATTGTTGCCATGGTGCGCGATATGCGGCTTGGTTTGGCATTGTTGCCATGGTGCGCGATGTGCGGCTTGGTTTTGGAATTAGGGTTACGTGTTTGAAAACCTAATCTGGTATTTTGAAAAAATACCCTTATTAATTATTTACACCTGAGTTAAATGCTCTTAGTTAATGTGTTGCGGGTAACACTAGGTCATGGGGTTTTACGATTTTACCCCTTGTCTAAAAACCACCATCAACATTAAGTCCCCCGCTTGCTCGGAAGGGGGCTTTGTTGCGAGGTAAGCATAAGATGGTGACAAACTATTAACAAAGAAACCGTAAAGAAAATTGAAGGAGGCTTGTCGACCTTTTATAAATAGGATTTGGAATCCTTGCCTCTGGTAGTTTTGCACAAATCGGGAGGCCGGCACAATTGGGCCGTGGGGCCGGTTGCAAGCTGTGGGCGGCGTTGGGGAAACCATGCGAGTGTGTCTAGGCGGTGGTGGGGCCGGCCATTGGGAGGCAAGTGGGGTGTGGAAGTCGTGCGTGCTTGCGGGCGTGACTTGGGAACCATGCGGCGTGCTAGGGCTGGCGAGACCGGCACAAGGTGGGGAAGCTGATTGTGCTAGGCATGGGCGAGACCCGGTATAAACAAGGAGGAGTAGGTGTTTCTACAAGATAGCAAAGTTTCCTTGTTTTGCCTTCCTTCACGCGTGCGGCTTCAATCAGGGCATTATCCATGCTAAAATCTGGAAGCGTTATGTCCCTCATTGCTTCCTTTCCTTTTTTAAGGTTCCGTATTCATACCCAACGTAATTGCATCATCTCCCTTGTTTGAGAAAGGGTTCTTCTCGTCGAGTTTCTCTCTTTGTCATGTCGCACGGAGACGAACCATCTTCTAACCAGCCAGGTTCTCCAGGTGAAGGCGCGAGGTCTGACTCTGACAGGAGCATCCCAACAAAGGTTATTCGGGTTAAGAAAATCATACCGGTATGTTTTTTTCTTCTTTGTCCCAACAAAGGTTATTCGGGTTAAGAAAATCATACCGGTATGTTTTCTTCTTCTTTGGTGGTCCGACGTACGCTTTACCTCTTGTTTGATGAATGGAAAATTTTCCTTTCGTGCAGAGATATCCCGTTGGAGCATGCGTTCATCGTTATCGACGAGGATGACCTAGTCGTTCCCCTCCCTTCAAATCTAACCTTGTTGATCATTGCGAGACTTGGAGAACGATGATTTAGGGATCACTTGTCATGAATACCCTTATGCAGGTTCGTCGTTTGGGACTCGTATGAGGTGTCTCTCCTCCAATTATCGGAATGTTGGCGGTTTCCTGGTGCGGAAAGAATTCGTGGTCCTTTATACGAGGATATGGAAGACATGTGGCCATATCGCTACCAGAAGCGCAGTGAAGTGATGTTCGTCCGCGTAGGTTTTCGTAGTGGACTATCTTTTGCCAATGATTGCTGAGATGGAGAATATGTCCATGCGTGCTGATGCAGAGTTAGCCATTCAAAGGTGGGAGAACATGGTGTCTACCTGTGAACCCTTGGAGTTTAATATCAGATGGTTGCGGCATCGTCTCAATATTGTGAAGGTCGCGTAGAGTGGTATTCTTTCTGGTGTGATTCCTGCCACAGAATCCATGATGGAAGAGGAGAAAGCTTTGGCCTTGGAGTCTCAGAGGATTGAAGTTTTGACTCGAGACTTGAAGAGTATGAATTTTTGATGTAGCATGTTGCAGGGAAGTGATTAGGCATAGTATGCCTTAAGCCACTTTCCGTTGGTGACTACCTCTAGCTTTCCCATCTTCTTTGATAATCTTGTAGTAACCACTGTCATACGCTTTAGTGATTATGTACGGACCTTCCCATTTGGGAGAAAACTTCGGTGCCGATGCATCTTCTTTGGATGTGTTTGGCGGTTTTTAGCACCCGCATCTCCTTCCTTAAAAACCATGGATTTTACATGGCATTTGTATGCCCGGAAATCCTATTTTTGTATGCTTGTGCATGTTCCTCCGCCTGGGATCTTCTGAGTCTATAGTATCTAGTTCTCGCGATTACTCAATTGAGGGGAGTGAAAGCATCTCACGCCGGTAGTCCCCATGCATAACCTACTTTCATTACATCGCCTTGAATCCCCCTCCACGGGATTTGATATAAGCCTATCGTACTCTTCCTGGATGTGACACCGGGATGGTCGAAATTACATGATGACATATTCGGATAGTGAAGGCTCGGGATCCTCCGCGGCCTCGTAAAGTGTTGAAGGCGTCTTCTGACGACAGAGGTGATGATATTCTTGCGTTGCACCCTTGAAGAGTAGAGGACCTCGTTGTGGGTACGACTTTTTGGTGGACTGTGTCTTCGGAGCTTTGACGGTGAAGGGATCCCGTGTATATCTTCCGTCCTCAAGTATGGTTTACGTGTTTCCATCTTTGTAGTAATTGCTGCTGCGGTGAGGCAGGATTGGCTGGATGCGTAAGCGAGCTAACTTTGCAGGAAGGAGTGGCGTTGAAGCGAACGTTGAAGCGAAGCCGCTGCTGGAGAACGCTGATGTGTAGCTACTTCTGGAGAGAACGTTGATGCGGAGCTACTTCTGGAGAGAATGTTGGAACGACGTCTTGCAACTTTCAGAGCCTTGACGGTTACCATTTTGAAGTCGGAGGCCGCGTCACGTTCTGTCAAACTCGACATCCCTCAAGAGAACAGAGGTTAGGAGTACCCAGTTTCATCTATCGATCGTACTTTCTAGGAGAGGTTGGGGTTTGGGAACGGCTTCCATAGCTGGAAGCGCCTTCTTTCCTGATGCAGTGCGGTTGAGGGGTGCAAATATGTCTTGACGCTACGCCTTGGAGAAACATAGAATCTCACATAACTGTTTCATCATAGACTGTACGACTTTGTGGGTGAAGTTCCCATTGTGCGGGTCCTGATGGGAGAAGGGTCTCTGTGAACTCAGGAGAGTTGTTGATTTCCCTTGCTTTCGATTTTTGAGAATTCTTTCCTGATCTTCATGTGTGACGAAATTGGATTTCTTATACCCTTCTACTGGGCGTCCAAGAGCAACGCGAGCCTCTTCATCTATAAACGCACGCCCTGGTGAAGTATCTTTTGTCTTTTCATCAAATCAACAATCTTTAAAAGAAGGTCGGCTTCTTCCGGATCTTCCAAAGTATCTTGCCCCGATGGTGGAGTAGCGTCTCTCGGTGACGGTTGAAGCGCCATGCTTGAAGAACCGTTGGGGTGGCGGAGCGGCTCCGGTTCGGTGATTGTAAGTGTATCGTGCGGAGATGATACGGTTTTGATCACGAAGTCTTTGGAGCCATGGCGCTGTTTTCGAAGGGTAAGGATGGTGCTGGAAGGGCGCAAGATGTTAGCGCTGGAAGGATGCAAACTGTTAGCACAGAGTGTGGTACTGCGGCTGGCATGCGCGTCCGGCATGTGTGCCTGGCATGTACGTCTGGTAAGCGTGTCTGGTAAGCGCGTCTGGCAAGCGCGTGTGGCAAGCGCTTCTGGCATGTGCGTCTGGCAAGCGCATCGGGTAAGTGCATCTGGGAAGCGCGCCTGGTGGATCGTCTTGGAATGGGCGATGACTTGGTGTGGACGCTGGTTAGGCATGGAAGAAGACCCTCTGCGAGTCGTGAGGCCAGGTGCAGGCGCCATTTTTGATCCCCGTACTTGGTTCCTTATCCGAGTCATGTGATGGTTGGTCGCTTAACGTGCTTGGCTAAGCATGAGGCGTTGTACACCGAGAATCTGGGAGAAGTACGGAAATATGGCCACAACCAAGAAAGTCACTAGTCGATTTGCGGTTAGCGTGTGGAAGAGGCTTTATCTTCCATCGAGGATATGCATGAGGTGATTTGGTCACACCGTTTCAAGACGTTATTGCCGATCGGGAGCACCATCGTGACATGTGTGTGAAAAGGAGTTCAACACTTCGTGGTTTTTCGAAGGCCTTGCTGAGATCCAAAAGTTGAAAGATGCAGCAATCGAAAGCCTTTCCGCCGAGGAGATTGCACGACGGGAGGTGGAACTCGAAAAGCTTTCAAGATGTTGACTATGAAGAGAGCGGCTCTTGAAGATGCAAAGTTGACATTCTCCAAGAAAAGCAGACTTCTGTTGGATGATTTTCCTTGAATGTTTCTCTGTTAAACTTTCATTTAGGTTCTTTTTTTTTTTTTTTTTTGAAAAGCATACTGGATGTCTGGTTCAAAGTTCGACCGGTTTTGATAGACAGCTGGTAGCTTTTGAGGATATTGGATTATTTCTGGGGTGAATGGTTTTGATAATATAACTCTGATTATGTTTTGTGAAAGGAATATTGCTTTTATGAAAGTGTGTGTGCTAGCAATAGGCACAAGACTCTGTAGTATGGTAGTTTTACTAAAAACCTAAAAACAGATCGTATATCTTGCCCAGTCTGAATTTACTCACTTCATAGGTTTTGCGAACACGCCCCTCTCCATGTAAAAGGCGGTTTTGCTGGTAGCATCGCCAGCAAGTCCCCAATCGCTGGTTGCATCTTCGGCGAGTTCCCAGTTTTCTTGTGTAGTCTTTACAACTGGTAACCGGGTTGTCTGGAAGTTGAGTCGGATGGAGTCGCCTTCCCCTACCATCTTGACATCTGGGTCGAAGAACGAGATCGACAATCTGATATTGTAGCCGATAGATCAATCCTCTCGCTGTGGTCGCCAAATGTTTATGGGTAAAAATCGTTTCTGCCGATTTCGGTAAATTCGATAGGTGAGTGAGAAACTGGTTCAAACCCTAAACAAATGTGCTGCACGTGAGCACTTTATAGATTCGAGAGATCAATCTGCATAAGTCCTACCTAAACCAAGAAATGGCCGTTCCGGACTTTCTTCGGTCACAAAGTGGAGGAGAAGGGTTGATTTGGGAAGGGAAGCAAAGAAAGGTGTTGAGACCAGAATAATTCTGGGAGAGTAGTATCTCGACTTGTATCAGAAAGTAGAAGCTTGGGAAGCTTGCAAGAGATGAAAGCTTTTGAGAGAGCTTGCAAAGTTGCCTTTCTGAGAGTGAAGTATTTTTCTCCTGACCGAGACTTGTTGTCTGGTGGAAATAGGTAAGACCTATTTATACAAGTCGAGATTGAAACGTACCCTGGCCTCATGAAGGAAGAGAGTAAAGGGTGAAATAATGGGAGGAGGTGGTAACCGCATGGTTTAATGGGTGAAAACGTTTTTCACCATTATTTCCTCTTTTATTTGACCGCTTTATTCCTTTTCACGCTTTCTTAATGTGAGCGTAGTGTACGCCGCATCTTGTGACCGCCAAACCAAACCCCCTAAAGAAGCATCCCCCAGTTTGTGTTGATGTCTCGAGTGTTGGTTGCATCTTGAGTGCAAGTGGCGCTGCTAGTGGCACGTGTGGCATGTGCCAATGGCATGTGCGGAATGCCTTGGTGGTAGGTTGCACGTTTGCAAGTTAGGCTACCAGCGTCTGTGTTTGGCATGTGCCAATGGCATGTGCGGAATACCTTTGTGGTAGGTTGCACGGTTTGCAAGTTAAGCTACTAGCGTCTGTGTTTGGCATGTGCCAATGGCATTTGCGGAATGCCTTGGTGGTAGGGTGCACGGTTTGCAAGTTAGGATACCAGCGTGTGTGTTTGGCAAGTGCCAATGGCATGTGCGGAATTCCTTGGTGGTAGGTTGCACGGTTTGCAAGTTAGGCTACCAGCGTGTGTGTTTGTCATGTGCCAATGGCATGTGCGGAATGCCTTGGTGGTAGGTTGCACGGTTTGCAAGTTAGGCTACCAGCGTGTGTGTTTGGCATGTGCCAATGGCATGTGCGGCCATGTTGACCTAGTTGCAAATCTTGCAAGCCTAGGGCGCTATATTTGGCGTGGGCCAAAGGCGTAGCGGCTTGGAAATATGGCTTGCGACACGTGTTGGCATGTGCCAATGGCACGTGCGGCCATGTTGACCTAGTTGCAAGTCTTGCAAGCCTAGGGCGCTATATTTGGCGTGGGCCAAAGGCATAGCGGCTTGGAAATATGGCTTGCGATACGTGTTGGCATGTGCCAATGACACGTACGGCCATGTTGACCTAGTTGCAAGTCTTGCAAGCCTAGGGCGCTATATTTGGCGTGGGCCAAAGGCATAGCGGCTTGGAAATATGGCTTGCGACACGTGTTGGCATGTGCCAATGGCACATGCGGCCATGTTGACCTAGTTGCAAGTCTTGCAAGCCTAGGGCGCTATATTTGGCGTGGGCCAAAGGCATAGCGGACTTGGAAATATGGCTTGTGATACGTGTTGGCATGTGCCAATGGCACGTACGGCCATGTTGACCTAGTTGCAAGTCTTGCAAGCCTAGGGCGCTATGTTTGGCGTGGGCCAAAGGCATAACGGCTTGGAAATATGACTTGCGATACGTGTTGGCATGTGCCAATGGGACGTACGGCCATGTTGACCTAGTTGCAAGTCTTGCAAGCCTAGGGCGCTATATCCGGCGTGGGCGAAAGGCATAGCGGCTTGGAAATATGGCTTGCGACACGTGTTGGCATGTGCCAATGGCACGTGCGGCCATGTTGACCTAGTTGCAAGTCTTGCAAACCTAGGGCGCTATATTTGGCGTGTGCCAAAGGCATAGCGGCTTGGAAATATGGCTTGCGACACGTGTTGGTATGTGCCAATGGCACGTGCGGCCATGTTGACCTAGTTGCAAGTCTTGCAAACCTAGGGCGCTATATTTGGTGTCGGCCAAAGCATAGCGGCTTGGAAATATGGCTTGCGACACGTGTTGGCATGTGCCAATGGCACGTGCGGCCATGTTGACCTAGTTGCAAGTCTTGCAAGCCTAGGGCGCTATATTTGGCGTGGGCCATAGGCATAGCGGCTTGGAAATATGGCTTGCGACACGTGTTGGCATGTGCCTATGGCACGTGCGGCCATGTTGACCCTAGTTGCAAGTCTTGCAAACCTAGGGCGCTATATTTGGCGTGGGCCAAAGGCATAGCGGCTTGGAAGTATGGCTTGCGACACGTGTTGGCATGTGCCAATGGCACGTGCGGCCATGTTGACCTAGTTACAAGTCTTGCAAACCTAGGGGGCTATATTTGGCGTGGGCCAAAGGCATAGCGGCTTGGAAATATGGCTTGCGATACGTGTTGGCATGTGCCAATGGCACGTACGGCCATGTTGACCTAGTTGCAAGTCTTGCAAGCCTAGGGCGCTATATCTGGCGTGGGCCAAAGGCATAGCGGCTTGGAAATATGGCTTGCGACACACGTTGGCATGTTCCAATGGCACGTGCGGCCATGTTGACCTAGTTGCAAGTCTTGCAAACCTAGGGCGCTATATTTGGCGTGGGCCAAAGGCATAGAAGCTTGGAAATATGGCTTGCGACACGTGTTGGTATGTGCCAATGGCACGTGCGGCCATGTTGACCTAGTTGCAAGTCTTGCAAACCTAGGGCGCTATATTTGGCGTGGGCCAAAGGCATAGCGGCTTGGAAATATGGCTTGCGACACGTGTTGGCATGTGCCAATGGCACGTGCGGCCATGTTGACCTAGTTGCAAGTCTTGCAATCCTAGGGCGCTATATTTGGCGTGGGCCAAAGGCATAGAGGCTTGGAAATATGGCTTGCGATACGTGTTGGCATGTGCCAATGGCACGTACGGCCATGTTGACCTAGTTGCAAGTCTTGCAAGCCTAGGGCGCTATATCTGGTGTGGGCCAAAGGCATAGCGGCTTGGAAATATGGCTTGCGACACGTGTTGGTATGTGCCAATGGCACGTGCGGCCATGTTGACCTAGTTGCAAGTCTTGCAAACCTAGGGCGCTATATTTGGCGTGGGCCAAAGGCATAGCGGCTTGGAAATATGGCTTGCGACACGTGTTGGCATGTGCCAATGGCACGTGCGGCCATGTTGACCTAGTTGCAAGTCTTGCAATCCTAGGGCGCTATATTTGGCGTGGGCCAAAGGCATAGCGGCTTGGAAATATGGCTTGCGACACGTGTTGGCATGTGCCAATGGCACGTGCGGCCATGTTGACCTAGTTGCAAGACTTGCAAGCCTAGGGCGCTATATTTGGCGTGGGCCAAAGGCATAGCGGCTTGTAAATATGGCTTGCGACACGTGTTGGCATGTGCCTATGGCACGTGCGGCCATGTTGACCTAGTTGCAAGTCTTGCAAGCCTAGGGCGCTATATTTGGCGTGGGCCAAAGGCATAGCGGCTTGGAAGTATGGCTTGCGACACGTGTTGGCATGTGCCAATGGCACGTGCGGCCATGTTGACCTAGTTGCAAGTCTTGCAAACCTAGGGCGCTATATTTGGCGTGGGCCAAAGGCATAGCGGCTTGGAAATATGGCTTGCGATACGTGTTGGCATGTGCCAATTGCACGTACGGCCATGTTGACCTAGTTGCAAGTCTTGCAAGCCTAGGGCGCTATATCTGGCGTGGGCCAAAGGCATAGCGGCTTGGAAATATGGCTTGCGACACGCGTTGGCATGTGCCAATGGCACGTGCGGCCATGTTGACCTAGTTGCAAGTCTTGCAAACCTAGGGCGCTATATTTGGCGTGGGCCAAAGGCATAGAAGCTTGGAAATATGGCTTGCGACACGTGTTGGTATGTGCCAATGGCACGTGCGGCCATGTTGACCTGGTTGCAAGTCTTGCAAACCTAGGGCGCTATATTTGGCGTGGGCCAAAGGCATAGCGGCTTGGAAATATGGCTTGCGACACGTGTTGGCATGTGCCAATGGCACGTGCGGCCATGTTGACCTAGTTGCAAGTCTTGCAAGCCTAGGGGCGCTATATTTGGCGTGGGCCAAAGGCATAGCGGCTTGGAAATTTGGCATTGATGCCATGGTGCGCGAGGGTGCGGATTGGTTTGGCATTGTTGCCATGGTGCGCGGTGCGGCTTGGTTTGGCATTGTCGCCATGGTGCCTGTGGTGCGGCTTGGTTTGGCATTGTCGCCATGGTGCGCAGAGATGCGGCTTGGTTTGGCATTGTTGCCATGGTGCGCGATATGCGGCTTGGTTTGGCATTGTTGCCATGGTGCGCAGATGCGGCTTGGTTTGGCATTGTTGCCATGGTGCGCAGATATGCGGCTTGGTTTGGCATTGTTGCCATGGTGCACGATATGCGGCTTGGTTTGGCATTGTTGCCATGGTGCGCGAGCAGCGGCTTGGTTTGGCATTGTTGCCATGGTGCGCAGTGTGCGGCTTGGTTTTGGAATTAGGGTTACAGGTGTTGAAAATCCTAATCTGGTATTTTGAAAAAATACCCCTATTAATTATTTACACCTGAGTTAAATGCTCTTAGTTAATGTGTTGCGGGTAACACTAGGTCATGGGGTTTTACAATTTTACCCCTTGTCTAAAAACCACCATCAACACAAACATAGACATTTTTCATAATAATTTGCAATATGAAATAATGTTTTTAAAACATATATTCCCAACATACACCCACTCTCCTTATTAACTTATGCAACAGAAACATAATCTCTAAAATAGTTCCCATATTGAAGTGTGCATAATTGACGATGGCTTGACAATTTTACGTGCACAACAGGGACTTCCTCAATATATCAGCATGTTATTCAGGCGATGAAAGGTCTTAGCCAGTTGTAGAAATTTACGTTTAGTCCCATAAATGTTGGGCTTTGGACAGTTTAGTCCTGTGCTCTCAGGCCTAGTACCCATCAATCCAAATTCCTAAATTCGACGTTTTAATCCTTTTCTGTACGGGTTGGTCCAAAATATTACCTATCAAGAAAAAGTTCAGTTTTTCATATTACCTAAATGACCTTTTGATTGCTGTCGATGTTTTTTAGAGAGAGAAAACAAACCAGTTGCAGAGAAATTAAATCTAGGTTTTCACATAATTTTAAGAAAACCCATTTCCCTTCATTTGCTTCAGTTACAATTGATGTTTAGAAATATGATCCAAATTGGGGAAGATAGCGTAACCAAATATACTAGCTCTTCTTGTTTTCTCATAATTTTCAACAATTTCATTGGAGATTTTGCAATAGTGAGCTCTTAAAGTGGTTTGTCGATCTTTTGATGGATAAATTAAGCAAAACGTAATTGTGAAGGAGATTGAGAAGACGCATTAAAAGGTATTTTATTCTCTCTAAAATCATACAACGGATTTTGATTTTTAATTCTTGTTCGTGATCATCAAAGAAGAATCTTCGTTTGATTTTTTTATTAAAACGAGATTAAAGTTATGATTGAGTATATGAAGTTTTAGGAAACTGAATTTGGGTGATTTTGATTTACTCTCGCTCTATCTCCTTACTTCCCTCCCTCCGTGCCTTTGTGACCGAAGCAAGTCTGGAACGGCCATTTCTTGGTTTATGCCGGACTTGTACAGATTGATCTCTCGAATCTATAAAGTGCTCACGTGCAGCACATTTGTTTAGGGTTTGAACCAGTTTCTCACTCACCTACCGAATTTACCGAAATCGGCAGAAACGATTTTTACCCATAAACAGTTTGATACACATATTACGATTTAACACGCATTTCGTGTCTCTGCAAACAAAAAGATGTCCAAAAAACCTGGAAAAAAAATTCTGGCTAGATAAGGAAATTAACTGTCCCGGTTTAAATCAGAAAAAGTTCGGGTTCTATTTTGCAAAAGCATAAACCATAAAATATTTTCATATCCCCCGGTTATTATAAAACAAACAACAGATACATGCAAGTAAGCATTACATAGGTAAGATTATCTTTTTTAGCAAGTCCATACTTATATATAGTCTCCGTTACTACACACACGATATGCAGGACACTGAGATTCGTGGTTACTTATATATTGGGGGACATATCCATCGATAATTTAATCAGAAGCGATGAGGTGAGAGTTCAAGTCTTCGATGACCTTTTGGAAAAAAGCTAGATAAGAAATAGGAACTGGAGAATCCTCATTAAGCTTCTCATAATCTATAGTCCACTTCACAATGCTTCCATGTCCATCAGCTTTTGGATTAACTACAAGTGTTGCGTCAAACTTCTTGTAATCATTCATCAAGTCTCCTCCAACTATCATATGATGTATCGTCCTTGTGTCATCATCATAGGTCGTTTTCTCCTTGCCAATCAGTGATTTACCCTCTGTATGCACACAAACATAAGATAACCGTAAATCAAATTTAAGCTCGTGCACCTACGTTACAAAGAAATAAAGAATATAAATAAGACAAGTTATGTGTATATTGATTAAGATGAATGCCTACCATGCTCATATCCCCATTCCTTGACACAACCGGAAGTAATTCCATGTCCCTCGACAACTTTGACGCTTGTGTAAAGATGAGGTACTGCTTTAGGAACGTCTTCATGGTGCTTAAATATTTTGTAATATTTGTCTGCGTTGCAGTGCACCTCCGATTCAGTCACAAGTTTCCCAACGAGACCTGAAATTCCATGAGGATGAGCCATTGGTGATCTAATTGTCGCCTAATTAAGCTAGCTAGATATCAAGCTGATGTTTTGAGTCTGATGCAATTGATCATATTTGAATGAATTTATATAGATCCAACCAGAATGTATTATGTGAAGAGTGATGACTCACGACTCAATAATGATCTGCATTTACTATTTTTGTCAACAATCATTTAACCTCATCTGTAAAGATGAAGAGATTTTGAGACAAGAAAATATTTTGTGAGATTTTTGTCATAGATTATTGACTTTTTAGCCACCAGCTAAATCTTAAGTGGGTATGCATCTTCTCAAAATGTGCTAAAACAAAGTTATACATGTCTCTGTACTGGAGTAAACCAATTTGGTAATGTTTGCTTTCTGGTTGCGGAAGAAAAAGAGTGGGTCTTTAATTTGTGCTTAATTTTCAAAAAGAAGAGAAGAAGATAACTTAAAAAATGAAAAATTTAGAGCAATTGGGTGGGAGTAGTTCAGTTTGGTGGGAGGTTACGCTTGAATAAGTAATGACTAGTAACAATACCCATATCATTCAATAATTTAGGCATAGTTTACCCCTTAAAGCCCGAGTACTACTAACAAGTAACAACAACCTAATTGCTGTTTTGTAAGCCGCAAACCCTACCTTAGCTAGGGAAGAAACAACGAAAAATCAAGTGGAAAGGAAAAATGAAGAGAAATCCCTCTGTTGTTAATCCAAACAGCATGTGAACCAGAATTTAAGACTAGGGGGGAAAAATCAAGTGGAAAGGAAAATGAAGAGAAATCCCTCTGTTGTTAATCCAAACAGCATGTGAACCAGAATTTAAGACTAGGGGGGCTTCGGAAAAAATTTATGTGCCCTAGTTAAAAAATACTACCTTCGTTTCTGGGAAAGTAACACTATTCCAAAAACGGTCTTTGCGATGCAAAAAAAAAAAAAAGGAAAAAAGGGAAGGTTACCTATTAAAAGAACATCCTAAGTCCTAGTAGAAAACTCTTATATCATGTTCCGTTTTGACACTTTTTAAGGGCTGACTAGTGTTTCTTATATATTTTTTGCAGCAGCTCCTAAAAACAATATATTGGGATTAATCTCACAGTATTAAGAATCATAATCAGTACAATTTTTTTTTAAAATAAATAAACCATAAATATTTCAATCTATAAAAGACATTTACATGGTAATTTTCAAGAAATAACAAGTACATCATAACATGAAACAAATACAAAAAGAAATGTAAAATGTAAATAAATCCTCAAGAGAAAAAGAAACCTAAAGGACCAGTATTACTCCACTTGAAGAGTGTTATTAGTTTGCAATTCATTGGTTTGGTCTATATTTGAGGGTTAGTGCTTTCACTGATAAGCATTATGTGCTGCATTTTAATATAACCTTTGCCCAAACATAGCGAAAGCCAAAAGAACAAAACAAAAACAAAAACAAAAAAAATGAAAAAAGAGGATGAAAACATTGTTGGGAAAATTGGCACTCGAGGGTAGCGGAACAGAAGATCACAAAGGGCAATTGGTAATTTAAACCAAACATGAGAAAAATAATAAGAGAGACAGAAGATAAAGAAACACATACACAACCACAACACAAAATATACGTGGATCACCTTTGCATGCTACATCCACAGCCAACACTATCAGAAAAACTTCCATTAAATCAAAGACCATTACATGCTCTTTCCGTAACTTAAGACGAGACCCAAAGAGTTAACAAGACATACCCAAGAACACCATCAAAGAAACCATAGAAACCAATTCTCTGACCATTCCTTGAACCAGCCTCATGTCTTCTCTTCTACACCTCCTTCACAGTTGCTAGTAACAGAGGAGAAACATGGAAATACTAGAAACTTGATTTAGGGCAGAGCCCTAAACCCAAAACACTAGAACACCAAAATCCTCTCTCTACAAGTTTTTCTCTCACACCGATATTGACCTTCACGGTAGCACTCGATCCTCCTTACCAAAGAGACCAAAACCTAAGCACAAGGATTTACCACTCTTCTAGGTTGGATGTTCTCTAAACCTCTAATTCTAATCCTTTATATAGAGAAACTAACTTGGCCCTTAAGAAGCCCTAACTTTGGGAACAAGTTTTCCTAACTTGGTTCTCAAGCTCCTAAACTTTAGGAATAAGTTTTCTCAAGATAGAGTTTAACCAAAAAGTCAAACTCAACCACCGGCTAAACCTACAATTCTCCACCTCGGATCATGTTTTTAAGCATGAGATGATTAAACAAAGAATCACCTACATCCGGTCACACCATTTTTATATACCAAAAGAATTAATCTGAAGCTCATACCTGAAGTTTTATCTTCATATAGAACCATCTCTTCGACCATAATACCATGACGTTGATAAAAGTCTTCAAACCATCTTCTACATGAAGAACACTTGTGAAACTGGCCAGGCTTCACAAACACCATGAAAATCTTTTACCACCATCAATGAATCCCCGCATAGACTCCATCATTGATCACCAAGAGAACCATCCAGAAGAATCACCGATAGCTCCACCTAATCAGTAAGTTAACAACATATTGAACTCTAACATCAAAAGGAAGAATTAACTTCATTATCATACTCCAAAGACATGTCATGATTACCGTGTATCTGAAACGATCCATCAGACATCTACATTGTGATTAACATGTTTAATCCTCTAAGCGATTCCCAAAGCCATCAACAATCTGACATACTTTTTACCACCATCACACGCAACATACTCGCTTCGTAATATATATACAGTGTGAATGCCCATTTTACCATGGTACATGCTTTCGAATCGGGTACATTGTTGATATTACGTGCAATTCATCAAGAATACTTTAACATAGACTTAAGAACATAAATCTATAACATCTCGTGCATAACTACGAAGCGTTGCTGGAGTTGCTTCTACATGAGACCTCGTAGCCCCATCATTTATTCAAACTTTGTAGCCCATTGTTTATAGTGTATGATTACTAACACTCTTTCAAAAAGTATGTATGTATTCCACCTCATTCATCCTTATTTTGCATCCCATAACATATCTAAAAAGTTTTACGAAGAACATACACCACTACCAAGTCGAACCTTCCCGATTTGTAAATCACATCACAAATCCATCTTTATGTAAACATCAGTTGAAACATTATCTTCAAAAATATTTCTCCACCCGAACAATAAACTATCATGCAATTCCAGGTTCAATCACACCTGCCCGTCCAAGGGCTCTAATACCAATTGTTGGTAAAACAAGCACTCGAGGGCAGCAGAAACATGATCACAAAGGGAAATTTGTGATTTGAACCAAACATGAGGGAAATAATAAGAGAGACAGTAGATAAAGAAACAAATACACATGCCACAACACAAAATATACATGGTTCACCTTTACATGCTGCATCCACGGCCAATACCACCAGAAAAACTTCCATTTAATCAAAGACCATTACATGCTCTTTCTGCAACTTAAGACAAGACCCAAAGAGTTAACAAGACATACCCTAAAACACTATCAAAGAAACCATAAAAAACAATTCTCAAACCATTCCTTGAACCAGCCTCATGTCTTCTCTTCTACACCTCCTTCACAGTTACTAGTAACAGAAGAGAAATATGGAAACACTAGAAACTTGGTTTAGGGAAGAGCCCTAAACCCAAAACACTAAAACACCAAAATCCTCACTCTACAAGTTTTTCTCTCACACCGATATTGACCTTCACAGTAGCACTCGATCCTCCCTACCAAAGAGACCTAAACCCTAAGCACAAGGATTTGCCACTCTTCTAAGTTGGATGTTCTCTAAACCTCTAATTCCAATCCTTTATATAGAGAAACTAACTTGGCCCTTAAGAATCCCTAACTTTGGGAACAAGTTTTCCTAACTTATAAAATTTAGGAATAAGTATTCTCAAAATACAGTTTAACCAAAAAGTCAAACTCTTGACCACCGGCTAAACCTACAAACCTTATAAACCCATAAGAAAATGTTTTAGGTCTAACGGTAAGTCGAGGGAGAGTGGAATAAGCGATATTAAAAGTTGTAGCAGTCACATTCAATCAAATATGTGATGGGAACCGATAAAAAAAAATGTCATGTGAACCGCGCTCTCTTAAAATGTGAATCTATTATTTGAGTTCAATGGAGCTTGCCGCAGGCTTACTTTTACAATACTCCCTTCGTTCTTAAATAATAGGCTGGTTTCTATAAATAAATATTTCAAAAAAATAGGTTGGTTTCCTAATTGGGTAAGTCAAATGTAACTTTAATTTTCTAGGACATCTTTTCTCTTAATTTCTTTTGATGACAAATGTCATGGTGACCATTTCATTTTACTTCTTTTGCTGACAAGTGTCATGGGGACTATTTCACTTCACTTCTTTTATTGACAAGTATCATGAGGACCACTTGCAATGATTAGTTCTCTTAATTTCCTTAATTTTCTCAAAAAAACAAAACCAGCCTATTAAAAAAGAACGGAGGGAGTAAATCATAAGCCTTTTTCTTTCAAAAGAAAACTTCTTTACTGGCAAATAATGAGAAATTCATAGATAGTCGAAACAACCAACTGAATTTGACAATTCACTTATTCATATAACAAAAAAACAAACAAACAAAAAAAAAAACGTTCAGTATAAGACCTTCGTGATAAAGTCGAAAATAGATTTTTGGCATGTCCAGGCTTAACTATAGTTTTCTTTACCACACACACACCGTACGCAGTACACTGCGATTCACGGTTGATATACATATACCGGTGAACATGCATATATATCCATCGATAATTTAACCAGAAGCGCAGAGGTAAGAGTCCAAGCCTTCAATCACCCGAGAGAACAGAGTTACATATTGAAAAGGAACTGGAGAATCCTTATTAATCAATTCATAATCCACAGTCCAGCTCACAATGCTTCCATAACCAATAGGCCTAACCTTAACCATAAGCGTTCCGTTAAACCTCTTGTAAACATTCATCAAGTCTCCTTCTATAACGCTGTGGCATATCGTTCTTGCTTCATCGTTGTACGTCGTAGACTCCTTGACACACAGTTCTTTGCCGTCTGGATGCACACAAACACAAATATCACTGTAAGGTAAAATTAAGCTGAGAGATATGAAGATATCTAAGAATATAAATAGACAATTTTTGTATTGATGTAGATGTATTCATACCACAATGATATCCCCATTCCTTGACACAACCGGAAGTAGTTCCATCTCCGTCAACAACTTTCACATACCTGAAAATATGAGGTATCGCTTTTGGAACGTCTACATGCTCCTTATATACTTTGTAAAACCAATAGGCGTCGCAGTCAACATGTGATTCAGTCGTAAGTTTCCCAGCTAGAATTGAATTAGCATAAGAATGAGCCATTACTGATTGTTGCCTTAGCGCTGAATATTTGGATGATTCTTTTTGTAATGAAAATTGCTGTTAGCTGAATGAGTTTATATAGGAACAACCAGCAAGTACAGGAATGAATTGATTAATCGATGGTGAAGGCCCCGTAACGAACAGCCTTAGGACAACAATCATTCAACATTTCAACTCATCAACTGTATCCGGAAAGAATAAGAGTTTTCTTGAGATATTACTTATTATAAAGTGAGTTAACTTGGAACCACTGGTACTGTGATTTGATAAGATACTAGGCTAAAATAATCAAATGAGATACTAGGCTCTCAAAAATCAAATGTAGGGTGAGTCTAAGATTTTGATAGGTAGATCAAAAGTAAGAAGGATATCATTGGTTCCAAAGAATATTAAAATTAGTCGGCGGTAAATAAAAAAAAAAAAAAAAATCGCATACCAAAATAAAATGGAATACATATCTAACCTGGTTCGGTTGGAATGACCTACGTCCACGACAGAAACTCATTCGATGAATTTGACTCTTTACATTTACATTCAACTCTTATACAATAGAGTTTGTAAAACCTAGGAGATAATACACAAATCTTATCCTTATATAATAGAGTACTTATGTGTTTCACTTTTGTTGCTGAATTGATGGATCGCGATCAAGAAGAAGGGAAATGGAACATGAGTAAGTTGCAACTCTGCTTCCAAACAGAAGTGGTGGAAATGGTCAGTAAAATAAGCATCTTTAAGGATATAGAGGATCAACTGATTTGGAAGTTGGAGGCTAAGGGTAAGTTCACTACTAAATCCCTTTATAACCAAATTGTTATACAACATGAAAGAGAAACCTGGAGAAACATATAGAATTTGAACACAATGCCAAGAATAAAAACGTTTCTATGGAAATGTCTCCACCAAATCTTTCCGCTCAATGAAAGAATTGGAAGAATTGTTCCAAACATAAACAAGTTATGCCCAATGTGTGAACAACAGAAGGAAACTCTAAACCAGATTTTTATGTTTTGTGAATTTACCTTAAACATTTTCAATAGCGTTGGCTTTAATACTGACTTTGTTTTCAAAAGTCAGGTGCTTTTCTTGGAATGGGTCAACAACTGGTTTACTAGAGCCGATACCAAGGAGAGGGGAATCCTCAACTGGCCAGAGACAATGGTCACTATAATGTGGGGGTTTGGAAAACTAGATGTGATCTAGTGTTTAGGAAAGACAAACCAAATGTAGCTAGAACCAAGTATAGTATCACTACCTTAGTTAAAAATAATGATAGATGCATTAGGTATTACACAAGGAGGAGGAGATTACCATCTCTAACTCGGACTACATGATAAACCCACCCATTCTAATAGTGAAAGTTAATGTTGCTGTGATTTGTGATTTGGCCAACAATATTTATGGCATTTCTCTGACTACTTCTGACCATATAGGGGCTATCTCAGGAGCGAAGTGTGTCCATGCAGCAGGAAATGGCCGAGAAGAGTTAGAAGGCCAGGCGGCTTCACAGACGATCAAGTGGGCACGAGATTTGAACATTCAGATGGTCCAAATCGAGGGTGATGACTTGAAAGTTCTTGAAGCTACTCGGAAAGAAGTTAACAAGTTTACAAAAGCTCCAATCAGGTTGCAGGAAGGATACAACTTAAACTTTTGCTTGTGTATGAAGTGTATCAAAACTCTTATTATGATTCCTACTTTTGAAAATAGTGTTGCGAGGAATCTAGTTATTGTTAGTTTGTCGGAAGGTCTGTCTAGTAGCTGGGATGGCATTTCTTTTTTGAACTTTATGAACCAAAGTCAGCGCATGCAAGATTATTATCAGGTCTCTATATAATTTCAGGGGTCGCCCTGTTTTCTTATTAAAAAAAAAAAAAAACTTGGTAATTCATTAATCTTTGGATAGTTGTTTACATAATTGGGTCGACCGACCGGAGGGCACGAAGGGAGGGAGTCCCTTTTATGGCAACTTTATTGTAAAATAAAGCCTAACACAAATGTGCAATTTTATAAAAAGATTGGAAATGGTTATTATTATAAAGAAACGAAAATAATCCTCCATTTAAGTCCAAATTTTTTAACTCTTTATATATCCTATTTTTTCAGGGGTGTAATTGGCAAGAAAAATAGAAATTAACACATCTAAAAATACGTGCCTTGGAATTTAAAAAAAATATTATTTCATTGGAAAGATTTTAAAGAGATCTACACAATGATTAAAAACAACAATATTAAATTTAGAGTTTTAAAAAAAATTTCAGAGGTGTTTATCCTTTTAGGCACAATCTAACATGAAATGGATGTATAACGCGTTATGCAATTAGCGTTTTAACATGAACTTTGTACCGCACACATCACTTAGATAGGCTCTCGAAAGTCACGACGGAGGGAGGGGGTGGCTAAGGTGTGCTATAGCCCACCCAAAACTTAGTAAAACTGATTTTGACCATTGAAATTGCCCAAAAAAAAGTTTTAGCCCAGGCATTAATAGTCCATTAGTCCATACTACTATCATCGAAATTCGTACAACTTCCTTGGATTTTTTCTTCTTTCGTTTCTGGTTGGTGCAGGTAACAAGGTCTACAATCTATACTCTCTACCGCCATAAGATCATCTCTACTTAATAACTTAATTTATCTATTTAGTTATTTCATTTTACATTTAGAGATGCGCAAAGGACCCAACTTGGTTGGTACTATCATTCTTGTGTAATGTCCATACTTCACCATATGGCAACCAGAGTTTGTAGCTCATCATGATGTGATTCCAACAACATTTCAAAACTCGAAGTTGTAAATGATGAAACAGTACGTAGTGCCCTTAGTAAATTATCCAATAGTACGTTAAAACTCGGAACTTGGAGGGACATGTGAGCAAGGCAACCGTGGAGATGCCAACACAATGCCGCAAACAGTTATGTTACTGTATATATTTTTACCGCAGGTCCGAAATTGAGCGTTAAAGAAATAGCCCACCCGGACATGAATTCCTGGCTCCGTCGCTGATTAGCGGTGTTTTGTTTTTCTTCGGTCGGCCCTCCCCATCGTGGCAGCTGTGTTCTAGTTATCTGTCTATATAATTTGTGGAAAAGTCAACCCTCGAGCAGCAGCTGATAAACACGTAAGTGCTACATTTTATACCCATATTTATATTAGCTAGCAATCGATTTTATGGCTAATAAAATTATTTTGAGTCATTTGTAGGAAATACAAGCAAGTTCAATTACCCGGAGAATAAGTGGCTAAATCTGAAACTAAATGGCGTGTTGCAGCAAAATTCACCAAATGTGGTTGACCTCGGTATTTCTATATATCAAAGAACCACTCAAGTTAGTCATGGCAAATGGAGAGGAGCTTAACGGTTGCGACTATGGGCTGCCAAATCAACAACTTATGTACTGGTACCTCTAAACCATTATATGGCCAGAGAGATGATTGAATGAGTCAAAGGATATTCCTTGCTCAAATATGTGCATTTCACCAGGAGTTTCAACGTCATCTGTCCAACCATCTCACCACTACTATCTATATATTCATGGAGTTGGTTGATCTTCGCAGAGTGCCAATTCGTGCACACTCCTTAACGAGTGTATATCTCACATTTTAATCTCTACCCTTGATTTAATTTAAGGAGTTATGTAACGAGGGTCGTGATTCTAAACATGGAGGGTAATGGGGCCATCCGTTAAATAATCAACCAATCAGAAGAGTATGTGAAATATACACTCGTTAGAGGAGTGTGAACAGATTTGGACTCATCTTCGCAACAGCAGTGATGGGAAAATCGTTTATGCTTTGTCGATCACAGTTGAATCGCAGTACATCTCCGTTAACTTACGATGGGAGCAGGTGCAAGGCCGAATTGATTCTCAGTGGAGAAGTGGTGGTATGAATCGATGGTTTAAATGGTCTGTATGGATGGGTATTATCTAGGATTTGTATTACATTAGAAGAGCTTACTGCCGGTGATTGTAGCCGTATTAGCCGTATTAATGGAAGGCACTGGTGGACCGGTGGTGTTGTTAGCTATTCGAGGAGCTGCCTCAGATAATTGCAGGCAGTGGTGGTCGTTGGCATAGAAAGATGGTGTTGTGCACTGTGTTAGAATACGGGCATCCAACTCAAAACCAATTGGCAATGAGTGGAGCGGCCCTAAGAGATTATAAAATGCAGGATCTTAGATAACCCAACAATGTTGGACTAATAATCTCAACTCGCCTCCCTCACGTGTAGCCTCGTTGGGTCTAACACGTGGACAATAAATCGAGTGATGGGAGTAAAGGTGCGGTCAAATAACTCGAGAATAGCCTACTCGATACCATGTTAGAATACGGGCATCCAACTCAAAACCAATTGGCAATGAGTGGAGAGGCCCTAAGAGATTATAAACTGAAGGATCTTAGATAACCTAACAATGTGGGACTAATAATCTCAAAGACACCGAATCGAGCTCGAGGAAAGACTCGGCAAAGACTGGGTTTAGTTCGACAGCAAACATGAACGATAGAGTTGGGGTTTTGTTGTGGAACTCGAATGGCTTTATTGGTTATGAACTGCTTGCTGTGATGGGAAGAATTTGAAGGATTGGAATCCAAGAACAATACAGAGTTTGTGGAGTTGCATTTGCTGAAGGAAATGGATCAATCTGAAAAGGAAAACCAATTTGAAATGATTGTGTTGCTGTCGTTCTTGGGTTTGGTCCGAAATGGTGATCCTCGTTGTGAGTCGTAGATGGACAAAGTGAAGGAAGGTGGTCGGGCCCCGCGATGAGAGTAATTGGATTGAGGAGATATTGGGCTATGAAACTGGTCGCGGTCAGTTAGACGTCAGTGAAGAATAAAGAATGGAGATGGAGAACGATGGTGCTGCTTCTGATGGCGTAAGTATCATGAGGCTGTTTCGATGGTGCGGTCGAGAAGAGTGGACGATGGGTTATTATCGAGTTGAAGGAGATCTTGGACGTGACTGAGATGTTTTTCTTCCACTACAGCAATAACATTTGAAATTAGAAGAAGATGTATTTATTGATTTCAATGGATGAATCGAATGCTGGCAGTGATGGGTTTTCATCCAAATGGAGTTCGATATGAGTATTGAAGTTATAGGCGTCTCTGATGTTTGTTGGGAATTCAAACAAACGTTGGGTGCAGCTAGTGGAGAGGTTGATTGAAGGTGTTAGAAGGCATGATTAGCTGGACTGGCTGAGCAATAGGGCAATCGGCGCAAGGCAGTGAAGGAAACTGTTGTGGATGATGAGTTTGTTTGAAAGAACGGTGTAACTACCGAAAATCCGATAGTTACACCCGATGAGATGATAATATCAAAAAGCCTAAGTTATGAGGATTAACTTTGACATTAATAATATTATACACCACTTGACGCTAGTATGACCTTTCTCAAATACTTTGTATTGAATATATGTAACTCTTACAATGATTACAAAGGTGTTGATTAGCTAATAATGGAAGAAACAAATCTTGGAATGAACTCTAATGGCTTTTCTCTTTTCTCTATGAGTGTTCTTGATTCTCTTACTTTACTAAATTCTTCTAGCAACCTGCCTCTGTCTTCATTATTTGAATCCTTTTATAGGAAAATACATCAGTAGAAGACAACTGATGATAACATGCAAAATCTCTGTGCTGATCTTATATCAGTTTGTCTCATTCGCCAGGCTCTGGAAAGGTGTCATCGTCTTCTCGCATTGCTACTTCTCACATGACTTGGTAAGTGTCGCCTTGCATCAATCGCGGGACTCCTCTTCGTATGTCTTCTTTGCCATCGCATGATTACTCTTCGCCAAATTTCTTTCCTCTTCGTGCTAATGGTGGTCTTAGTTGAGGCAAGATTATGGATTAGCTCTGTGCGATATTTCGCCCCTACAAACGGAAATGGAATTGAACTGGATAGCCGCGGGTTCAATGGCTGTGTAAGGGGAGTATTTGGCAGTTGTTATATGCTCGGTTAAGGTGTTGTGACATGCTAGTTGTGACCGGAGTTTTGGAAGGATTTGAAATTTAGAAGTTGCATTTTGTTTATTGGACTGGGCCTAGGCCACCTGCTAGGTCTTAGTTGGATTTCTCCGAAGTACCTATCTACAATATAAAGCACAGTTTGTTTCTGAGTGGTGGCCAGGATTTATTCTGGGCAAAGATAAATCTACGGTCGTGGTTGTGCAGACCACACCCTACAAGTCGCACACGTGGTGGTCATTCCAATATTATGAATTAAAAATGAATACTCAAGTCAAGATATGGAATTTCAAAAATTATAACGGGGAGGTTCGAACTCATGACCTATTGTGTCAAAAGAGTGGCCTCTAACCATTGTTCCACCTTGGTTGGAATTGATAGAAAAGATAAATCAACTTAAATAAGTGATGTGTCTAGAGAAGTGATGTGTCTAGAGAGAAGATAAATCTATGGTTATGGTTTGTTCAACTTAAATATTAATTAGTATAAGTATTTTATTAATTGATGTCTCATTAATTTCTCATGATAAATGATTTATTAATTTTACATCATAAATATCCCTTAATTAATATTAATACATTTGACAAAAATTATTTCAATAGATATTAGTAGTGGTGGTGGTAGTAAAGGAAGAAGTAAGTGGTGGAAGCGGTGGAAGGTGTTACTAAGTGCTGGAGGCGGTAACATTAGTTTTGGTGGAAGAAATAGTGGCGCTGGATGGTTTTAATGGCGGTAGTATTGGTTTTTTCTTTTTGAATCAAAAATAATAATTTTTTTTACATGACGGGTAACATTGTATTGTGAAAAGTATAGTTGGTTGTTTTTGACACGATCAAAAAAGGCGGATAACAAATACTTTTGGGATGATACCAAATCATATAAGACAAAATGGTTGTTTTTGGTACCACTACTATCTTTGGTAACCGTTCAGTACGCATGATTTTCAAGATTAACAAAAAACATATAGTTGAATAAATTAATTGACGGCCTAGGTTTGTTAAATCTAAACTTTATACATGACGTGTGGGGATTAAAAGTTATAAGTGTGCCCAATATTCTACGAGGGATGGAAAACGGTGGTGGTGGAGAAAGAAGTGATATCTCGTGGTTTGTGGTACCGGCCGGTTTTGATGAGTAGTAATTGACTATGTTAATTATGTGTCACTACAAAAGGATAACACTATAAATTAGAAATGTGGTTGATCGTCTTAATGCTAATATAAACTCGGTTAAAATACATGAAAATTAAGAAGAAGAAAAAACATTTGGATGTCACGTTATATAATAAATAACACTAAAAACTACATATTTAGTATCAAGGTTTCTCCGTCGAATAGATAAATCTAAGGTTGTATTGAGATCCCATAAGCAGAGGGCGAGTTGGTCTTGGATTTACGAATGATAATGAATATAATGAAACGCTCCTCTCGGTTTCTCCAATGAAAACCAAACCTTCTAAAAAAATAATCAATCAAACAACACTTAGATGGAACGCATCACCACCAAAGGTAAACTTCTCTGAATTGCTACATATCCAAAGGAAATTTCTGATTAATTTGGTGATTTCGTCCTATCGTAGTTTTTAACGAGGCATGCAATTAAATCTCTAATAGTGATTTTAAAGATATTTAATAATCACAAAATTCTCTTATAAGTTTTTTTTATGCAAGTATTGATTTAACTTGGGTTCTTTTATATTTTTGTTTTAAGTTGATGACTTTTTAATTTGAATACATGTTTGGTTAACAAACTTTGATACATATAGGGTATTTTCTTTGTAGAACTCGATGTTACTCTCTCATTTTTCCCGTTAGCACTTTGTTTCGATCCCGTATTTGTAGACATTATTTGACTAATGTTGGGGGTATTTGTTTAATCTCTAGGCCGATTAAACCCAATGTGTGTTGTATACATTGAAGGCGATGTGTTTGTGTCGGCTCTACCTTGAAACTAATAATTTTTCTCCTAAGGTTAGTTGAATTTATGTAGATACAAATATCAATATGACTATGCTCTTTAAAACTCCAAATTACTTGAGTAACACTAGATGTGAGAACGTCATTCATGCACTACTTAGCATAGTTGGTGTGAAATCTTTTTATCCACGAATTTCTTCAATTTTATGTTATCAATATGATTGAGAAAGAATCTTACACATGTTTTGATTTACTATTATAAGTTTATTTTTTCAACTCACATGTGTATATCTCAAATTTCTTCCAATAGCCAAGGGTTCTTCATTTTATAACTCTCACATTTGCAAAAATAAATAAATAGTGTTTATCTCGTAGTATGGAAAATATTATGGGTTTTTGCTTCACTCCTTAGAGCCTTAGTTATCAATAATTTCGGAACAAATGTATTCATAAACATCATGGAGTTGGATTGGCGTTTAGGTATATGTACTGTCAGATGAAATATTCTTTTTGAAGTTTGAAATTAGTATGATGGAACAATAAATGGGGAAAAATTTTATTTACTTTATTTTTTATTTTATTTTCATGTTGGCTCAACATTATTACTCCGCCCCGGATAATAAATTGGAATAACATGCTTAAGTAAAAATAAAAAGATCAGGTAATCCATTTTGTTTCCCAAAACCTATTTGAATATCAAAATAATTACTCATGAATAAAATGAAGCAAGAGGAATGTGAACAATATCGTATTAGAGACAAAACATCCCGTGCCGTTACGGCACGGGTTAAGATCTAGTATAAATACAAAACAGAGTTTCGATAAAGGGGGAGGCCGGCCACTGATACGATGAGTAGAAGAACATTGTTGCGGCCGCGGACTGAGAAGAGAAGACGTTGAACTGCTCATAAGGAGGGGAGAAAGACTGATCTTATCGTGGTGACGGCGCAATTATTATTGATTATCTTTCTTATCTCTTGATTATTATTTTTATAGGTTTTAATAAATCCATTTTTATGTATTGCTCAATTATATAACTAGGGTTCTATCGTTGAAACTATATGGGGTATTAGGCTATTTTAAAGAGATATTTTTTAAAAGGGTCGTAATTTTATGGTCTAATTAGGGTCTGGGTCGTAGAACATGTCGTTGATGCGTTAGGGTCGTAGACTAAAGTTGACTGTCCAACTTGTTTACTGAAATACCCTTATAAAATAGGCATATGACATTAATATCCTAACCCAAGTTAAATGGTTAACCATAGCAACTAAGACATTTCATCAAAGATTGAAAATATCGAATACTTAAACTGTCAAATGCTAGTCAATTGACAGTCAATGTCTTTTGTCAATAGATGAATGTCAACTAATGGTTTCTAACGGTCTTTGGTTATTCTACGGCCCTAATACATCAACGAGATGTTTTACGACCCAGACCCTAATTAGACGATAAACTTACGACCCTTTTACAAATATCTTTATTTTAAATTGAATGATATAGAAAAAGACCATTAATTATGAATATATTGTTTAGTGATTTATTGAAAAAATGTATCGTTGCTTCACCGGTTTTAAAAACCTATGTGCGTAATTGATAGTTTTACAAATATGTTTGTCTTGTTATTTGATGATCCATGCTTCATTAAAATCTTTGATGGGTTATACCTAGAAAATCAAAATAATATTTGTGAATCTGTATTTAGTTTCGTATAACTTCCTCGCAAATGAAATTTGATGGTGCTTGCTTGGGTGTAGTCTTTTGATGTGACATGCTTAGGGTGTCCCAGCGATATTTGCGACTCTAATACATATAATAGGTGATGTCGATAGAACGGACAATAAACATATATTCATAATTATGTTTCATTTCCACCGCTCCTTGTGGGTTCGACTCGTACTTTCCTCTGTCTACTAGTTAGACACCGTGTGATTGTGGTTATAACATATAGGGTTTCTCGAAATCCTATCAGTAGCCAGTTTTTTATCCTCGAGCAGTAGTCAGTCCTCATATATCCCTTTCTTTTAGGCACGTATCACTAGGACTTTAGAGAACTCTAATTTTGGGAGTCCATACTCTGAAACCTTAATCAGCAGATCCTTGGTAAAGTAATGAATATCAAACTTGCCGGCCAAGCACAACCCAACTCATGAAATAACGTGCTCTTGTGCCGTGTTGTGCTGTGGTGGAGATAAATACGTGCCATGTTGTGTCGTGCTAGTAACATGTTGTGTTGTGCTGTGCCGTGCCGGAAAAATAAACATGTTGTGACGTGCCGTGCTGGGTCAGACACATTTATTTTATGTTAAAGTAAAAAAATTTCAGATATTTAGGTATTCTATGAGTTGGTATAAAAATTAGTTAATATAACGATGACCAAATGTCAAAAATTGGCTAGAATAAAGATTCTCTTGGGGAATATACATGAAATGTGATATATTTTGTAGGGTTTTATGCATATTATGAGGTGCTTTCTTAAAGTGTTGTGATGTGTTATGTGCTTATCCGTGTCGCGTGTTGTGTTGTTCCACTGTGCCAATTACACTACCCGGCACCGCCCACGAGACTTACATGCTAGGCCATGCTGGGTATATCACGTGCTATCTTGGGCTGCATTGAAGACGTGCTGGGATGGACTGTACTCGTGTTGACACGTCCCAATTTACACCTCTAGGCCTTACTATCGGTTTTTGGATCAAATCTCACGCCCTATATGATTCCGAGGTCTTACAGTTTAAGGTCATGAAAATCAACATCCCATTACTTTTAACACTGTAACAAAGAGACACACGAAAATTAAATTGCTCTAACAATTCAAAAGATGGCCATAGATAATTTATTCATATGCCTCAATTATTATTATGAACCAAAACACACATACATGCAAGCAACAACCTTAATTATGCTTCAAAAAAAAAAAACAACCTTAATTAGGTAGGGAACAGATTTTTTAGCAAGTCCATACTTATATATAGTCTCCGTTACTACACACACGATATGCAGGACACTGAGATTCGTGGTTACTTATATATTGGGGGACATATCCATCGATAATTTAATCAGAAGCGATGAGGTGAGAGTTCAAGTCTTCGATGACCTTTTGGAAGAAAGCTAGATAAGGAATAGGAACCGGAGAATCCTCATTAAGCTTCTCATAATCTATAGTCCACTTCACAATGCTTCCATGTCCATCAGCTTTTGGATTAACTACAAGTGTTGCATCGAACTTCTTGTAATCATTCATCAAGTCTCCTCCTACTGCCATATGATGAATGGTCCTTGTTTCATCGTCATAGGTTGTTTTCTCTTTGACAATCAGTGATTTACCCTCTGTATGCACAAAAAGAATAAAGAATCAATGATTTAAGCTCGAGCACGTACGATACAAAGAGATAAAGAATCAATGACTAATTAAGATAAATGTATAAATATATATACCATGCTCATAACCCCATTCCTTGACACAACCAGAAGTAATTCCATGTCCCTCGACAACTTTGACGCTTGTGTAAAGATGAGGTACTGCTTTCGGAACATCTTCATGGTGCTTAAATATTTTGTAATACTTGTCTGCGTTGCAATGAACCTCGGATTCAGTCACAAGTCTCCCAACGAGACCTGAAATAGTATGGTGATGAGCCATTGGTGATAGTTGTTCCTAATTGTTTCCTTGGCTAGATATTAAGCTGATGTTTTGAAACTGATGCAAGTGATCTTGTTATTTGAGTGAGTTTATATAGGTCCAACCAGAAACTACTGGAATTTAAAGGGTGATGACTCATGACTCAATAATGTGCTTTATTTAGTATTTTAAGCGACAATTATTTAACCTGATCTGTAAAGATGAAGAGATTTTCAGACAAGAAAAGATTTCGTGAGATTCTAGTTCCAAGTCGACCTTTAACCACTCCCACTAGCATTAATTGTGATGAGATACTTGCAGGTTCCAAATAGCCCTTTTGGAAACAAATCCCAGAGTGGTAATACAATTTGGTACACCCTATATACTACTTGGGTTCCAAAGGTGTCGGCCTCTGATTAAACCATCGGAAAATGCTTTCAAACCTAAAATGAATTATGTTTACAAAAGATTGATATCCAGAGATAGTCGATTGTATATGCATCAAAAATTCTGCCTTTCCCTTGAGCTAACTTAAACAACTACTCCCTCTGTCCCTAATTAGATGAGCTATTTGAGCTTTAGTTTTGTCCACAAATAGATGAGCTATTTCACTAATCAAGGTGATATTTCTAAGACTATCCTTTTAATTGATTATTCTTTCTATAAGAAATATGTATAATTTGATAGTCATGTTTATATTCGTTGCGTAGGTGTTTTAAAATGCTTTTCAACGGTATAAAGTTTATAAAAAACCGTGGTATAATTAAGAGATAAATCGTTTCTAAATTTTACTAATTATTGCCCATAAGGGTATAATTGTAACAAATACTTAAATATACTCCACTTTCCTCCTTGCTTTGTGCAAACTACAAGTAGCTCATCTAATTAGGGACGGAGGGAGTAATATTTTCCGAATGTTATAATACGTTTAAGGCTCAAAACCGTACCCCAAAACCTGAAGGATAGCCTTAGGACCATGGTGTTTTAATACAGTGGCCGGGTAAGTAAGAACTATTTACGTAGTAGATGGATTTTGTCTTAAAGCTTAATATGGCTGGGTAACTATTATTTGAGTAATCCAGAGAAGGTGGTTAAACTTCTTTTATCTAACACTCGCACTCTTTCAACCCTCATGTGAAGATACACTTTGGCGGTACATACCATTTTATATTAATCTGAATGAACAGATGACTACGTAATTCATAAAGCGCAGATTTAAACTTCTGGTTTCAAATATGAAAGCTAGATTATTATTATTATTTTGTAAGAGCAGAATCTCGTAACATTTATCTCTCGGCGAAGTTTTAAATAAAAGGTGTTTGCTAAGGCCATCGCAGAGTGTTAGAGAAGTGATGTAGCGAATGACGTCAGCCTAATCATAAGGAAAGTGTGAAGATTTTGCGAGATTGAAGTTAACTTTCCAAGAAAGCCCTTGTAAGCTTGCGAGAATGACGCAGACCAGATCCGAAAATAAAGGTTGGCTTAGCTGTCATCCACTATGTAATATCCTATATAAAGGACCAAACAGATTTGAGAAAGGGGAGAGATCTTTTTGAGAGACGGGTTGGAGAGAACAAATACGAGAGAGAAAGTCTAGAGCTATTCTGATTTCTTTGTACTCTTATTATTCTTGTAAGATTCTTCAGAAAAATAAATAAAATTTTGATAATTGATCGTGAAATTGGATTGGATCATTTTGTAATCTTGTAGGGGTGTAGTTGTAGGAAATCCTGCAACTACATATTTAATATATATATTTTTCTCTAATAGAAATATGAAAGTCAGGCTAGGATGATTTGACCGCAGCACCTAGGTTAACATTTGATCTCACTCTTGAAAGTCGGTGAAACCGAAACATGCTGATTTATCACAAAATTGGTCAATTAACCCAATAACTACAATTTCTGGGTGAAAAGGACATATAAAATTAGATATTGTTCAAATGGACGAGAATGTAAAAATAGTCAAGATGTAAACAGTTTCATCCTACCCATCTTCGAATACTTTTTTTTATTTTTAATTTACATCAGGATGCATTCAGTTCCATCCTCGCTATTTTTTAAGTTTAATACAGGATGAATCCAGTTTCATTCTTGCTATTTTCCTGGTGTCCATTTCACCCAAACTAATTTTTACTCAAATATTTGGACAAATAACCCATTTTCCGCTGATTTATTGATATATTAGGGAATTCTTCATCGTGAGGTACGTGACATGTATCCAAAAACGTAAATATTGTCAATTACTATGCACACATCGACATGAGGGGCCGGTTTCAAGAACTAGAAAAAAAATTTCCTCCCTTGCAGAAGATGAAGAGTGGGTCTATGTGCTTAATTTTTCAAAAAGCAAGAAGAAGCAGAAGAAGATAACTTAAAATATTTTAGTGCAGTTGGGTGGGAGTAGTTCAGTTTGCTGGGAGTTACGCTTGAATAAATATGGCCAGTACGTACAGCACCCATAATCATTGAATGTCGGTACATTTTCTTTGTATGAACTTGAAGTTGCGTAATGATTCACGAGTTGAAATGACTAGAAAGCATGTGGGGATGGATTCTTTTCCCCCCCCCCCCTTCTTCAAGGGTTTCAGTGTCCTCTATTTCATCTGATATTTTCTATAGGGTGGTAATTGTAATTGCTGATTGCGATTACTATTAGGATGGTATGTTCGATCACCAATGGAGCCAATTTAGCTGGGTGGGAGAGCTCAAGGGAGTAGGACTTCACTGTGTTGTATCTGAAAAACCTAAAAAACAGGAAAATCTTTCAAATTGGGATTGTTCTTGGAATTGGGCTTTTGAGGCCTGTATTACCAATCAAAACCCTAGCCATTGTTTTTTCAGCTGCCAACCTTAACCAGGAAACAAATAATTAAAGAAGTAAAAATGAAGAGAAACAAAGAAGGAAAAATGAAGAGATGTTGCATATCCGTTGTTTCCAAATGGTATGGAAGAAAAGAAGAAGAACGGGCACTATAATAAACAAGATGCAGTAGCTTGTTGCCACATGCTCATTTAATTGCCTAAAATTTTCAAGGGACATGACCGGCAATACTACGTGGTTCAGTGAATCAACTTCACCCACAAGTACCCAGTCTTGCATACTTGCATCAAAGTATGTATCTGCCTTCACTCTTAAGGCAATACGCAACGAAAGTCTTCCTTTTATTTCTCTCTAACTCTTTATGCCCCCATAAGCATAAGAGGTTTGCCATGCATCAAACCAATTGATCAAATCACAAAATCAGCAACATAATAAACACAAAGACATGACATAATTAACCCGTTTTATTGTATCAAAGGAAGATTACAAACTTCTGTCCAACCAATGGACAAAACAGGCCATCATCCTCTTGGTGATGCCTTATTCTCTCAAACAATGAGACTAACTCTCTTCTACATATCCTACTGATTTTCTAATGTCTCTACACTATTTATACAGTGGTTACAATAGCCAAAACAATGAACATACATGTGTCCCATAAGGTAGTTTCCATAACTACCTACATTGCTTTTCAACTGCTAACTTTTGTGTTGTCTAGAAAATTGATGCCACACCTGTTCTTGGTTTTTATAAACACTCCCACATGGTTATAAACTCCTTCTATAACCGTTCTACCTTGTATCGCGTCATTGGCATGCTTGTGAATCCAGAAACCAACTCCTAACCGTCACTTGAGTTGTATCGCACAACTATTACCCTTTACTGAGTTCGGCCTTGATCCAATGCTCAGCCATCTTGGCCCTGCATACTTCTTGCACTAATATAATGCACGGACAATCCTTGTGCTTCAATCATCAATGTCAATACCTTAAGCTCATTCTTGGTGCTCATGCGTCATATGCTTCACTTAGCCAATTTGCTTGACAATAGCAATGCCACTCTTGCATTGTTAGCTTGTTTGCACTGTTCAAGCTTTGGACATCCTTGAACTAATGGCATAGACCAACTCTTGGCCTATTCTACCTTCTTGTATCATCTTTGAGTTTGGGCCAACTCAATTCCATGGATATGCCTTAATGCGAACATCGCATGTTGCGTCTTGTCCCTTTGGCCATGTCTTGTCCTTCCCTCAATGAAGCTTCATTGTGTCGTCCAATAAGCTTCATTACTTAGCCAAATGTCCTTACAGTGTAGCGCCACCTTTGCGCTCCACTGGCCCTGCAGAATTTTGCAATTCTTAGCACTTGACAGTCTATGCAGTGTCGCGCAATAATTGTCGGACACTGACTTGGCCTGCAACACTGTGACGCGCAATCATTGCGCCAGTTGCCTGGCACGTTATATATACTTGTCCAGTAGGTGGTGGTGTACTTTTCTTATACTTGTTGGATTTTTAGTAGGAGGAGGTAGACAGGATCGTATATGCACTATGAATGGAATGGTTTGTTTTAGTGATGAAGGTAGATACCGTTTTTTGTTTATACAACATCCGCACTAGGGAAATAACACCACCTATAAAATAAGCAATCATATGACATTGTTTTTTTATGTCTTTGAATCCTTAATGGATTCCTTTATTTCTTCTTATTCTCTTCTGTTTTAACTTGACAGCTTTGAAAATTAATATAAGTTGTTTGTTTAGCAAAAAATAAAATGTCATGTTTGACACTTTTGGGGCATGAAGTTGGATTTGATCCTGCAACTGAGAAATACAAGGTGATTGCTTTGTAGGATTTATCTAGTTATAACCATGAGACTCATGTTGAAGCAAAGAATTGTCTCGTTTGGGAGGTCTTAACTGTAAGAAAATATTAATGGAAACAAATCAATCTCGTTATATTATTATTTTTGAAGCATATGTCACTAATTCATTTATTGGATGATACAAAACAAACCACACATTCATGCAATATGTATAAGGCCTTGATGATAAGGTCGAAGATAGATTCTTGGCAAGTCCACGCTTATATATAGTTTTTATTACCACACACGCACAATATGCAAAAATCATCCATAATTTAACCAGAAGCGCAGAGGTAAGAGTCTAAGCCTTCAATGACCCGAGCGAAGAGAGCTAGATAAGGAATAGGGATTGGAGAATCCTTATTAATCTTCTCATAATCCACAGTCCAACTCACAATGCTTCCATCACCACAAGGCTTTGGATTAACCACAAGAATTGCATAGAATTTCTTGTATTCATTTCCTAGGTCTCCTCCTACTACGCAGTGACATATCGTCCTTGTTTCATCGGTGTATGTCGTTTTCTCCTTGACAATCAGTTCCTTACCCTCTGGGTGCAAACACACATAAACATAATAAATTTAAGCTTACAATATGAAGAGAATGAGAATATTAATAAGACAATTTTTGTGTATTGGTAAAGATTGATTTATTTATGCATACCACAATGATAGCCCCATTCCTTGATACAACCGGAAGTAGTTCCATCTCCTCAACAACTTTCACGCACTTGTAAATATGCGGTATCGCTTTCGAACGTCTACATGCTGCTTAAATATTGTGTAAAAATCGTCAGCGCCGCAGTTAACATTTAATTCAGTCACAAGTTTCCCAGCTAGACCTGAAATACATGGAGTCTGATCAGCCATTGCTGATATTGATAGTAACTGATATTGAATGAAAATTGTTGCGCTTTAGCTAAATATTTGGATGATTGTGATTGTGATAAAAATTGATGTTAGCTGAGAGTGAGTTTATATAGAAACAACCAGAAACTACAAGAACGAATTGACTAAAAAACGGACATGACCGAATAATATCCCCCTTTAATAGCAACAAGGGATTGCAAAACTTAAGTAAATATAACCGTTGGATCTCCAAACTTTAAAATTCCACCGTTAGATTTCACAAATAGAATTCCGTGTGAAATATTGTTATTGTATGTAAGATCATTAGACTTCATATTTCTTTTCAGCCGTTAGATTTTAAAGAAGTGGTATAAAGAATGTTTACAGGGATATAAAAGTAAATGCACTTTTTATATATTAAAAAATCTCTTATAAAAGTAAATATGACCCGTCATCGTCGACGTGCAACGCACGTGCTCACTACTTGTGAACAGTAGTTTGGACAACAATCGTTCAACTCGTCAACTGTATCCGGAAAGAATAAGTGATTTAAGAAAAGATTTTTGTGAGATTGTACTTATGATTATAGTGATGAGTTTTAGTACTTTGATGAGATATACTAGGATAAAGTGATCCTAAAAGGAGAGACAAGGTAGATAAACTTTTTCATCAGACAGTCGTACTAAGAATAATCTCTTTCAAAACCCTCACGTGAAGATAGATACACTGCCGAATGTTATTGAGCTAGACTAGCCCTGTCGGTTTGATCGAGCTTTCTACGTCTAGCATCTTGGATTTTAAGCCTGTGGAGTTTTCTTTGATTGCTAAGCATTAGGTATAAAGAAATCAAAAAACCAACTTAAAATTCATCATTTTTGTTGTTTTCTTAGTTCTTGTTCCCTGATGAGTTGCGCTAGAGATGGAAATTGGGCGTAGCCAGCACGTTTATGACACACCACAACAAAACATGCTAAAATTCAAGCACAGAACAACACTTGATTGGCACAACACGAGCATAACACGTTAGCTTATTGTGTTGTGCTCGAAAAATAGGCACATCAGACGTTAAAACACGTGGCATAGCACAATATGGCATGAGAAGACAGCACGTCATAACATGCATAAAATACATTTCATGGCATGACACAAAACTGTCTTTATTTTAGCTAGTTTTTGACATTGTGTATTCGTTTTGCTGATTTATTTCTATAATAATATAACTAAATTATCTAAAAAATAATCCCTTCGGAAAAACATAAAACAAATATCTAAAAAATAATCCCTTCGGAAAAACATAAAACAAATGTGCTAGCACATCACATCACGATTACTCTTCTGAGACATGCCATTTAGCATAGCACATCACGTCTAAATCTCTGACACAACACATTAAGCACGTTACTTTTTGGATTGGGCTCTGCTGGGTTGGTACGATTTACACCTCTAAGTTGCGCAAATTTGAAAAAAATATCAGTACTTTATGGACGAAGGGAGTATATCAGAACACAAAAAATCGTCCGAAACTACACACGTCAGGGGGTCGAAATATTGTCAGAGACTGCATGAAAACATCAAAATCTAATATCCTACATCTACATTTTAGATCACTAACACCAAAACCCTCGAGATGAAAGAAGGAAGCATGATGAGAAAGAGCAATAACAATATCATATTGAAGAAGATGAAGAAGAAACAAAACAAACAAGATACAATAATTTGTACAGAGGCTACAAATGATACCCGAATATACTCGACTTGTCTGTACCCGCCCGAACCTGCCTGTATCCGTATGAACCCAGGCTATCATGGACCGCCCGGCCTGATCTGGTTAGCTTAAATGCGCATACTCGTGCTTTTCCTTAATTTAATAGCCTGGCCAGTCGGTGAATGCGCCTCCTATTTTGTCCCGTTGGTGGATACTCCTCCTATTTGTAGGGTGGTTGTGCGAAAACATGTGTTACCTTACGACGAATTGGTTGGTGAGGCAGTTAAACCCAATAAAATGATTAACCCTCTGTTGGAATATATGGCGTTATGATAATCACCGAGGAGACCGAGGTGACGGCCGTTATACACATACATTCAAGATACAGTATGTGCTTTGAAGACATAGAAGAACGAGTCTTTCGTAACTAGCTAAGTTAGTTTTACCTAGTCAAGATAGTTTGTTATCTTCTAGGATTCTTGTTTATCATATCAACAACCTATATATAAGAGTCGAAGTTGTAATTGTAAAATCATCTATGTGAGTTATTGAGATCAATAATATTATCACCCCGCGGGGTTTCATAGTGGACGTAGGCCATTAGTGCCAAACCACTCTAACATGCGTCTTCTCTATTTTCACTGATTTCATATACCATTCATAAATCTATGACCCTCACACTCTATTCATCGTGCAAAATGGCACAATCGTATTTACTAGAGGTGGTGCCGATATTGTCTAGGCAAGAGAAGGAAGCAAAGACCCCACATCATGGCGTGCACAAATTCTCAAATTCATGTGTCAATATTGTGAGGTATATTTGTATGGGCAAGTATCACGATGGAAAGGTCACTGTCAGATAGTAAAATATATATCTAAGCATATTATCACCATAAATATCCTGGCGAGATTGGGGTATACCCATTTTATTCTCATCCAAACTGGTGTGCTAAGCGGTGTCTAAGAGGTGTTAAAAGACCAAATTGACATTCCTGCCGATCAAAACATATTTCAAAATATTTCAAAATCTTTCTTCAAAACTCTAACTATACATGATGAAATAAAAAAAAAAAAAAAAAAAAAACACGAATCATAAGTCGGCATGGTATTTCTTTGTCGACCTTGCCGACTAAAATATAGTCGGCAGGGTATAAGGTTGAATACCGTGATGAATTTTTATCTCTGAAATTAGCAGTTACAGGGTCGTCACCGTATCCATCCCCATACCTTGCCGACTATATTTTAGTCGGCAGGTTATGAAATTAATACCTTGCCGACTAATCAAAAATCATATAATCGGCAGGGTAATTTTTTGTCGACCTTGCCGACTTTTCATACTTTCATTATCGAAAGTGTTGATTCCTTCTATAATCTTGAGTATAATGTCACTTAGCAGCTTTGCAATCCCCTTTGCAGAAATGTTTGGCTTGTGGGTTCATTTCTGTTAAAAAAGAAATGACAAATAAAAAAAAAAAATCCTCAAAAATCATAACACATAATCCATGAGTTTAATCCAAACAATACCTAGTTTAAGAATTTTAATTCAACTAATTAACTAACTAAATCAATTAACCTAAATACATTATTAGTGTTAATTAAGCAAGGCTAGATTAGGCATTTTGAAAATACATGGATAAGGGGTGTCCTCTTTTATTTCAAAATGACCTAGATTTTGTCTCATTAGGTATACCCTAATTAATCTAGCTATACCCTAATCTCGCCAGGATACATATCACGCTAAGTAGGAAAAAATTCTACCATTCTATGATCTTCATAGCTGAGAGCTGTCTTGTTACATAAGACAAGCATCTTTACGCCAAATTATTTCACAATTTTTTTTATTTTTTATTTTTTTTTGTACAGATCATAATGAGTCATCATTTTTTAATCAATTCATTTCAACACTTGGTTTTCTATATAAACTCACTAAACTAAAATCAATTTTGTCAAAACATTCTAGTGTAGTAGTAATCAAACTCAATTATCATCATCAATGGCTCATCACCATACCATCTCAGGTCTAGTTGGGAAACTGGTGACTGAATTGGAGGTAAACTGCAAAGCTGACAAATATTACACAATTTTTAAGCACCACGAAGACATTCCAGATGCAATACCTCACATTTACACAAGCGTCAAAGTTGTTGAGGGACATGGAATTACTTCTGGTTGTGTTAAGGAATGGGGTTATCTTCATGGTATATGCATATACGTATAAACTGACACACACAATAACCTGTTTGATTTATATTCTTATTATGTTTTTGTTTGTGCTTCCAGAGGGTAAAGAACTGATTGTCAAGGAAACAACAACATACACTGATGAAACAAGGACGATACATCACAGCGTAGTTGGAGGAGACTTGGCTAATGATTACAAGAAGTTTGATGCAACACTAGTAGTTAATTCAAAGCCTAGTGGTCATGGAAGCATTGTTAGTTGGACTATTGATTATGAGAAGATTAATGAGGATTCTCCAGTTCCTATTGCATATCTAGCATTGTTCCATCAAATCATTGAGGACCTGAACTCTCACCTTTGCGCTTCTGATTAAATTACCGTAATTGATGGCCAATTTCATTGGTTGGTGTGAGATGTTCGTGGGATAGCACTGCATGTACGCATATAAATAAGCCAGTACTTCTACTCAAGTCTTTGAATTGTTTTTGTGTGTGAACTGTTTGTAAAACACTCATAATGAGGTAGTCGTATATTAAGAGTGCAACTATATAAGAATATAATTTGTGTCCTTTCCTTACTGGATCATATCAAAATTCATGATTTAAAGACTCAAAGATGTTTTTTATAATGCTTTTGCTGCATCTGCATCCTCTTTAACACTTGGTTTTAACTTTTATCCATGGTGACTGCTGATTCTCTAGTGCTAATATTACATATGCGAGAACTAGTTACTTGTGTTCATGAAGCAATTCAAGCTGTTACAGGATGCTTATTAAACCTTGAGTACCATCTAGCCGTATTGGAAACCTAGCGGTGAAAGTAGTTTTCAGCCGTGACCCTGACAAGTGTGAAATAACAGACCGCTAACAACTGACTCGAAAAGAGAATCTTGCGATGAGAAAATACGTTTCTCCTCCTCTTCATCTTAATATTTCTTCGGGCAAACTTTATTTCCTTCCTAAAAAAACGTGAACGTTGATCGGATTGATGATGATTTTGTAATTTTTACAATTGGTAAGTTCCCACCAAGCACATTATTAAAGTAGGAAATACCATTTAGTCCTAGAAAAAATATAATTAAGTTAGTTTAGATCCTATTGACCAAGTCAATTATCTCTGCTTTGGTCATTTTTTTAAATATATATTATTGTTTGGTCATAAATATTTGGTCGTAGGATGCACAACACTTCACGCGAGATGACATCATCAATGATATCATAGTTTTTTAATATTGGTAGAACTGTCTATTTTTCTTCCTTTTTCTCTCTTAATAAAATTAAATAAATAAATACTTCAAAATGAAATATCTTTTGAACCACATGTCTAAAACTGATAAATTTTATATATTCGGAAAGCCCTTGACGAGAGCTTTCCAACGAATACCATTGTTGCTATATTTCTGAGCTTTTAATTTTTACCTTATTATTTAGCTTAAAATTAACTATAAAGTGAACTATTATACGAACAACTTTAATGAACTACCATACTAGCTAGTTCATTTAAAAAAGTGAATTGTTTAAAAAAAATAATCATGTAAGTTCATTCTACATAAGCGTCTAAAGAACTGGGAGATGATACTTTATGTTTTTTTAAGCGTCTAAAGAACTGTTTAGTTAGTAATGATGCTAGTAGTGGAATTGGTAGTTTTATTTTTCATAGACTAGGTATTGCTATTCAGAAAGGAGTTGGAGCCCAGCTTGTTGCTAGGTTACCAACCAAAAGTGTGTAATTTTCATATTATGTATAATATAACCTTCTACATAATGAACCGGTATAATGACCTAATACTATGAATTCATTCTACCACATGAAATACATTAGGAGTTCATTCAACAATATGAACACCTATCACGAGTTTATTCTACAATATGAACTACCATTTACGAGTTCATTTTATAATATGAACTACCATAATGAACACTTATTACAAGTTCATTCTACAATATCAACTACCATACTTAATTATCAATTCATTTTACAACATGAATTATCAATCCTACAATATGAACAACCATTATGAGTTCATTTGACAATAAAAAACATGTATCACGAGCTCATTCTACAACATGAACTATAATAATGAACTACCATTACGACTTCATTCTTCATAATGAACTACTTTTATGAGTTCAATCTACAAAACAAATTGCTAACATATAAGAGTTCATTCTACGAAATGAACAGCTAGAAGTAGAATGAACTATTATGTTCTAAAATAATGTTCATTATCGGAAATGAACTACTATTACACCAAAAAAATTAAAATTACAAACATAGCATAATGGGTATTCGTTGTCTAGATATCGTCGAGACCTTTCCGAATATATAAAATTTATTAATTTTCGACTTATATTTTGAGAGATATTTCATTTTTAAGTTTTTTTTATTTATTAAAGTTAAGAAGAGAGAGAAATTTGTGGAGGGAAAATAAAGAAGAGATAAAACAAAAAAAGAAATTTAGGATGGGGTTTGCTATTCAAAAGGGCTTGCGGCGCAGCTTGTTGCTCGCTTGCTTGCTATGTAAATGTCTAATCTTATTTTATTAAAAAATATAAATCCAATTCCTTATTTGATTCCACTTTTGAATAAAAAAAAAAAAAAACAAGTGAGAAAAGAGAAAAGAATAAAGAGGGTATTTTAGATATTCTAATATTTTTCAATAATTAAGGACCAAATGGAACTCCCTTTTTATTGGTGGACTAAACAAACATGAGACCACCTAAAAAAGGACTAAATGATATATTTCCCATTATTAAATTTGACATGCCTAGCCGATTTTCCGATTTTAACAATCGGTCAAGTGGACCTAGCTAATTAAGGGTTTTTATAAAAAGTGTGAACGTCTATAAGACCTAGTCTCTAAGTGTAAACGTGCCGGCCCAGCTCACGAATCACTTGCTTAGCGTGTTGTGTGTCATGTTGTACTGTGCCAGATTTTAGGACAGGTCGTGATGTGTCGTGCTAGAATGCGTGTTGTGTTGTGCTCTACCAGAAAAATAAATATATTGTGTCGTGTTGTTCTGTGCCGGACACGTTTTTTTTATGTTTCTTAATATAAATATTTTCCAAATATTTAGGTATTATATGTGTTTTCATGAAAATAAGTCAACATGACAATAATAAAACATCAATAATTTGCAAGAATAAAGGCTCTTTTATAAAATATACACAAAATGTGACGTATTGTCTATATTGTGTAGTATCTTCTACATATTATGACGTTCTTTCTTAACGTGTTGTGTTGTACTGTGCCGCGTGTTGTGCTGGGCTAATGTGTCGATTAGTCTAGCTTAATCTATCCCATGAAACTAACGTGTTGTGCTTTACTGGGCTAAGTCACATGCTAGGATCGGTTGTACATATTAAATGATTTTTTGGGCACTACTCAAAAATGGTGGGGGACTACTAAGTGATAAAATGTCTACCCTATAATTATAAGGGGTGTCCTAAAGTGTGGAAATGACTAACCTACCCTTAACCCATATATATTTAAGGGAATTTTGAAAAAGTACCCTCATAAAAAAATACACACTAAAAAACTGCCCCCGTTTTTTAACAATTTGTTAAAGTACCCTCACGTTAGTTTTTCCATCTAGTGTTAGTTAAGATTAATTTACTTTACATATTTGCCATTTACTTATTCCCACATTGATTTTATACATCATTTTTCATGTTCGTCGAGTCCGCTCAGATCGTTACACCGCTTTCAAAGTTCGTTACATCATTCCCCAAAAGGGTTCATCATTTCAAGTGTTTTGGGGTTTTTGGTTGGAAGAAAATCGACCTTCTACGACATTTTTTTAGGTTCGTCGAGCCCGGTTCAGGATCGTGACAACGCTCTCAGGTTCGTCGAGCCCGGTTCAGGATCGTGACACCGCTCTCAGGTTCGTCAGATCATTTACCCTCCCCTCCAAGGAGATGTAGTTCGGGGGTAAATAAGACTTTTAATTGGAAAGATAACTGCCACCTAGCACTTAACTGGAGGGAATTTTCCTTTTGAATAAAATGGGGTACTTTAACAAATTTCTAAAAAACGGGGGTACTTTTTTAGTGTAAAGTGAAGTGTAGGGGTACTTTATAAAAAAGCCCTATATTTAACCACCTCCTCCCATCACAATCACCTATATATATAAGAACCTCCTCCCATCATCACCGCCGCTCACCACCACCTACCACCACCGACCATCTCGAACCACCACCACAACCACCTCTATATATAACTTAATTTAAAACATTAACACATCAAAATCAAAATTATAACAAACCCATTAATTGTCATTCGTTTTTGGTTGAAAAAATGAGAACTAATCATCAAAATGAGTTGAAAATGGAAGTTGCAGAGAGAAGTTCGGCTAGGAAATATCTGAAAAACTTTTTCGAACTAGCCGAACTGAACTTTAATGGAGGTTTTTCTTTCAGAGAAAAGTTCGGTTACCTCGCAATTTTTTTTCCCAGCCAAACTTTTAGTTCGGTTACGTCGCAACTTTTTTCCTTATTCTCCTACCCGAACTTTTAGTTCGGTTACGTAGCAATTTTTTTCTCCTAACCGAACTTTTCTCTGAAAACCTATATATTGAGTTCGGTTTCGTCGATTTTTTTTCCCAAATTAATATGTGGTTCGGTTACATGCATGTAACCTTTGTTTTCCTAGCCGAATTTCTTTCTAAAAGCAAAACACTCCATTAAAGCTGAGTTCGACTACCTGTGTTTTCAGAACCATTAGCCGAACTACACTTGCAGATGAGTTCGGCTACCTGTTCTTCAGATGTCTTAGCCGAACTCTATTTCCATTGTCGAAATCACTTTATAAATTTTTCATTTTTTCGAAAGAGTTTGCCAATTCAAGCAACAATAACTAAATTTGAAGTATACCTAAGTACCCTAAACCCTCATTCCGAAATCGACCATCTACAAAAAAAAAAAAAAAAAAAAAAAAACTTCTCAAGAATTATTCTTTTAAAAACACCCAATTAATTAATCTAGCATCACTAATTAATCATTATACTAACTAATTTAATTATCAAGGGCAAGTTTGATATTAAAAAAAAAAACTTAGATAAGGGGTGACTCATTATTACTTCTAATATCCACCCAAAAAACAAAGAGTAATCCCCCACCATTTTTGAGTATTCCCCGAAAAACGGTTCTTTATATTAGCGTGTTGGGCTGTGCTCGTGCCCGCACAACCCAATTTACAGCCTTGTAACAAAACATTCTCCCACTCCAACATCTATCATTTTTAATTTCCTTTCTAGTGTACCAAAAAGGCCTAAATGTCAAATAATTGATTTGGTTCGTCACTTCGCGATTGTCCTGAGATCTTTAATTTTCTTCGATTTGTAATTGAGAAATCTTCTTTATTTCTTTGCGCAGCCACCTTAAACAATTCTAGTTTATGCTGTCACTATACCTTGAACAACATCCTATGACCGATTGTTGATATGCTGGCCCTATAATGGGGCTGCTTTCTTTTGACTATTAGATGTATGTTGTTTATCCTAGTATTCTATGATTGTTTGATTTAGACTACTCAAGAAAACTTTCCCCACTAAATATAGCTCCAATATTCGTTCTCATCCGAGATCACTTAGAGCATCTCCAACAGAAGGTAAAAAATCCTACGTGGATTTTTTAATTTAGTCCTTTTATTCATGGGGTCTAAACATAGAGTAAATATAGGACCTCATATCTAAAAAACCATCTCCAACGGTGAGAATTTTAACCCTTAGAATTAAAAGAAAATTAGTTAAAAACATGACGTGGAGGTGTAGATAACACTTTCTTGAACACCTTCATAATTAGTAATTGGTCCCTCCTAACTCGTAGGACCCTACTGTTGGAGATGCATTTATGCCAAACAGGGGTCTAAAATCCTACGTGTCACTAAAAATAAATAGATCCACCCTCTCTTGGAGATGCTCTTATGGGTTTTACTAATTAACAAATAAATAAATTAATTACATATTTGTTACATTTGTTAAAAGATTAGCAAAAATACAGGAACTATATTGAAATATGTACACCCAAAGCAAATGGGTACCCCGATTGGCAACCATGTTTAAACAGAATTATTCAGCCTCAATGCCATGGATCAAATGAGAATGAAACGCACATCAAAGAAAATAAATTCGGAATTATTGGTTTTGACAATATTTTTATCACAGTCTGTTATTATTACTTTATGTTCAATAAATTATCGGGAATATATTTGTGGATTGAAAATTGACATTAGACCGGGCTCAAAAGGTGATATACATACATATGGTAGATAAACCAGGGAATTATGCTGAGGTTATAATAAAAATCCAACTCATATTGAGTCATCATTTTTAATGAATTGATCAATTCACACTCGGGTTTTCTATATAACTCATTTAACTAAGATCAATTTCATCAAAAAAAATAAAGCTATATTGCAACATTAGTCATTATCAAATATCATATCAATGGCTGATCATCACCATACCATTTCAGGTCTGGTTGGGAAACTAGTGACTGAATTGGAGGTTAACTGCAACGCGGATGAATATTACAAGATTTTCAAGCACCACGAAGATCTGCCAAACGCAATACCTCATATTTACAGAGGCGTTAAAGCTGTTGAGGGAGATGGAATTACTTCTGGTTGTGTCAAAGAATGGCACTATATTATTGGTATGCTTCATAACATACCGATCAATACATCAAAATTGTCTGATTCATGTTCTTACTTTCTCTTCATAATGTGCGCTTAAAACTGATTACGGTTACATTAATGTGTTTGTATATATATGCAGAGGGAAAACCACTTACTTGCAAGGAGAGAACTACGTATGACGATGAAGCAAGGACGATACATCACAGTACAGTAGAAGGAGTATTGTTGGATGATTACAAGAAGTTTGACGCAACACTTGTTGTTAATCCAAAGGCTAACAACAATTTACAGGAGAAATATTTGGTAAGAAAAGTCCTTTTCAGAATCTGATAGTACTAACTACTAAGTAAAAACAGTGCATCAATTTACAGGAGAAATATTTGGTCTGAAAGTTTGGAAGTCGAAATCATCATAAAATATTCTATTGACGCCGTATTCTTCTTTATTTCTTATTAATCCACTCAAGTTTTGTAAATTTTTAGGAATATGCCTCCAGAGATTGTTAGGTGATAAGTCCAATATTTGGAATTCTGCAAGTGAATAATATCTTCAGACTTCAGGGACCGACCCTATTTGTTTGACCTTAAAGAAAGGATTTTAACGTGAAGACTGGTTGGCATATATACTACATCCAAATTTGTTTATTTGCTAAGTTAAGAACTTTTAAACTCAGACTCAAGCTTTCGGGGAATTCCATAGAAAATTAATTTTCGTTTAGCATTACGTACATATCATAGAACCAAAAACTAGCAGGAATCTCCTCACTCAACATTTTCAAGTCTAAAATCCACTTCACGATGCTTCCATGTCCATTAGCCTTTGGATCAACTACAAGCTTGCATCAAACTTTTTGTAATCATTGGACTAGCCTCCTCCTACTGCGCTATGATGTATTGTCCTTGTTTCATCATTATAAGTAGTTTTCTCCATGGAGATAAATGGTTCACCCTCTGATTGTGTTTGGCGAAGTATGTGCTAGAGCCATCATTGTTTCCGGAAATACCCAAGACCAATTCTTTGCAGGCGTTAATGCAAACCAAATGATAGCAGCAGGTATAAGACCCCAAACTACTTCACCTGATTGTGTAAGATGATTGTTTGGCCAAGTATGTGCTAGCGCCATCATTGTTTCTGGAAATACCGCAATTTGATAGTCATGTTTATATTCGTTCTGTAGGTGTTTTAAAATGTTTTCAACGGTATAAAGTTTATAAAAAACTGTGGTATAGTTTAAGAGATAAATCGTTTCTAAATTTTACTAATTATTGCCCATAAGGGTATAATTGTAAAAAAATACTTAAATATACTCCACTTTCCTCCTTGCCTTCAAATTTGTGCAAACTACAAGTAACTCATCTAATTAGGGACGGAGGGAGTATATTTTATCAATGTGTCAGCACCAACTTGGTGAACATGTACACATTATACGGTGGTGGAAAAAATGATGAAAACAAACAGTACGAGAATACTACTAAAAGTGCAGCATCTGCTAACCGCACTGTAAGTCGTCCTGGTGAATATTACTGGAGTGAATAAGAGACCTTCACACTGCCAGTTTCTATTTGGCGTGATTCAATTCGGCACATTCCAAGGACAGACTTGTTTATTATACAATCCTTAGACGATGATTTCTCATTTTATTTTTACAACTGGAAGACCAAGAGTATTAGTAGCAGCAAGATTGAGATAAGCGGTCTCTCCTCATGATTGAGAGGTAAAAATGAATTTGATTTCTATGTTTACACACCAAATTTTTTCCCCGTGAAATGATCATCCTGACAGTTTTTCAATGGGTTAGCTTTCTCTATAAATAAGGTTACCTTTAACAGGAGGGCAATGTTGCTTTTCAAGCCTCCTAGTTTCTTTCTCTTCTTATAATTTTCATCTGTATTGTCCGGTGGCTGGCTGCTTGTTGGCATGCTGGCCTTCTAATAAATCTTTCGTTACCTGGAGGAAAAAAAAAAAGAATCTTTTTGTTTTAGTTAAGACTGCACAGAGGATTTGTTCATTTATCATGCAAAAAACGGCACAATCTTGATAGCTCTCTCAACTAGTAGAATATATATATGGTACAATTCTTTGTTTCTCTAGGCAAGAGAGGCATTGAGACCCGCCAAGGCGTGCACGAAATCTCATATTTACGTGTTTGGAGATATATTTCTATGAGCATGTATCACGATGGAAAAGTCTCTATCAGATAACTGAAAGTCTTCCGCTCGAACCCCAATTGGTACCCCATAAGCAACCCAGATTTATTTCAGATATAGCAAGACGTATTCCATTTTCATTTTAATATAGATAAAAAGTTGCAAAACCCAAATTGGTACCCCATTAGCAACGTTGGAAAATCAATCTTAACATATCTGAATAGATTGCCACTAATTGATACGATGTATGTTGTTTCACCTAATTTTCCATCCTTGAACTGTTTTAATTTAGACTATTAGGTGCTCAAGTACAGTTCTCTTTCCTTCCAATACTCAGTTTTCTATATAAACTCAATAAACTAAGATCAATTTCATCAAAACAAGCCAGCTTCACATCATTCAAGAGTTCTAACAATCAATCTCATCAATTATCATCCATGGCTCATCACCATACTATTTCAGGTCTAGTTGGGAAACTAGTGACTGAATTGGAGGTTAACTGCGACGCAGACAAGTATTACAAAATATTTAAGCACCATGAAGATGTTCCAAAAGCAGTACCTCATCTGTACACAAGCGTCAAAGTTGTCGAGGGACATGGAATTACTTCTGGTTGTGTCAAGGAATGGGGTTATATTCATGGTATGCATGCATATACGTATAAATTGATACACTCAAGAAAATAAAAAATAAATACAGTCTGATTTATATCCTTATTATCACTTCAGATCCTACCTGCGCTTAAATCATGCTTAACGTACAACTATTATGTTTTTGTTGGTGCTTCCAGAGGGTAAAGAACTGATCGTCAAGGAAACAACAACATACAATGATGAAACAAGGATGATACATCATCGCGATATAGGAGGAGACATTATGAATGTTTACAAGAAGTTTGATGCAACCCTTGTAGTTAATCCAAAGCCTAGTGGTCATGGCAGCATTGTGAGTTGGACTATTGATTATGAGAAAATTAACGAGGATTCTCCTGTTCCTATTACATATCTAGCTTTCTTCCATAAGCTCATCGAGGACCTCAACTCTCACCTCTGCGCTTCTGATTAAGTTAACGATATCGATGGACAATTTCAGTTGTTGGTGTGACTGGTTTGGGTGTTAATATTGCAGTACACATATATCTGTACTGCACATATGCGTCCAGTGTTTTTCAGTATTGAGGGCCGGCATATAATAAATAAAGCCACTTCTACTCTCAAGTCTTTGAATTGTTTCCGTGTGAACTGGTTGCAAAATACTCATCATGAGCTATTTTATTGTATATAAGATTTTAAGAGTGCATTTAATTATATAAGAAAAAAGATTCAGAATCTGATTGTACCAACTAAAAACCGAAAATATGAATACTCAATTTACCGGCGCAAGACATGGTACGAACGTATAGAACTCATCATAGTAGACATGGTATGAAAAAATAGGACTACTTACATATAGTCCTCTATACTAAGCCACTCAAGAAAATTGAATTGGTTCTCTATGAATTGTTTGTAAAACTCTCACCACGATGCTTTTAAGTTTTTTAAGAGTGCTATGATATGGTGATTAGGCAGCGGTGTGGGTGTTCCCAAATTTGTTAGGTGGTAATAAGCTAATTCCAACAACTCCGGGCCAGTGTCTCCATAAAAAAATTCTCAGAAACCCATCTGCAAGGAGTTACCAAACTAGAGAGACCTGCAAAGAAAACCAATTCACATACTGGAGCTTCGATTCAGAAGATTGACGGGAACGTGCCATGAAAACCATGATAAGAGAAAGACTCACTTCAGAGTTTGATCTGGCCGTAGCAAAGGTACAAAGAACAACTAAACCGCCGATATACCTCACTTTAAAAACAATTAAAGCTAACGCATTAGCCTACAAAATTACTATGAGTTGTTTTGCGAAGTCTTGAATGTAAGACAGCATTCGTGGAGACGGATCAACGTACCACCACATATTACACCCCGAAATCTGGTAACTTCTATTTATGTGAGTGGTTCCATATATTGGTTGCATATTTCCGGTGAAAATGAAAGGTATTATATTCTCAAGTTTAATGTTGCTAGTGAAACATTTAGCATAATCGATACACATTCTGATTTCAATCCACATGCTTATTATTTTGGGCTAATGGAAGTAGAGGGTCTACTTGCTAATACTTTATCAATGTGTCAGCACCAACTTGGTGAACATGTACAAATTATACGGTGGTGGAAAAATGATGAAAACAAACAGAACCAGAATACTACTAAAAGTGCAGTATCTACTACTCGGATTGTCAATCATACTGGTGAATATTATTGGAGTGCTAAGAGATCTTCACACCGCCAGTTACTATTCGGCGTGATTCACCGGCACATTCCAAGGTCAGACTTGTTCCTTGGACAATCCTTAAACGATGATTTTTCATTCTACTTTTACAACTGGAAGACAAAGAGTATCAGTAGCAGCGAGATTGAGATAATTAAGCAGTCTCTCCTCATCATTGAACGGTAATAATGAAAAAGTTCCGCCTTGTGAATTTGATTTCTATGTTTACACACAAAATCCTGACAGTTCTTCAGTGGTCTAGATACTCCTCATGTATGTCCATATCTCTATTAATAAGGCTATTGTTAACAGGAGGGCAATGTTGCTTTTTAAGCCTCCCTAGTCTTTTCTGTTTTGGGTCCTCCTGTTTGCTTTTCTTCTTGTAATTTTCGTCTGTATTGTGCGGTGGCTGGCTGCATTTTGGCATGCTTGCCTTCTTTAATAAATCTTTCTTTACCGTCTGTATGGTACAATTCTTAGTTTCTCTAGGCAAGAGAAGCATGTGGAAGCAAATTTGATACCCAGATCAAGGCGTGCACAAATTTATCTTGTATGGGCATGTATGATACATGAAAAGGTGCTAGGCGCTGGGCTTGGTGCCTCGCCTTGCCTAGCGCCTTTTACAACATAGCATGTATCTCGATGGAAATGTCTCTATCAGATAACTGAAAGTCTTCCGGTCCAACCCCAATATAGCAGGACATATTCCATTTTAATTTTAACATAAATAAAAAATTGCGAAAAACAAATTGTTACCGCATTAGCAAGGTTGGAAAATCAATCTTAATATATCCAAATAGATAGATTGTGACTACTGATACGATGTATGTTGTTTCAACTACTCTTCCATCCTTGAACTGTTTTGATTTAGACTACTCGGTGCTCAGGTACAGTTCTCATTCCTTCCAATACTCAGTTTTCTATATAAACTCATGAAACTAAGATCTGTTTCAACAAACAAGCTAGCATCATATCACTCAAGAGTAGTAACAATCAATATCATCAGTTTTCATCAATGGCTCATCACCATACCATCTCAGGTCTAGTTGGGAAACTAGTGACTGAATTGGAGGTTAACTGCGACGCTGACAAGTATTACAAAATTTTTAAGCACCATGAAGATGTTCCAAAAGCAGTACCTCATCTGTACACTAGCGTCAAGGTTGTCAAGGGACATGGAATTACTTCTGGTTGTGTCAAGGAATGGGGTTATATTCATGGTATACATATACGTACAAGTTGATATACACAAAAAAAAAAACGTCTGATTTATATTCTTATTATCACTTCAAATTGTGCGCTTAAAACTTGCTTAACATGTAACTATTATGTTTTTGTTTGTGCATCTAGAGGGAAAAGAACTGATTGTCAAGGAAACAACAACATACACTGATGAAACAAGGACGATACATCATAGGGTAGTTGGAGGAGACGTGACCAAGGATTACAAGAAGTTTGATGCAACTCTTGTAGTCAATCCAAAGCCTAGTGGCCATGGAAGCCTGGTGAGTTGGACTATTGATTATGAAAAAATTAACGAGGATTCTCCCGTTCCTATTTCATATCTATCTTTCTTCCATAAGCTCATCGAGGACTTGAACTCTCACCTCTGCGCTTCTGATTAAAGAATTATTGTTATCGATGGACAATTTCAGTTGTTGGTGTGAATGGTTTGTGTGTGTTAATAATGCAGTACGTATATATATCTACTGCACATATGCATCGAGTGCTTTTGGTTATTGAGGGCCGGCATATAAATAAAGCCACTCCTACTCAAGTATTTTCATTTTTTGTGTGTGAACTGTTTGTAGCTATTCGTATATCAAGTATTTTAAGAGTGAAAATTATATAAGAAAAAGATTCAGAATCCGATAGTACTAAGTAAAAACCGTGCATCCATGTACTGAAAAAACTTTAACACAAAATTGCGGGTGCAATGTTAAGTAATTTGTTACGGCTACTCAATGAATGTACAGAGGAAAGATTTGGTTTGAACCATGCACTAATACTGAAAAACCAAAAAAAATCAGCACAAATTTGTTGGGGCATTTACGGCAGAAATATTTGGTGTGAAAGTATAGAACTCGAAATCATTGTAGTAGAAAAAATTGCCATTTCGTCTGACGAGAGCTCATTTAACTTAATCTGGTTATTGCTAAGACTCTTCCAGTCATAATAGCATAACAGAGATCATCATCATCTAAGGATCTTATAAGGAACAAGCCTGCAGTCCCTGTAACATGTCGAATTGTTAAATCTTTCTGATCAAATCTCCATGTGTAAGGAATTTCTTTCCATTTGTAAGGTGCCATTGGGATGGTCTCTTCAGTCCAATGGTTACAACATCCACCTGCAAGAGTACTAGTAGACACTTGACTGCTAATAATTCCCTCGTCTTGCTTCTGATTGTCACCAAACAGACACCTGCAAGAGTACTAGTATAGAAAAGACATGTTACAATTATCTCTACATAGCTAGAGTAGCATGAATGAGGCAGGTCATTCCTATTATTAAGAACTTGTAGAAGCCCCCTTTGTAGCCAACCTACCCATTTACCAAGCCACAACCGTTATCTTCCTTGCAAATATGTGAATACCTGAATTGTAACAACCTGAAAGCAGAAGTAATTCCACTCCTTGAAACAACCAGAAGTAATTCCCTCAACAGCTTTGACGCCCATGTAAATGTGAGGTATTGTGTTTGGAAGGTCTTCGTGATGTGCTTGAAAATTTTGTAATATTAGTCAGGGTTGCAGTTAACCTCCAATTCAGTGACTCTAGTTTCGCAACTAGTCCTGAAATGGTACGTTGATGATCAGCCATTGGAGATAATTGATATTGATTAATGCAGAATTGCAGATATTAAGCTAGCTTGTTTTGATGAAATTGATCTTAGTTGTTGAACGACCTTTCTAGCAAGCCTGAAATCATATTTTTACAAATTACAATACTCAGTTCAGAGTTCCATCTGGCCGGATTGATTTCACTTCGCCTTCTTTTTGATAAGAAAATCATAGATTGAGGAGAATTAACAAAAGATACATCGTTTTGACTATCTCTAAATGAGAAAGCCTTACAAAGAAACAAAATTAAGATTACAAACATAAAACAAAGAACAACTACACACCACCGTATACCTCAGTTTCAAATTCAGTTAAAGCTAGCGCATTAGCCTACAAAATGGCGCAACAGCTTGTAACCATTTTGGAGGTAAAAAAAACATCAACCAGTTTGATGAAATATTACATGATTTTAGAAGGAAATCATATATATTCTGTCTGTATCAGACACAAAAGGAAACTTCATTAACAAGACTACATGTTGAGGCTAGAAATTAGGCGTCTTTTCTTTGCAATTCTTTTAGAACGCACCGTCTTTGAGTCGTTATCGATAGGTTCTTCAACCAGAATTGCATCGTTTTGCACTGGAGCAGTGACAACTGACAAGTTTGTGTCACTGTTCAGAAGCAGCAAACCACCACCACATTTCTCATGAAATTTTTTTCTCCCCATGAGTAGGGGAGTAATCTTAGTTTCCAAGGCGGAAAGTTTCTGTTTTGCCAAGACCAACTGCTGCTCAGCGTCAGTCACTTCCGCCATTGCCTGATTCTGCTCCTTTAATGATTCCTCAAGCTTCTTCCCCTCTGAAAAAAATTTCTTAATGTCTTCAAAACGCTCACGAAGCCAACCAATGTTGAATTCAAGTTTCTCTGCTACTCTTATATTCTTCTCCCAATCATCAATCACTTCTTCAGAAACATCATTGAGAGGGCAGCCATTCATTGCCCCAATAACATCCATTAATTCAATCATAACCACTACTTGGGATTCATAAAAATCTGTAAGGACATTGTTAGAAGCAATGTGCCCATACTTCAACCAGATGGCTTCATACAATGATGAGTGTGTTTTCTGTACGCTGAACCCTCCAACGTCTTCAAAATCCTCATCCGGAATTTTTCCGCAGTGCTTACCTTCTTCATAGAGTTGGCCAGCACCTAGAAACTTACCTTGGTTTGTTGCACTAGAAAGTGCAACCTCAGCTACAGCTTCCACCACTACCTCTGTAAGATTACTTGTTTGCATTGACGCTGGAACTGGGCAGACATTTTCTGTGGGCATTTCAACTTCAGCAAGCACGCCAACACTCTGGTCTGACTCAATTGAGTTACCTGTGTGCGGCTGGACGCTGAGATCTCCTTCCATAAGTTACTTTTGTGGGCCTGAACGTCAAATTAGTAAATTAGAAATGGAAATGGGTCATGCATACCAAGGAAATTACCAAATTAACAGGATCAGTTGTTGCATTTTGGACCAGATGATGAAAAATTGGTCAGTATTGAGTATGATTTCTTGAATTTGGTATTATTGAAATGAACACCCAACTCAATTCTGGATATCACACATTACATCAGATTTCGTCATGGGTTTCAAGAATTGAATCTGTTGAATCCATTGATTGGATGCTCAAAACCATTGTAGCAACAATTTGGGTTCAGATGTAGCAAGTACAATTTGGGTTCTTTTTCCAAAACCCTCCAATTACAGATTTGAATAACCATTGTAGCTGTGACAAAAACTGGTTCCAAAATGCACTTCAAAATCCTAGAAACATGTCTATGGTGTGTTGATTAAGAGGGACTACAATATACATACAAAACGGATTCAAGCAAAAGACTGATTCATCATGTCATATCAAGAAATCATATCAAAAGAATGATCAGAATCGAAGTAGCAAATGGATTGAGAACTAACCTGTTTCCGCTACTTTCCAATGAAGCAAATCCCAACAGCAATGGCGGCTTAGTTCAAGTGTGTTTTGAGATCTAAAAGGGGAAGGAAGAAAAGGAATTGAAGAGAGAAAGCTTAGTTCTCATTCACTTCAATGACGGCTGGAGATAATTTAGGGCACCTTTATTTTAGGGTAAACTTATAAGATAAGGATTCTTAAGCGATCCAACGGTGGAGATATTCTTAAGATATTGGGAAACCCAAATTTGTCTTAAAGATTCGATTAGGATATATTGGGACCACCGAGGACATGGAACAAAATTAATTTTTGTCCTTGAGAGACCAAGTCGCGCGACAAAACGTCCGTCCGTCACTGAGCAACGGTGTTAAAGACGCGCGGCCAATGTTTTGAAGCACAATGGTTAGATTTAACGGCTTCCTTGAATTTTCTATAAATACTTACCATTTCACATTCCCTAAAAGGAATAAATTTATATATTCTGGAGCCAGATATTTAAATTCGGTTTTCAAAACGGTTATTAAATAATGGACCCGGAACCAGAGTCAGTACGAACATTAGATACCCATCGGGTTCTTATAGTTACTGGGTCTTATAAAATTTATTATTCCCTCTGTTTCAAAAATACCGTCATTTTCGTCACTGTGTCCAGCTTCATTGTATTTTTCAATGAACTCTTTATTATAGACTATAACTTTTTATATTCATAAATGCATATTAATGGGATCTAGTCTAAAATATTAAAGAAATTTGTACAATTAAGGAAACAAATATATCCTTCATTCCTTTTAAACCTGGCTAAATTAGGGCCTATGCCCGTTAATTTGGGCCTACACTACAGGACAATTTTTTTTTATTAAGAGACGAAACTACCAACTTACTCTTTATCAAATACTAATACTACAAATATGTCCACATTAAATCCTAATCATAAAATTAAAAATTAAAATCAAAATTATAAAACTCTAATCATAAAATTAAAAACCAAAACCAAAATCAAAATCATAAACCTAAAATCATAAAATTAAAAATTAAAATCAAAATTATTTACATCTCCACTTTAACTGATTCTTCTTCTCAATCTAATCTAGGTTTTAGTAACATGCAATCGCTCAAAAATTGAAAATTTTGAAATCAAACTTTTCCGGGTTTACTAGAATCGGTTAACGTTAATTTACATGTGATCCGATTGCAAATAGAAACGGTTTATGTTCATGCCCACAAAGACCGATTGTCCTGGATATGTTTTGTGGTTCGAGAAATTTGAACAGAATCGGTCAATGTTAATGTCCACATAACCCGATTGTCTACCATTTGAATTCATAACTGCATAGCCCATAATCGGATTACATTAGCACTTATAAAAACCGATTATTGATGTATAATGCTATAACCAGAATTTATATGTGTGTCGAGTAAACCGATTGTTGTAAGGAAATTTATGTATCTTTTTATTGTTAGAATCGGATTACATAAGCACTTTTATAAACCGATTCATGTTGTGCATTGTCAATAATTGGTTTTTATGTGTGTATCGTGTAAACCGATTCTGGTTATACCCAAATTGAAAATGAGTATGAGTATGTTTTTACACAATTTCAAAACGAGTATGATTTCATACTCGATCTCAAAATGAGTATAAATTTTTTTACGCGAACTGAAATCGAATATGAAATCATACTCATTTTCAGAGTATGATTGAAATTATGTTTGATTTTTTTTCTTTCCCATAATCAGTTTTTTGTATATTTGTAAAAACCGATTCTGGTTTTTTTTTTGTGAATTGAAAAAATCAACCCAGAATCGGTTTATGAGAGCACGAACATATACCGATTCTGGTTTAATTTTTTTCGAAAAATAGGAAAATAAAAAAAATTCACGTTTTGATGAAGAATCAAGATTAGTTAATTTTTAGTTTAATTTGATTAAACATCAATTTATCACCCGATTAACGCTAATTAATCAAGGGGTAAATTAGACATTTTTTAAAATAATTTGATAAGGGGTGGCTTTTTTTACTTTTCAATGACCTTTTTTGTCATATAGTCGTAGGCCCAAATTAATGGGCGTAGGCCCCAATTTAGCCATACTTTTAAAAGACAATATATTTGGCTCCAAGAATTAAATTCACTAAAGAGTTTATACTCCATACGTTCGATATCTTTTAATTTTCCTTTTTTGTTTCCTATTTACAATCCTGTTAACAATTTTAGGCAGTTTTTCTTACTTGCATTTTTCTTATTAAATAATTAAGGGTAGTCAAGTAAAGTATTATGGTCTCATTAATATTTTGACAAAGTCAAAGCGGACAGTATTTTTAAAATGGAGGGAATATATTTTTAGCTAAATCAATATCCGTCGAGTTAGAAAAATCTATATATTGTAGGTGAAATTTTGAAAACTGTTGGATAATTATCTTCGTTACCGATTCTCCAATAATACAACTCGTGTATCATCCACTGATCTGTTAAAACTCTTTGTAACATGTATTATGTTCCGTAATACTAGTAACAAAAACAAGAAAAGAAGGATAGAAAAAGATGATCAATCACAAAACTTAACCAAACTTACTTGGGTGTATTGAGGCGAGTAATCTCTTTGCTTAAGACATTTGATGCCCTGTATATAATGTTGTTACAGGTTTAGCGGCATATGTCTCCAACATTCAACAATACCTCGATGTTTTTCGTTGCACTTCGATAACAGCGAACGCGAATAGATATAGCATAAACTTTTCTTAACTCTTGAAGGCAACATGCAAACTCTAAAATTTCTAGTACTACTTTATTACTCTAAAACACTTCTTTTACAATAGAGAATGTGTGGAGTTTATATATGTTTAGAAGTGACTCTCGGAGAAGTCCTTTCATGAAGAGTCATATCCTTTGGGATAAGACACTACCTATTGAAAACCTTGCATTTTTAGGGGCGACCCCGAAAGAATTAGGGGCGACACTAAAAGACAAAAAAGGTCACCCAAACGTAAATCTAAGCTACCCCTTATCTTCGATTTTTCGAAATGGCCAATATGCCCTTATATAATCTAAATAGCCAACACCATAATCGGTAGGTAAACATACAATCGGTAGGTTAAAATGAAACTATACCTACCGATTATTGTGTAGATACTTCGGCTAATAATCCCTTTTATAATCGGTAGCTTATCCAACTCGTAAGACAACCGATTATAAGGAGCCCCGTATTCAACCATGGCCAAATTCCATAGGTTTTGAGGGGTGCAGGGCAACCATAACCGCTTAGGCTTGAGCCATGGATGTAGCCATAATCGTAAGCCTAATATGTTACATAAACTACCGATTATAGGTTGCCCCAAAATGAGTTTTTTCTAAAATCCTTCAGGTGATGAATTTTGAAATCTGCCATAATCGGTAAGGTATATAATTATATAACCCACCGATTATAACGAGCCCCAGATCCAACCTTTGCCATATTTCATAGGATGTGAGGGTACACAGCCAGCCGTAACCACTTGGTTCGCGCTTTGGATGCAGCGTTAATCGGAGTTAAATATATTACCCAACCATCCGATTATGGGTCGCCCCAAAATGAGTTTTTTCTAAAATCCTTCATGTGATGAATTTTGAAATATACCATAATCGGTAGTCTATCCAACTCAACAACCTACCGATTATAAGGAGCCCCGGATCGAACCCTTGCCAAATTCCATTGGTTCCGAGGGTACAGGGCCATGCATAACCATGTGGTTCGTGATTTGGATGTAGCCATAATCGTAAGCCAAATAGGTTCCACAACCTACGATTATAGGTTGCCCCAAATTTAGTTTTTTCTAAAATCCTTCATTTGATGAATTTTGAAATCTACTATAATCGGTAGTCTACTCAACTTAATAACCTACCGATTGTAAGGAGCCCCAGATCGAGCCCTTGCCAAATTCCATAGGTTTTGAGTGCACATAGCCAGGCATGACCATGTGGTTCGTGATTTGGATGCAAACATAATCTAAGTATAATAGGTTACCAAACCTACCGATTATTAGTTGCCCCAAAATGAGTTTTTTCAAAATCATTTTTTTGAAAATTTTGAAAGCTACCGTAATCGGGAGATATACTAACTTACATACCTACCGATTATTGGTTTTCCAAGATATCGCTACGCAAATTAGCCGCTATAGTTTAAACCAACTTTAAGAAATAGCCAATTGTAGTTTTTGGGAAAAAGAAAAAGAGTCGTTGGACCCTAAACCTATATAAAGAAACTCATATCTATCAACCCAATTGCACCAAACTCTTTCCTCTCTTGAGTTCTAATTTTGAAAACCAAAACATGGATATTGCTTTTGCCAAGAAGAAGATTGTGCTATTTATAGAGCGTGGGTTGTGGTAACTGCTCATGATCGTGTTCACAAGCTCCACAAACGGAATCCCAAGAGCAGTTATGGAACCGTATTCTAATGGTATTTGAGGCGTTAGATGGTAATCGACCAAGATCGTCCAATGACATTAAGATGAGAAAGGATGCGGTCGACAAGGAGATTGACAAACTTGAAGATGAAGAACAATTTGTTAGGGACGCTTTTTCTTGGTGGACGTATGAAAAACGAGTAAGTATCTTTATAACTCCGACTCACATTAACATAAGTTAGTACTAACTTGTTACTCATTCGTAATTTCAGAGAAATCTTGCTGATCGTCGGTATATGGACCTCTACGGGAAACGATTTGAACATGAAGGATGTTACAAGATCAAGAGGGACAATTTCTGTGGTGTTTGGACGTTATGATCTTTTTTAATACTTTTATGGTCAATTAGGAATATGGATTTAGGTGCTTTTGACGAAATTGTAAGGTTAAGGTCGTTTGAACTTTATGTAATGGATGTAATCGGAGAGTTATTAATACAAATTCTTTCTGATTATACATAAACGAAAGCTTATTTTGTTAAACAAACTACCGATTAACGTATTCGGTTATATTATGTGTCAACTTTCGTTCCGATTATGGTGTTATTTGGTTCCAGAAACATTGGTTATTTCACACAAAATAATCGAACACCAACAAAAACTAAACCTACCGATTAACTATATTCGGACGTCAAGGTGAAAAGTTAACTTCCGATTACGGTGTTGTTTGGTTACATAAACCATAGTTGTTTTTTTAGAATAATCGAAATTAGCAAAACCACAAACCTCCGATTAAAAATATTCGGTGGTCAAGGTGCTTAATTAATTTCCGATTATGGTGTTGTTTGGTTCTGAGAGAACAAAGTTTTTTTACATATAACAATTTCTAAGGAACATTACAAATAAATCTACCGATTATTGTTATTCGGAAGTGAAGGTGCACATTTTCCTTCCGATTGTGGTGTTGTTTGGATACGTAAGACAAGTTTTCTTTACACATGATAATCGGAGAGAAAAGTATATTAGCAATCCTCCGATTCCCGAGCAAATATTTTGCAAAATCCCTAATCGGTAGGTTAATAACGTATAACCCTACCGATTCTGGACTAAAAATGGAACATCCCCTTAATCGGTAGGTTAATATATAAACTTATCTTCCGATTGTGTTTCAAAATTCAACACTTTAAATGCATAAAATGTGTAAAATAACTATTCTTAATCCATAAACATAACGTAACAACTAATATTCCGACACAAACTTTGAAAACGACATAATCCGACATAATCCAACATAAACAAAGTTATCCATAAAGTTAACGAAAAACATCGAGAGTTTACAACATCGAAAGTTTACTTGTTCCTTTTTGCTTTGATTTTGCGACCTTTACCACTCTACGACTTGGACCAAGATCATCATGGGTTTCATCAACTTGAGTGCTTGATGAAGCCCGAGTTCTTTTGTTCACCTTGGTTGTAGGTTTCTTTTGCAATTTTTCCCCGAACTGAGATGCATACTCCTCATTGTCAACGTTATCAATCAACTGACGCTTTTCTCAACTCTTCCATCAACCACGCAAGGCATGCCGTGCCCCAAGAGTACTCATGCACTTTATCGAGAGGATCCAGAAGTTGTAAAAGGTTGGTGTCGACCCGATTGCCACTGGTATTGGGGAAAATGACACATCCCAATACACATAGGAGATATGCGGTGGGCGCGTGGTTGACTTGCTCGTCCGTTAAAGTTCCTTTCTCTTCTTTATCCTTGGTGCCCTTGAACATATCCATCGTAGTACCCATGTTGAACTGCTCTAGTTCTATACTTCACGCATCTTTTGAACTCGCTTGTTGATGTTTCTTCATCCCAACCCAAACACTTCTTAGTCGATCATAAAGATTCCTCCATTCCAACCGCTTAGTGAACTCGGCCCTAACACCCTTGCCATGGACGGGAGTTTAAGAATCTGCTCAACATCATCTCGGGTTATCGTCATCTCCCCAACCGGCATATGGAAGGTGTCGGTCTCAGGATAATGTCTCTCCACAAACGCCGATATAGCCACCCGGTCATGTTCCAACATTGAGTTCTCCGCAAAGATTGGCCAACCCCGAATTCGCAATAATGGTCCTTTCACATTCATCCTCCAAAGGCCAATCTAGCATTTTTTGGTGCGGCGGTCGCTTTGAGTAAACGAACCGCATCGGAATGATACTATTAAACACATGACAAGTTAAAAAATAAAATTAGAATAACCTAAAACTACAACCCTTAAGAGTATTACGGAGAAAAACATAATAAGTTAATAAAATGGATACGATCATTACCTCGATTTCATATATTTCTCGGCCCAGATTCTTTGTATCCAAATAATAATTGTCCTCCATCCTCCGTAAGCCCAAGGATTACACCTTCGGAATATCCTTCACCTTCGATTCATCTCGGACAAGGTGTTTCGCTTTCTTTCGAGGAGGATTTCTTTTTCGGCTTGTCCTACTTCTTCGGGTGCTTCTAGTTCAATTTCGGTTGTGATGGTGGAGCACTTGGTTGAACACCTTCTTGGATTGGTTGTGATTGAGAGGCACTTGGTTGAACACCTTCTTGGATTGGTTGTGATTGAGAGGCACTTGGTTGAACACCTTCTTGGATTGGTTGTGATTGAGAAGCACTTGGTTGAACACCCGATTGAACCTAGATTCTCGATTGAGGGGGCACTAGGTTGAACACTTCTTGGCTTGCTTGTTGAGTTCCAACTTGAGCACTTGAAGCGGCGTTAGCAGTCCTAGCTCTCCTTGCACTAGCTGTTAGGTTCTGACGCCTATCTTCCTTGCACTAGCCGAGACAATTGCATCTTGGATGTTTTTACCTCGCCTATCCTTAACAAAAAAAAAGTACAACAGGTTATGAAACTAAATATTCGGTTGGTTGATTTAACAAATTGCCTCCGATTACTATCAATCGTAAGTATCAGTTCACCTAAAGCTACCGAATACGTATAATCGGAAACAAAATAAAATTTTTGGTGTTCGAATATGTTTATCTACACACAATAATCGGAAGCTAAAGTTCAACATAACCCTCCGAATACAAATAGTCGAAAGGCATAAAAAAGTCCACCTACCGAATGCCACACAATCGGAAGCCTCACAAAACTAATGTCTACCGAATATGCGTCACTTTGTGTCTAGAAACTAATCAAGTTGGTAGCCTAAACAATCGAAAGAAATTAGAATATATCACCCGATTATTGCGTCTCTAATACTTGTTCTTCCCTAGTATATTCGGAAGGAAAAATCACAATTAGCTTCCGATTATGATCGATTTAGGCCTCGTAATGAAAAAACGCGTTATATAATCGGTAGGATACCTAAATTTTTACCACCCGAATATGACAAATTTTCTCGTGAAATGAAGAGTTCGACCACAATCGGAAGTTTATAACAATACCTAACCTATCGATTCGTAATAACCGAAAACCCTAAAATAAATAAACATGGATTCGTCCAATTGAAGCAATATAAACCAAATTAATGGTAGAATCTTACCTAATCGGCGCCATTTGAAGTTGCCTCGAGAGTTTGGCTATCGCATCGCCTACTTCATCGTCTTCGTGTTCTTCGGGTTCATGAGTTAAAACCTCTTTATTACGGGCATGCAATCCAATATTCGGATCCTCACCGCGCACTACGTTTTTGGTTCGAGCTTTCTTACGTTCCGCTTTCTTTCATCTTTATAGAGAATAATCGACGATGATTCGATTCGACGATGAACGATGTATAGCGAGGAGAGGGGAGAGTTTTCCTCTCTGCAATCGGAAGGAAAGAGGAGAAGAGGAGTTGAAGTTGAAGTTGAAAAGAAAATGAAATGAATTTGAATTTAGGTCGACTTTGGTTTTATCTGTCAAACGGTTGTTAATCGGTAGGTAATACCACCTAATTATCTACCGATTATTGGAAGCCCCAAATTGAGCATTGGCCAAATTCCCTAGGTTCTGAGGGGTGCAGAGCCGACCATAACCATGTGGTTCGTGATTTGGATTTAGCCATAATTGGAAGTCAAATAGGTTACCCAACCTCCCGATTATAGGTTGCCCCAAAATGAGTTTTTTCGAAAATCCTTCATTGTATGAAATTTGAAATCTACCATAATCGGTAGGCATTGTTACTTTTACAATCCGATTATGGGAATCCCTAAATCGGTAGCTTACACATTTTTTTATTCGTCCGATTATATAGGAGCCCCAAATTTCACCAATGCAAAATTCAAAAGATTTCTTATTTTTATACTTTAACAATCGGTAGTCTCGTGAGGTTATTTCCCTTCCGATTTTTATAGAAGCCAGATGCGAGTTTGGCACAAAATCGATAATAATCAGTAGTATAATATAGTTACTAAGCTTCCGATTTTGGTATAACAATCGGGCACAAAATAGCTTCCGATTGTGTAAGGGCATTAACGTATTCTCCGCGTTTTTGGACATCCCTTAACGGTGTATATGGGTTGGGAATAAAAAAATCGCCCCTAATTCTTTCGGGGTCGCCCCTAAAAGTGCGAGGATTGAAAACGATTAAGTGAGTGGACACATCCATTCACACTTTATAACTAACTCATATTTCTATTCAAAATTCCAACAAAAACAAAAAGACAACTACCTGGAGAGCCACTGGTAATACACATTGTGGGACCCAAAAACTTATTGGTTCATAACAACTCTACCCGTTGGGTAGCAATATAAGTAATGCAACAATTTTAGGGAACGGAACCATACCCGATTAATCCGGGGTTGACTCGATTTCGGGTAATCCGATATCCGTTGGCAACCCAACATTCGCAAATCATCTCCAAAAAAATTAAAATCAAAATTTCTCACAAAGATGGCACCATATTTGCGGTAAAGTTTATCGTAAGCTTCGCTAGAGTTGGTGGTCCAAAATATTTAAGGGTTAAAGATAATTTAGTTTTAGAATTTTAAGTATTTTTCTACAATTGATGTTATGAATGATGCACAACAACAGGGTACAACCTTCTGCCATTTTCTTTTAAATGGCGGCTGGAATTTTGTCAGTGACAAGTTTATACTCTCTTATAAGATGTTATGGAATATTTCAAGATCAGAGTTAAAATCTTTCTCCATATAACTAGTCCACCAAAGATCACGATGGGTTTTCTCGATTACCATGAAATGCAAATGCAAGTTAGCATAATTTTATTCATCTCTTAAAGATCATAAAATCCGATTGTTGCATGTGTTAACATATTTCTTATTCCTTGAATTCAAATGTTGGTTGGTCCGACTGAAATTTTAAATTGAAGTTGAACACAACACCATTTTTTTACTAATCGTAACGGTTTTTGTAGGTTACGGAAGGGGTTGTAACGGCTGAACACTGTTACAAATAGAGGTATTACAAATACTTTGTAGCAGCCCAATAGCCGTTAACGGCGGTTGTAACAGCGCCCAGCCTTTACTACGTGGCAATTCGTAGCAGGAGCCTTTACGAATTATTTGTAACAAGGACGTCGTAGCAGCCTTTATCCATTACAAATTTCTTTGTAACACCAAAAAAGATTACTGCCAGGACAATGTTCACCGGCAGTTCATTTTCGACCGAAATACGCTGGAGTTCCAAATTACTACATACAACTTTCATTCCACCCATCACAATATTTCCTTCTATCAAATTCATATATAAATCAAATCAATTCATACCCCATTCTTATAAAAAAAGAACATATATTCTTCTAAGTACCAATTCTTATTGCTTAAGTATCAAATACAAGGAATACATAGAAACTTACTAAGTTCCTAAGTTCAGTTCCTAGAAACTTCCTATGTTCACAAATTCTTCCAACTTAAACCACTATAAGGAGATATTACATAGAAACTTACAAAACTTGTAGCTACTAAGGGACCTAATAGCTACTCCGTTCTCCAACCTTTCTGATCTCACAACTGTGCATCATTCAATTAACCTGCGAACAAAGCACACCTTAATACTTAGAAATTGGAGTAAGCTATTAAGTATCTTAAAAGTGTTATCATATGGGTGATTAGGCAGCAGTGTGGGTGTTACCAAACTTGTTAGGTGGCAATAAGCTAATTCCAACACCTCCAGGCCAGTGTCTCCATATAGAATTTCTCAGAAACCCATCCGCACGGAGTTTCCAAACTAGAGAGACCTGCAAAAAAAAAAACCAATTGACGAACTGGAGCCTCAATTCCGAAGATTGACGGGAAGGTGCAAATATGCCATGGAAAAACGTGATAAGAAAAAGACTCACTTCAGAGTTTGATCTGGCCGTAGCAAATATGCCATGGAAAAACGAGTACCAGAAAAGCTACCGATATACCACTCAAGTGGAGATTCAGTTAAATAAAGATACATGTCTGAAAGTGAGAAATCCTTAGAAAGAAAGAAAATTAAGAATACAAACAAAGAACAACTAAACCGCCGATATACCTCACTTTAAAAATCAGTTAAAGCTAGCGCATTAGCCTACAAAATAGCGCAACAGCTTGTAACCATTTCGGAGGTAAAATATGCATATACGCATCACATCCCATCCGCCAGTTTGATGAAATATTAGTACATGATTATAGAGGGAAATCATCTATTTTGTCTGCATCAAACACAAAAGGAAACTTCATTAACAAGACTACATGTTGAGGCTAGAAATTAGGCGTCTTTTCTTTTGCAATTCTTTTAGAACGCACTGTCTTTGAGTTGCTATCGATAGGTTCTTCAGCCAGAATTGCATCGTTTTGCACTATAGCAGTGACGACTGACAAGTTTGTGTCGCTGTTCGGAAGCAGCAAACCACCACCACATTTCTCATGAAATTTTTTTCTCCCCATGAGTAGGGGAGTAATCTTAGTTTCCAAGGAGGAAAGTTTCTGTTTTGCCAAGACCAACTGCTGCTCAGCATCAGTCACTTCTGCCATTGCCTGATTCTGCTCCTTTAATGATTCCTCAAGCTTCTTCCCCTCTGAAAAAATTTCTTAATGTTTTCAAAACGCTCACTCTAACCCAACCAATGTTGAATTCAAGTTTCTCTGCTACTCTTATATTCTTCTCCCAATCATCAATCACATCTGAAGAAACCTCCTCGAGAGGGAAGCCATTCATTGCCACAATCAAATCCATTATTTCACCGACAATGACTACTTGGGAACCATAAAAATCTGTAAGAACATGGTTGGAAGCAATATGCCCATACTTCAACCAGATCGCTTCATACAGTGATGCGTGTGTTTTCTGTACGCTGAACCCTCCAACGTCTTCAAAATCCTCGTCCGGAATTTTTCCGCGGTGCTTACCTTCTTCATATAGTTGGCCAGCACCTAGAAACTTATCTTGTTTTGTTGCACTAGAAAGTGCAACCTCAGCTACAGCTTCCACTACCCCTGTAAGTTCACTTGTTTGCATTGACGCTGGAACTGGGGAGATATTTTCTGTGGGCATTTCAACTTCAGCAAGCACGCCAACACTCTGGTCTGACTCAATTGGGTTACCTGTGTGCATCACTATCCTCTGATCTAATTCCATTAAATTACTTTTGTGCGCCTGAAATTCTGCCGTCAAATTAGTAAATTAGCAATGTAAATCGGTCATGCATACCAAGGCAGAAAACGAATCAACAGGATCAAGTTGTTGCATTTTGGACCAGATGATGATAAATTGGTCAGTATTGAGTATGATTTCTTGAATTTGGTATTAATTGAACACCCAACTCAATTCTGGATAACACACATTACATCAGATTTCGTCATGGGTTTCAAGAATTGAATCTGTTGCATACATTGATTGGATGCTCAAAACCATTGTAGCAACAATTTGGGTTCAGATGTAGCAAGTACAATTTGGGTTCTCCAATTACAGATTTGAATATCTTCGCAAAAACCATTTTAGCTGTGACAAAAACTGGTTCCGAAATGCACTTCAAAATCCTAGAAACAAGTCCATGGTGTGTTGAGAAAACAAATTTGGATGCAAAACGAAATCAAGTGATGAAGCAAAATAATACTAATTGATCATGGAATATCAAGAAATCATATCAAAAAAACGATCAGAATCAAAGTAGCAAATGGATTGAGAACTAACCTGTTTTCGCTACTTTCCAATTTTATGAATCCGAACACCAATGGCGGCTAGTTCAAGTGTGTTTTGAGATCTAACAAGGGGAGGAGAAAAAGGAAATGAAGAGAGAGAGCTTAGTTCACTTCAATGGCGGCTGGAGATAATTTAGGGCACCTTGTTTTTAGGGTACACTTATAAGATAAGGATTCTTAAACGATCCAACGGTGGAGATATTCTTAAGATTTTGGGAACCCACATTGGTATGTTGCAAGTGTTGGACCACAGGAGACATGAAACAAAATTAAATATTGTGTCGCTCGTCACAAAACATGGTTAGATTTAACGGCTTCCTTGAATTTTCTATAAATACTTACCAATTTGCTTTGCGGATGCCAATGTAGTATTGTGGTTAGTCACTGGGTGGTGATAGCAGTGTTCTGAGTTCGAAGTTTTAAACTCGCCAACACCAAATTCTTTACTTTACTGATCAACAAAATAATAATGAAAAATAAAATAAAAATACTTACCAGTTCATTCACTGCACATTTTCTTTGGGTGCCGATGGTCCAATTGGATTAGACTTTAGAGTAGTATATTGTCTGAAATTGAAACCGATTATTCAATATAAATTTCGGGCCCGGTTCCTAGACTAATGGACTCGAAGCCGGACCCATAAGAACACTAAATACACGTCGGTCCGAATATTTATTAATTTACTATATTTTTGGGTAAACATTTTCTATATCCGTCATGTTGGCTATTTAATCCAAGAGAAAAAACAAAAAATTTTCTATATAAAAATAGAGTTTTTTCGAGCGACATGGTTAATCGGAGCTTCTGGCCCCACCATTTTTATTTTTATGGCAATTTTAAAAAAATCTGGAAATAAAATTCAAGAAGATATATTTTTCTCCACAATATATTTTATAGACAATCACATTCAACAAAAATTATTTCCGAAAACAGCTAAATCTTGAAAAAGTCGTATAAAATTACCAAAAATATAATGAAAAATTAATCATAATATATTTTATTTTAATTTAGTCTAACAAAACAAATTAAAATAAAATCACATAAAAATATGCA